>JAFISB010000013.1:0-412076 GCA_022560015.1 Diplodia mutila | reverse complement strand
GGGGGGGGGGGGGGGGGGGGGGGGGGGGGGGGGGGGGGGGGGGGGGGGGGGGGGGGGGGGGGGGGGGGGGGGGGGGGGGGGGGGGGGGGGGGGGGGGGAAGAGGGTGGAAGATAAGTAAATTCGTGGACTCACTTGTAGCAACCGCAGCACCAGTCCGACTCCGACTTGCCAGACAGCTTGGCCGCGGCGAAGCCGTAGGAGACCGTGTCGTTGACGGCCCAAGGGCTTTGGTTGGAGCAGTAGTATGCGTCTCCGCCGTCGCAGGCCGATTTGGTGTCCACGTCGGTGAGGGGGTTGTCGTTGATGTCGCAGGTGCCCACGGGGCTGGTGACGGAGGCCTTCTCGGACCAGGCGCAAGACGGCTTGCAGCAGTCCCAGTACCGCGTCGTCACGCCGCTGGAAGCAGCTGAGACAGTGGTCGCTCCGCTGAGGAGAATGGAGGCGGGGATGGTCCAGCTGAGTGGAAACATGATGGTCCGGGGGAATTCAGGATATCTAAAAGGAGAGAGAGAGAGAGAGAGAGGAGGGTTTGCTTGTAAGTAGTATTTACCTTTGCTTTTTGCTTTCATTTGGCCGTCACTTCAATGTCTTTTATATGGCAAGTCTAACATACTTGACCTTGAATGGCACCGCCGTCATCTGAAAAAGGGGCAGGATGCCTCGCACGATGTGGTCTGCCAACACGAGTCAAGATTCGCCCGGCTATACAAGATGACCAGATTGGTCGAATGTCCAGTTTCAACCGCTGGCACGACGGGCCGGGAGGCGGTGGGCACGGTTCAAGAGTGACAGGACTTGAGTGGGGCCTCTCTTGTTGCCAAAAGCTTATGATAGGCCGTCACAGCTTTTGAGACCGGGATCGTAAACATGATAAATGTCCGGTTGAGCTTGCTCCGTAGCTTTATGCTTATTGTGATCTTCTTTGAGTCCGGGGAAGCCTGCAGAATGATGTTCTTGCTTTACCAGGGCCTTTTCGCTTAGGCGCCGGCGCACGAGCCGAAGGATCCGGGATGCCCACGGGGGATTGGATGTCTGTCATCCTGTTCCTGAGTAAGGTGGGGTCCTGACGTGAGTATCGATTCAGTTCGTGCCAGAGCAATATACGGAACGTTTGAGGGGCGATCGAGATGGAATGGTGGTGACCAGTCATGCCACAACCCTGGCATGACTTCACGGCTCAATTGACCCTTGACAATATGTTAACTAGCGTTGTTATAACACCATCTCAAGCATTGAGAGAATGGAATACGGTGAAATAAACTCACAGCTTCGTAGTACATGATGGCACATGGGCAGTTGAAGCAACTGTCCGGATGTAGATGCAGATTTTAAGACTATACATATGCATATAGACATGAGGATTAAAGTAGGAGTAATTACCAAATCTAACCCCAATCATAGGCGAAATACCCAAGTACAACTTCTACGCCCTAACTACAACTCTCTCACTAAAACACTTACTTTTAGAACTATTATAGAGCTTCAACAACAATAAAATATAAACTTAATTATATAAATCTATTAGTAGCTAGAACCGTACATACCTACTAAGATAAAAACTAAAAAATTTAAAGGCGAGAATCTTAGGCTGTACGGGCTAGAAGTTGTACTTGGGGCGCGTGAGTTGGACTCGGGTATTTCGCCTATGATTAGAGTTGGATTTGGTAATTGCCCCATTAAAGTACCCGCGTAAGTAGGAGTAAAAGCTTCGGATTCCTGGTTCACGAGGACATCGAGAAAGTCCTGAAATTGTCGCTCCCGTTCTGGTTTCTAATCATCATATTCAAAATTTGCAATGCTTCAATTCGCCAAACGCCTCTTGCCATGCAGTCGTACTCTTCCAATCTCTTCCCATGACTCCCGCGAAACTCAATGTCATTCAGGGCCGTCTTGAATCCAATCGTACATTCATATAAGGGGGAGGTTCCTGCGTATCTGGATCAACACCGGTCAACACGGTGAACGGTGCCCTCTGTCTCGCAGTCGACCGAAAGCGCTGTTCCTGGATTTTATCATGCGAGCGCGCAAAACGCCGTTGTCTGCACATTAAGTCATTAGCACTAGAACAACTTGACGGTTCAGACCGGGGTATCTTGATACTCACAATCCGGAAGCATGTTTTTACCTGACTTTCAACAATGTGGCACACGCCTTCCGCGAGCGCGTCGCATACGAGCTAACGTTCTTCCACAACGAAGCGGACTTGCTGCCGGTGCTACTACCATTCGCCTGCTCGGCATCCTCGTCGGCCTTCTTTCCTGCCTTGTGCATGCGCGGCATCATCGCCCAGATGGTCAGCAGAGCCACCAACAAGACGACAATAACAGGCTGCAACACCTGCACGCCCTTCGCCTGCGCCAACACACCGACCGCAAATGGAAAGATAGCCGCGCCGCTCCCGCCAAACGCAGCCGCGAACCCAATCGCCGAGACGTGCAGATGGGCGGGCAGCAGCTTCGTCGTGGCGACGACCACGGCCGGGAACAGGGGGCCGAGGAAGAAGCCCTCGACGGCGACGGCGACGGCGGAGACGACGAACTGCGGTACGAGCCAGAAGAGCAGCTGGAAGCCGATGGCGGCGGGCACGTAGATGGCGACGGCCAGCTTCTCGCCGACGCGTGGCGTGACGAAGCCCAGCGCGACCCGCCCCGCCGTGATGCCGATCCAGAAGCCGGTGGCCACCATGCCCGACGCGAAGTCGCCGCCGTCGCGCTCCCGCGTCATGAAGACGACGATCCAGCCGCCCAGCGCGACTTCGACGCCCACGTAGCCGAGCAGGAAGATGGCGGCGACCCAGCTGACGCGCGAGCGCAGAGCTTCTTTGAGGAGGCGGCCGCTGCTGTTGCTGTCGTCGTTCGTCGTGGTGCTGTCGTTGTTGCCATTGTTGGTGTCGTCCGAGGAGGGGCGGGCGGCGGTGGCGGCCTTGAAGTGGTGGCTCGTGGCGCCCCAGAAGGCGGCCATGGAGGTGGCGAGCTCGAGGGCGGCGGCGCCGACCATCAGGTAGTAGAAGCCCCACCAGCCCCAGCCGGCCTTGGTGATCAAACTGGTGGCGATCAGCGGCGACAGCACGGCGCCAACGCCGTAGAGCCCGTGGAGCAGGCCCAGCAGCTCGTTCGGGCTCGCCAGCTTGCCGATCCACGCGTTCCACGCCGCGTCCTCGATCCCGTTGGCGAAGCCGGCGATCAGGAAGAAGACTATGAGGGCCGGGTAGGGTGGGTGAGTTGCGATACCTATGTATGCAATGAGGTGACAGAAGGGACCGAGGAAGGCGACGCCTCGTTGGCCGAAACGGTTGTGGATCCAGTTGTTGAGAAGGGCTGCGGCTGCGTAGCCGCCCAATGGGGAGAAGAAGACAAAAGAAACGATAGTGTAGTTGAGGCCATAGTAGGTTTCGAGCTAGAAGAGGGAGACATGTTAGGAAATATTGATTCACCACTTGCAGGAATTGAAAATGGAGAGGTTTGAAAAAATGAGGTAGAGAGCAGGACACATACATATGGGATAATGGCCTATCTCAGCAATAAGTCAGCACTCTTTTCAGGCAAAAGGGCGAAGGGTGATTAAAGACTTACGCCGTACGCAGCATCATTTCCGCCCATTACCATGAAGGCCCAGAATGTGGCGAGCAGTCGGTAGGTGTTGGTCGAATTGCTATTCCACTTTTCCACCGCAGGCACCGCTGTATCTGGCGGAGAACTGGAGTCTTGAGATGTGGATGCAGCGTCTCCGCCATCTCGTACGGATTCTGACTTTGGGGTTGGAGCTGGCAGATGCTGCAGCTCGATGGTATCTGCTTGGCTCGAGGAAGCCATGGTCGAAGATGAGAAGAAGTTTGTGTGGAGACAGTGGACAGGGACTGCCCGAAGGCTCAATTTATAGTTCCCCGGCGAACATTGTGTCATAGAGCAAGGGGAACACGGCTGTGGGTCAATGGTGCCAAGCGTGCGGGCTGACTTGCGGGGTCGCTTACCCCAATCGGCAATACTCAGCGCCGCACATACGAACAGGCCAATCCTGCCACGCTATCCAGAGGGCTGGAAGCTTCCGGTAAAACGCCGACAGGAGCTCGAACAGCTCTCCATCCTTTGCCACGCCACTTCACCGTCTTTCCGTTCCCAATGCGGAATCACAGTCCTCAGTTATGAGTCTTCAACCGTCTTCTGCGCGAAGCGCTGAGAAATCAATGAGACGTCGACGTATGGCCACTCGAAGCCACCAAGGCCTCCAGAAGCTAACCGTCGGGCGCAATGAAGATATCGGGTTCAGCAGATTGAAGCGCAGTAGCGAGGACTCAAGCTAGTAGACGCCACGTATTTGCGGTATAGATGCGGCTCACATGGCTGAAATTCGAGCGGAGAAACCGACATGGGGAACCCCCGCGCCGGAGAGCCATTTGGGGAAATTGCCAAGCAATGAAGCGCTCCGGGGAAATTCGTGATAGGGAGAAACATATATCCCCGGACTGTCGGGCCATATATACGTCGAACAAGTTGCTCACTAACGGATTTTAGTTACATGTTGGAGTTATGATTATCAAGACGAACCGTAGGAGAGAAGAGATGGGAAAGGGATAAGACTCGTCACACCAAGTGTTGCGGCGACCTGAGAGGCCTCGCTCTCCGAATACCTTGTCGCTGCGTCAAGAAAGACAGGATTCGCCCCTTGCCGGTCGCGCTTTGATCAGCTTTCTCCTCCACGGTCGATGTGCTCTTTCTCTTCGACTGAGCAGGGGGTACGATGCTCAGGCCGCCGTGAACGGATGCAATGCTTCCCTTCCGCGGTAAGCTCTCAGTGGCAACGCTATTCCGCTTAATGAAATTTAGCATGGCCTTGAAGCCGAGCTCGAGCTTGCGTGCGTTGATCAGAGCGACGATGACGATGAAGAGCGTGACGACGGCAACGGCGATGGCGCCGACGACGGGCAGCCACTGCGGGGTGCCGTCGCTCATGCTGAAGATGGAGATGGCGAAGCCGAGCGGCAAGAAGAAAGCAGTGATGTAGGTGAAGAGGCGGATGTCTTCGGCACCGCGCAGGTTGAGGTCGTCGCGAACGCGGTCCAGGCGGTCGGTCAGCGACTGCCCAAACGAACGAATGCGGGCTCGGCAGCGCTCGAGTTCCTGCACCCGCCGCCCGTTCGACACTTCCAACTTCGTCACCGCCGACCGATACTTGCGTTCGTCATTGCGCGTCCACCGCGGCCGTTCCGGTCCTCGGTCCTCCTCGCGCCGCTGCCAGCTTGAGATCTTCTCGAGGTTCTCGCTCAGGTCTTCCTCCAGCACTTGCAGAATGCGCTCCAGCATCGCCCACTCTTCCCGGAAAGACAGGTACGCATCGCTGTCGATTCTAAACAGGGAGATTGAGTCCGTGAGAGCGTCTGACAGCATGTCCGAACGCGCCTTCAGCATTTCGGCATCCACTTTGCGTACCCCCAGATCCTGCTGCACCTTGGTCTTCGCCGCCTCCAGCACCTCGTCCGCGCTCTGCGTCATATCGTCTACCATCTTGTCAAATAGGAGCAACTCGAGGACTTTGCGCTGCCTCCACAGAGGTTTATCCCGATCGGCTTTGGGCAGCCGTTTGTCGAAAAGGACATCCTGCAGACGTTTCCCGAGCTTCTCTTCGTCTAGCGAATCGTCGCTTGGCTTGCGTTCCAAGAAGTGACAAGTCCAGTATCGGTCAAAGAAATCACCATCGAAGCGGAATCCCACGGCCGCGCGGTCGATCCTCTTACCCTTCCCGGGGAATCCGTCAACTTCCAGGGGCGACATCCTCTCATCCGCCTCCACTTTACTGGGGACCCTGTCTACGAGCTGGTAGTACGACAGGTGGAACTCGGTTTCCCATATGTTCAGCACCGACGCGACATCGTCCAGGAGGTACTTCTCCGCCTTGGAGTGCCTGTCGAAGAAGGACGACAACATCGGCTTCTCGGCACTGGGCGCGGCCAAGCAGCAGAGTATGGTGGACCCGTCATCCACACGGGGCAGCCAAACGAGCCGCTTCTTCGCCGACTCTGCGGTCCTGACCATGCTGAGCGCTTCCCTCAGCTGCGGGTTGCGTAGCATGCGGATATTGCGGCCGGGGCCTCCGAGATCGTGGTGATGGTGACTGTGACGGTGCTGCTCCGACTGCGCGTGGTGCATAAAGCCGCACCTCGCCACGTCCAGCACGGTACCCCTGACGCCCTCTTCGACGAAGAATCTCCCACCGCGCTCGTGGCAGCTCCGCACGGCCTCCCACGTCTCGCTTCCGAGCTCACAGAACCACCGCGCCATTTCGTATCGGAGCCGGTCCTCGGCGCGGATCTCGTCCCATAGGTCACTGTCTGCAGAGACAGAGCGCAGAAGGTCATAGAGGTTGAAGTTTTGGTTGACCTCATAGGGTTGAAAGCGCTCCAGCTGTGGGCTAAACTCAAGAAAGGCCGGATAGTTATACAGCCACTCGTCCGCGGGCTCGATGATGCTTCGGTGGTCGAAGAGGTCGTTGAACGGCACGGTCTTTTTCATGACTAGGCCATGCCTCCTACCACCACCAAAGGTAGCAACGTTAAGACCGACCACATCCTCAGGTTCCGGCATCGTTTCAAATACGTACGGCTCGATGTGGGTGTTGATTATGGTTCTCTTCGCATTTTGGCCGAACGCTTGCGCCCGACTATTCCCGTACTTCAGCAGCACGTACGGAATCTCGAAAGCGGCGTGCCAGTAGAAGTCCCAGGTGCGCTTTTCCTGCACCATGTCCGGCTCCTTGGTCACTTCGTCGAGTTGGCCTGCGAACAGCCCACTGGGAGAGGAGCTCCTAAGCAGAGTCGCCACTGCCACGTCGCACATGTTCTCCGCCGACCGTTGGTTGTTGATCGCATGTCCTTTCTTACCCATGACGATGGCGAGAGCGTACCGCAACGGATTATCCCACCCGGCGTCCTGGTTTTCCTCGTGGTGACGTTGGGACTCGATCGTGCGCTCCCACGCTACGATCTGGTTCTGCTCTCTCGATGTATCCGCCGCTGCAACCTCGAAGAAGGCCGAGTTCATGTCGTGGAACAAGGCTGTATCGCGAGAGAAGAAGAGGAAGCGGCTCTCCCCAGCTGATCGTGATACCGCGAGCATGCGCTGATTCATGAACACAGGGTTATCTGTCGTGAACCTGCGAAGGATATGGCGCTGCGCCTCCCCAGAAGAGAAGTCCCTCGAAGGTCCCTGGTCTTTCTCATTATCCTTCTCTCTCTCAGCCTGCCGGCCCGGGTTTTTTCGCGTGGTCCTCTTTCGCCTCTCCTTGACGGTCTGCGGCTTCAGTTGCATGCTCAGGCCCAGATCTTCGATACATCTTAAGGCTTTCCAGATCCAGACATGGTCGTCCAGGCGGTACTCACCGGTGAAGGCGCTACTTGGCCTAGCGAACGCAAAGCACTTCCGTCGGTCCAACTCATCCAGCGTCTCAATCCAGGGACCGATGCACATGCGCACGTATTTGCGGAAAATGTTATCCTCGAATGTCCTTGTGAACTCGGCCACCTTGATGATCTGGAAAGGTGTGTCCGTTAGCAGTTTCGCGCCTAACTTTGAAGAAGCAGATGACGTGGTCGATCCCGAGACGAGCTTTCCAGTGGCCCAGTAGTGCGTTTCGAAGCAGCCACGCTCTCCCTTTTCAGCCTTCTCGAAGACCCATTTCAAGTGACCTTTGCAGGTAACCCGTATGCGTTCCATCACCTCAACGACGTACTCCCGTGACTTGAAAGCAGCTCCATCAGGCTGACTGAGCGTAGCTTTGAGCTTTTCATGGACAGACAGCAAGAATATGAATGCATAGAAACTCGCCGCTGTGACGATACGATGACCTGAGAAATCTCCGCACGTGAGGGCGACGGCTGGACAGTCATCAGACGGCACCACCCTATCCCTATCAGGCACCGGAACGCTGCACACGGAGAGCACGTGCTCCAGATTTCTCCTCAAGACGAAATTCTCGTGCTGACTCGACGACAGTGAAATATGTGCAAACGGCGTTGCGCAGAAGTGCTGGTCTATGGTCCACAAGTCGGACGCAGGGACCAGAGACGACCTCCACATGCCGCTGCTGCGCTCTGCTTTCGAAGTGATCTGCAAGCGATAAGCTAAGGTGATCTCGACCCGGCCCGATCTGATGAACTCGGCTTCGGCTTCATTCCTGTTGGCGATCTTGTACCATTTGTTCTCCACTTCTTCGATCCGCTGCGGAACGCCGTTGACAAAGAGCGCCAGGACTAGGCCGGTGGAGTCTGACGATCTCTCACGTTCATCACTGCCTAGCCGCTCTGCTCCGGGAAAAAAGCTTGCTGGAGAGCCCTCGGCTCTCGGAGACGGTACACTGCAGTGCTCGAGCACGAGGCTGTACCCATGTGGGCCGAGTGATGTCGAGTACAGCTCATCATCAGCGCCCAGTCTTCCACCACCGCCGCCGCCGCTGGGACTGTCTGCCGCCGCCGTGAAGTCCAACTGCCGGATCAGCACGTCCGTGTCGATCATGACGTTCGGCACCACCACGACGTGCTCGTCCACCCTCCTCCCAGCCTTCCTCTCGAAGATATGCTGCTGGAACACTGTCCCGTCGTGGACGAAGTACTGCACCGAAAGCGTGAAGGGAGGCTCCTCTTCATCGTCGTCGCCGTCGTCGTCGCCGTCGTCGTCGCCGTTGTCGTCATCATCGCAGAACGTGAACCTCGGCCACCGATCCCGCACGAACTCGACCCGCGGCTTGCGCCCGTCCAGCGCACGGACGACGTCCGACTCGTCTTCCATGTACAGACCGCACAGCGTGGCGGAAGGATTGGTCGCGAGGTCTGCCAGCGCCTGTGCGCGCTCCTGGATCAGCGACGGCTCGGGCGTGCCCGGAAGGTCGACGGAGAGGAAGCCGGAATGACCGGCGTGGTGGCCCAGGTAGCGGGAGAACTGGACGAGATTTCCATGGACGTTGACGGTTGCTGTTGTGCCGTGGCCGTCGCCGAAGGAAGTGTATGCGTCTGTGTGGTGCTGTTGTTGTTGTTGTTGTTGGTGGTGGGCCGTGGTGGTAGTGGGGTCTGTGGTTCTGGGGGTGGAGACTCTTTCTGATTTGGGGAAAGGGTATCGTGGTGGTTGATGCCCCGGAGAGCCTGAATTTGAAATGTCAGCTGATGGATGAAGCCACGACCGGAAGGATCTTCCGCACCGAATAGGTAAGTCTTGAATTCCTTACTACCCTCTTCTGGGAGCGCATCGAAGGTAGCAGCCGGTACTGAGCGTCGATCTTTGTCTGACGACATGGAGCGAAGGCGAGGCGAGTGTCCGGAGCTCATGGAAGGAGATGGAGACGACATCAGCGTCGGTGAGCTGGGGCTGCTGATTGTGCTCCCTGGCGGGAGAGCCGCGACCATCGATATGCTTGGAAACATCTTGCTTGCTCTGGCTTATTGTGAATGAAGTCTTTATGACACCGCAGACGTACGGGAATGCTCCCCTTTGATTCTGGGTTCGATCCAGATTTCCAGGCGCCTTCTTATGGACGGGAAGGCTTGGAGAAGGCTGGATGAATTCCCGGCAGTTTTCCGCAGAGCCTCATTGACCATGACTTGCGAATACCTTCGGCATTGGTGGCGCTTTCTCTTGAGCTGAGAGTAATAACTGGTGGACCTTTTGCTGCAAGACGGGAAAGAAAGCAGTATCTCCAAGCGAAAGGCCGGCAACGCCCCGCTTGATCAACGTGTTCACCGTAAGATCGAATCTGAAACAGCTGCCTCAAAGATCAAGCTTCAGCGTCGATCCCCTGACTCTTTATCGTTGAATACTAATGGAGTAAGTGCTCACGCAAAACTTTTGCCCTCAACCTCACCGGTACCGCCGAAGCACCGGATGCCGCCATTCGTCGAACCGCAGCATCTGCCTTCTCGGGTTCATGCAAGAACAGGTGTCAGCTCCGCCAGGCTATCGACGAAACGGAAAGCTGATACTTGACAGATGATGTCGTGATTCGACGAGCGAAAAGATCTGGAACCGGTGATCTTCAAAACGGCTAGCCCGAGGGCGATGACACGTCCCCCAACCCCCACTCTTTTTTTCTTTCTCCACCGTTTGCGCTGGCCACCAAGCAAGCCTTGTCAACGTCGAAACGAGACGAGACGAGGCTCCGGAAGCAAAAGGAAATTTCTCTTGTATGCGGATCTTTCCAGCCTTGCACCATAGGGAGATCGGAAAACGAATAATCGATCAGATAAATTGGTAGGTATGTACAAGGGAATCCCGACGAAGTCGTCGAATAACAACCTCGAGAGAAGACAGATAAAAAGATTGTTTGAGCCAAGTTTTCGACGGTATGTACAAGGAGAGCGCAGAAAAACAAGGCCCGGGCCGTCCGCAGCGGCACGGAACGATGCGAGAAGATAAAGATGAGATACCCGCATGCAACGTGGGATGGAAAAGGGTACCCGGTCCGTAAAAATGGAGACATTCCCCGGCCGTCTTCCAAGGGTTGCCTACATCAGCGGCCAGCGAACACACACCAGGAATACGAGAAAGTCCGCCAGCTGGTCGGAAAAGCAATGTCGACCCATGTCGAGCTTTGCATCTATGTTGTGTGGTGCATACGCTCAAGCATCAAACGTCATCGTTTGGACGCGCATTCAAGGTATGCAATGATCGTCACGGGGAAACACAAATTTTGTCCTTCGAACTTATGACATTGTTGTTGTTTTCTTGTTCACTTTCGACTGAAAGGGTTGCTCCGAGTATGTCCGCCAAACTATTCAAGTATGTACAGAGAAAATTGCCCGCGTTGCATTCACGCAAGGCTAAGTGGGTGGGGAGGAATATGTACGGAAGGAAGTCAAAACCGAGGATTGACGGGAACCGACAAAAGGAGCAATCATCCGCAGGCTCGAAAAGAGAACAAATAAGGCTACCAACTCCACAAAACCACGCAACGACCAAAATCGCTCAGAGCGCACCGATGGCGGCGATGCCGGCCCTGGCCTTGCCGCTGCTGTCGACGAGCAGGTTGTCCGGGCAGCTGGAGCCGAGGGCGCCGTTGCCGATCCAACCGGGCTCCCAGTAGTAGAGACCAACACCGCCGCTGACGCCCTTGACGATGGCGCCGACGTCCTTGATCCAGGTGGCCTGGCCGGCGGCGGTCTTGGGGACGTAGTCGGTGTCGGACGGGAAGGCGTAGGCCGGGTTGGGGCAGCTGGCGGGCCAGTTGGTCTCGGCGACGACGAGCTGCTTGCCGTACTTCGCGGCGAGCTGCTGCAGCGAGTACTTGAGGGAGCCCAGGTAGGCGTCCTCGTTGTAGAAGGGGTAGTAGGACACGCCCATCATGTCGAAGTCGGTCGTCAGCAGCGGGCCCTGGCCGAGGATCTCGCCGTACCACCACAGCTGGGTGCCCGAGTCCCAGCCGTTGTCGAGGTGGATCATGATCTTGGGCTTGGGCGAGAGGTTGCTGTCCTTGATGCCCCAGGCGGCGGAGTGCAGCAGGGCGGCGATGTTGTAGTAGGACGAGGTGCCGCCGAGCGGCCACAGCAGGCCGGCGCGGATCTCGTTGCCGATGGAGATGATGGAGGGGGCGATGCCGGCGCTGGCGTACGAGTTGGAGACGGACTTTGTGTACTCGTAGACGGTGTTGGTCAGGGTGCCGATGGCGGAGTCGTCCCAGGCGTCGGGGGTGGTCTGGTCGGGGAGAGTTAGTCTTTGGATTGGTTGGATACATGGAAAACTTTACCTGGTGCGAGGGATCGGCCCAGGTGTCGGAGAGGTGGAGGTCGAGGTAGACGCCCATGCCGGCGGCCTTGACGCGCTTGGACAGCTTGAGGTTGTAGTCCAGGTTGTAGTTGCCGTCGGACGGGTTGACCCAGATGCGCTGGCGCACCGAGTTGACGCCCGAGGCGGCGAGGATCTTCTCGAAGGCGGCGGTGGCGCCGGCCGTGGTCTTGTAGGTCTGGCCCTTGGCCTCGAGCATGGGCAGCGACGAGATGTCGACGCCCTTGTAGGCGATGCTGTCTCCCAGCACCGCGCCGGGCGCCGCCGCGAGGAGCAGGGAGAAGACGGCGGCTGCGGAGAAGCTGAACATGGCTGCTAGCTGCTGCTTCTGCCGAATGGGGAAATGGTGGGATTGAAACGAAAGAATGGAGGAAGAAAGCAAAAAGGGTCGGCAGAGATCAGCGCCAGATATAATGCATTCTCGGCGGGAGGTACAGGCAGCTCCTAGGCGAAGTCGGTTTATTTTCTTAGTGTTTCAACTTTCTCCACCAATTGCCCTTCAAACAAGAGGTCATGTGGGAGTGTTTCATGAAGGCTATAAGCGATGGAGCGGATTACCCAGAATACCCGGCCGCGTCCGTCGGCGCAGCGAGCCGTATGCAGGTAGGACAGGTACAGATTCGGGCCGTGTGGGGGCCACAAGCCGTCTCAGCGCTCGCTTGCAGTCTCGATCCGGTAACCCCTGAGTCGTTCCGCCGAGCTCCATGCGCTCGCTTCCGACGACCTCTCTTGCGGATGGAATCTTTCGAGAAGCGTTGATGCTCCGCTAAGTCAAGCCTCGTTTGCTACGTACGTGTGTTCTTCTCCGTGTGGCGTCGGAATCTGCTGATCGAGGATGGGATGATGCATGAACGCGGCTTATTATTGCTTGCTGCTCTCCAAACAACCAGCATACCTAAGCTTTCGCCTGTGCGACATATGGCCCATGGGTTGTCCCGCAGGCCGGGGCTCTGATTGGTGGCATCGCCTATACGGTGGTCTGGGATTGCCCCAGCAACCCCATCAACGGAACAATCCTTGCACTTGTCGACAGCCTCGGGACAGGTGCGCCCCGTAAGAAGGTCATCTATCATCGATTTGCATTTCTACACACGCTACCGTAACTCGTAACTCGTCATCGCATGCCGGAGAGACTGCTCGCCGGAGGTATCAAAGAAGTAGTATTCTCCTACACTTCTTCCGCATGAACGACCTTGGCCGTCGCAGCGGCCTTGGCAGACTCGGAAGCCGCGTCGACAACGATACCCAGCTCGGCGGCAATGTCGAACAGCCTCGCCTTCTCCTCGTGGGCGGCCGTGTCGCCGAACACGACGTCCATGTCCTCCAGGCTCTTGCCGCGCGTCTCGGGCACGAAGAAGAAGGTAAAGGCCAGGGCGAGCAGGCAAAAAGCGGCGAAGAAGACGTAGGTGCCGTAGCCGATGGAGTCGAGCATGCCCGGGGTGACGAGGCCGATGACGAAGTTGCACATCCAGGTGGCGCTGGTGGTGATGGACATGGCCTTGGCCCGGTTGCCCAGCGTGAAGATCTCGGCCGGGAGGACCCAGCCGATGGGCGCGAACGAGTAGGAGAAGTTGACGTCGTAGATGTAGACGAAGGCGATGCCCGTCCACCCGGCCGCCTTGTGCGAGACGAGGGAGCTGCCGTAGCCGCCGACGATGCCGCCGACGATGACGAGCGAGACGCAGGTGCCGAGGGCGCCGCTCATGAGGAGGGGCCGCCGGCCGAGCTTGTCGATGAGGAAGAGCGCGGGGAGGGTGGAGAGGGTGTTGACGATGCCGTAGACGCCCGTGGCGAGGAGGGAGGTCGTCTTGCCCGACAGGCCCAGCTGGGCGAAGATGGTCGGGGCGTAGTAGATGATGGCGTTGCAGCCCATGAACTGCTGGAAGAACATGACGCAGCAGCCGACGGCGAGCCGCTTGAACGACGGCCAGCTGGAGACGAGGGATGCGTATTGCGCCAGGTAGAGTGAGGTGCCCGTCTTGCCCGGGTACTTGTCCCGCGCGTACGACTGCTCGAAGAGGACCTCGGCCTTGATGGCCAGGTATTCTCGACACAGCATGTCCGAGTCGATGTGGACGCGGCGGATCCTGGCGAGTGCGGACAGAGCCTTGTCCTCGTTGTCGCGCATGAGGTGGTACCGGGGTGATTCGGGATAGAACAGCATTCCGAGGCCGAGGACCACGGCCGGCACGATTTGCAGTGCCAGAGGAAGCCGCCAGGATGCCTCGCTTTGTCCGGTGCAGCCGCTTGGGCCGACGTCTGCGAGCGGATCGAATTCTGGCTCGGAGGTGGAGCCTGCAATACCCGGATCACACCTCGTGCCGCCGATATACTGGGTGCCGTACTCCAGCCAGTAACTGATCAGGATTCCAAGAGTGATGCTCACTACATCGATCAGTCAACGTAGAATATGTCCATGGTGATTGCTGCTTACACTGCTGCAAAACGACCAGGGTGCCACGGATCGCGGGGGTCGAGACTTCGGACATGTACATGGGCACAATCATGGTGAGCATCCCGACGGCAAATCCAGCAATTGCGCGACCTGCGAAAAGCATGGCGATGGAGTCCGCGCCAGCCTGGAGGGCAGAGCCGAGGGTGAAGATGACAACCGCAACGAGCATCGACCCTTTGCGGCCAACGCGGTCCGCGACCGGCCCGTTGACGAGCGATCCGAACCAGGCGAACAGCAGGAGTGTCGACACGAACCAGCCCTTGAAGTTGCTGTCCAGGTAGATTCTTGGGAACTTGGCGGCGAACGACTCCATGGTCAGCACGCCCGAGACGACGCCCTGATCGTACCCGAAGAGAAAGCCTCCCAAAGACGCGAACTTGCGATAGAAGTCAGTTCACGCCCCGTATCGGCATTTTGCATGATGCTTACCGATGCCAACCCCAGGATGTACGGGTTCTCGCGCAGCTGGCGCAAAACGCCCTTGTCGGACGCGGCGTAGAGCTCGCCGCCAGCATCTTGGTCCGCCATCGTATTCAATGAGTCGTGTGTCAAGGTCAAGACGGCATTCGCTGTTGCAGTACGATGGAGAGAATTCTCGCGCAGGATGCGGCGAAGTTGCTTTATGTACGGCTCGCACGAGATTCGCTGATCTACGTGGGGAGAGATGTTCACCACTCCCCCATTCCCGTGACCATTTGTTTGCGGGGAATCTTGCTGGTGTTGTGGGGCGTGGGGCCCCGAGTGGGATGCTCCAACCGTGCCCGGCCAATCGCGTGCCCGGGCACATCACACTTCGGTACACCAGTGAATACGGCCGTTGCTGCGGCTTTTAGCGCCCGTTGCTCGTGACCCTTCGCCGGTGAAACCCCCGTTCCAACTGTAGGAATGTGCATGCGATGACGTGGGGCGGAAATCCATCTTGCCAACCACCGAGTCAGCCATGAAATGTTGACATCACTAACGCAAATCATACAAACAAGACCTTTCATTTCTTCTACATAGGTACCATCCACCTCCCCAAACTCATACTTTTCTCCATCGGGTGTACATTCTACGCCGTACCAAATCACAAGACAAGGAAAGCACAACGCAAACGTCGCCTACAACCCAAGCTTCACCGCCACCCCTCCTCCTCCCTTCTATCGCTCTCTCACTCGCACCCTCCCCTCTCACCTCGGCAACGCCACCTCCCTCCCCTCCTTCTCCTTCTCCCTCTCCCTCTCCCCCTCCTCCTCTCCCCTCTTCACCCCCAACACGCCCACCGCCCACCCCTCCGCCCTCCTCGCCCACCCGGCCACCGCCCTCCCGACCACCCTCTCAAACACCCCCGCCGCCACCCACGCGCACCCCCACGCGGCCGCGCTCCCCGCCGCCGCACCGACCGCCCACATCCACCGCTCCGCCCTCGCCCCGGCGGCCCCCTTCGCGAACAACGTCTCCGAACGGGAATCCAGCCCGAGCGCCCACCACGCCCTCCCCGCCACGCCGAAGCCGACGACGTGCAGCACCGGCCCGTGCACGACGTAGAGCGCGAAGCTGCGGCGCGCCGCCGCGGTCGCCATGTCGGAGCGGAAGGGCGCGCGGAGCGGGGGCGAGAGGAGGAGGGCGGCGAGGAGGAGGACGGCGCCGAGGCCGTGGAGGAAGCGTTTGGGGTCGGTGATGGGGCGGGGGATGATGGCGGCGGCGAGGTGGGAGTAGCCGAGGGGGGTGTGGCGGATGCGGAGGTTGGGGGTGGAGAGGAGGTAGAGGGAGGGGAGGAGGACGAGGGTCGTGGTGAGGAGGGTCGTGAGGATGGATTTGGTGGTGGTGTTGTTGTTGGTGGCGAGGTGGCGGTGTTGGTGAAGAGGCTGGCGGAAGGACATTTCGAGGTCGGCGAGCAAGGTGCCGGAGAGGAAGAGGGCGCATTCCCAGCGGTCGAAGCGGCAGGAGAGGACGATGGTGGCGAGGATGAGGGCCATGCGGATGGCGGGGCGGCGGCAGCGGGAGAGGGCGAGGAGGGTGGCGGCGACGGCGAGGGTGGAGCGCATCTCGAAGGGGAGGTACCAGAGGTGCGGGTCGTAGGGGTTGTAGTAGGGGAGCACGAAGCCGTTGTTGTAGTAGCTGAAGATGCGGGTGAGGCCGACGGTGGCTCCGGTCCAGCGGCTGAGCTCTGCCGGGAAGGTTGGCTCGCGGGCTGGGTGCTTGTCCGGGTAGTTGAAGAGGCGCGGGTTCATGATGAAGTGGCGGGGATACTCCCACATGCCGCAATGGATGCTGAGCATGGAGATGAAAGTCATGATGATTGCCGGCAGGTAGAGTCGCATCGCCTTGCGGAAGACGGAGCCGGCGAGATAGACGTGTAGGTTCTTCAAGTCGCGCGAGCGGATCCGGCGGAGAGGCTTCAACGACATAACGTAGCCGCCAATGACGAAGAAGACGGGCACCATGGCATGGCCGGCATGGACGAGCCGAATGAATGGCAATTGGAGGAAATGATTGTTTTTGGGGCCATCGCCGTAGCCGTACTCGACGAGGCCGGAATAGGCCCAGATCGTGTGGAAGGAGAAGACAATCAGGGAAGCGATGCCGCGGAGACCGTCAAGGTAAGCGGTGGGTTGAGGCTTTCCTTTTTCATACATTTTTGAATATCTTCTTCGAACGAAACGAATTGAATGTGGGTGATGATTCGAATGTCGTTGGGCGATCCCCGCTGATGGGCAAAATAACGGCAGCCATTGCGCTCATCGGGTCATGACGACGTTTTCGTCCCTTGATTCTCGGAGATGTTGTTGGGAAAAGGTCGAAGGCCAAAGTTCGGGCGGCGGGAAGGAAGGTGGCCTGCTAGCGGCAATTAATAAGTAAGATACGTCGATCCCTGCGCATCAGGCCCTCTGCGTGGCGTCACGGAAACAGCAGGAGCTAAGCATCATGCTGAGCTTGACTCTCTGAAGAAATGCAAATTCATAACGCACCGCTCTACTTAGCCTTCAACATCACACGACATCAATCATGCGAAACCCAAGCTCACTCCGCAAAGCCTCCCCGTGCATGATCCCATGCACATACGTCTCCCCGATCAACATCCACGAGCCCTCCTTCACCAGATGCGGCCGGAAAAGATACGGCACCTGCGCCCCCGGCAGGACCATGACCGAGTCCCCGCGCCCGACCGTCCTCGGTCCAAGCCCGTAGTAGCCCTTTTCCGTCACGAAGAAAGCCCTGCTGCGCGCCGTCGTCGACATCAACGCGCTGCCGAACAGGGTGGCCGACTGCTCCGGCTGCGGGTCATAGGACAGGCCGAGTTCGCGCCGCACGGAATTCGGGGCGGATGATTCCTTCGCGAGCCAACGGATGAAGTCGGACTCCAGGTGGCTCGGTGCCGGGTGCCTGCCGTTCCACATGTCGTCGAGGAGGGTGCGCCAGAGCGCGGTCAAGATGCGCTCGCCCGTGTACTCGTACGTGCGGTCCGGTCCCAGCTTGCCGAGGAAGTAGTGCTCGATCTTGGGCCAGAAGTAGGAGTGCGGCAGGTCCAGTGTGGTGTCGATGCCGGCAACGGCCACTTGGAATTTTACCGTGTCGACCACCATCGCCAGGGCTGTCAGGGTGCGGCCGTCTCGAGACACTACGAAGGACGGGTCGATGGAGCTGGCGGCCGAGAACATGGCGCTGCCGGTGAGATGGTTCGGTTGTGTTCCGGGGACGGTGGTCAGTTTTGGCACCCAAGATGGGAAGGCGTCCATTCGGAAGCCTTCGAGGTCAGGCCAAGTCTCGGTAAGCCATTTCTTCTCGTACTCGTAGAGATATCTTTCCGGGTGAATGTCGAAGTCCGGAGGCTTTGAGGGATCATACTCGGTATGCTGCTTGCCCCGCGGTCGAGCTTCCTCTGCGTTTCGCACCAGCGAGAGCATCGACAATCCCATCTTTCCATGGAGTAAACGCCGAGCAAGGTCGATGAAGACGTCCTCGAGTGGTTTGCCATAGTCAGGTACCAGAGTATCCTCGTTTCCTCCGCTTATTCCTAGAACTTTGAGTGACGACGGCTCCGTCAGAGAGAGAACTGCATAGACCCGGTCTTGTGGCATTGAAGAAATCTTCGGTGAACTGACAAGCACACTTTCTGAAAGGTCCAAAAGCTCGCCGCGTTGTATTCGGGCCCGCAGTTCAAAGATGGGGTAGGCCCTTCGGTACCACCAGGGTGAAGCATCAAGCGTGGGCATCTGGTTCTTTTCGAGGAGGAACTGCAACCAGGACAAAGCATTTTCCAAGTAGTGGCTCTGTATCTGGTAGCCATTGTAGTAGAAACCAAAGTCCTTCGCGTGCACGAATTCTTGTACGGTCCACACACTGTGCCCGCTGTTAGCCACTTCTTCGCACGCCTGACCAGGGAGCCTACCGTTGGAACCATCCATCGAGTAGAAACATGACTGTTGACGTGACCATGTGAAGTAGGGTTGAGGTTGATCCTACCAGAAGTTCCTGGGGGCTGGAGAATCTCCTTCCTTGAAAGTCAATGGAGAGATCGGCGGCTGACTTGGGCCACACGGGCAAGTTTTCCAACCCGATCAAAGCTTTATCCCGCCCATTTAGTCTTCTTCCAAGCCAGATGAAGACAAAGTAGGCTCCGCTATAGATATCGGCAATCCTCGCTACTTGAGAGCTTTTCTCCCGCTCGTTTCTTTGGTCAATGCAAATCGCATCAATCCATATCAACTGCCCATTCAATTCGTCCCTTAGCCCGGAAATTGCAGCGAAAAGACTTGCCCCAATCTGGAGTTGCTTGCCATTGCAAACAATGGTTCTCTCCTCGTCCGCATCAAGATCAGGCTTTTTCTCCCCGCTCATGTGGTCGTTCCAGATGGGTCCATAGTCTTTCCACACATATGAGAGGGCAGTATACGGCGGTATCTTACTGAGCCTGAATTCCTGCAGCGAGCATCGGATCAGGCTCTGTGAGCTGCTATCATGGATCTCCAACAGGCGGATCGAATCAGGGTATCGCAAGGGATGGTGCACGAAGGGCTCGAATGTTTTACGCTGCCGACAACCATTTAGCTCAGAAACATCCTTCAGTCTCTCTGATTTGTACGTACCGCATCACACTCTTTCCGCATTTGAAGTGCTTTCACCCAGAGATTTTCGCAACTAATTCTCCCTTTCCTCCAGGAAGCGTATGGACTGATCGATTCGAAAAACGGGCCGGACGAAGTTTGTGAGACAAAAAAATAGGTTGCCCTGAAGATGCAGTGTTTGTCCAGCCAAGAATCCAATTTTTGTTGGGCATTTTCAAGCAGTTGACGCGAAATATACCCTGGCGGTAGGTCCGCGGTTGACGTTATGGCATTGGGAGAGACAAATTCATGAACTTACAGAAGCGAAGGATGTGAGCGAGCGCCTACTCGATTCAAGGACTGAATTTCTCACCGTCAACCCATCTGGCAAATGCCATCTTGTATAAAGTCAGCATGTGATGTTCAGCAGGAAACGAGAGCGGGCCTGTCCTACCTGAAAGGCTTGTCGATGCCCCTGCAACATGGAAAGGACATACTGAACAAAACGGTCTTCTAGGATGTCGAACAGCGGATTGGTTAGCAACTGTTCGATATCAATGTTGGGAACAGCCATGTTGCGGGAGTGTGCGAGAGCAGGACAAACCGGCTCGGATCGGTAGCAACAGAGATAGTAAAAGGGAGGCTGCCCACGCTTTGAACTTAGCAGGCTGCAATTTAGACATTCTCAAAACTGGTATTGTGGGCTGTGTCCGCTGTGTGCCAAGCGCCTTGTACACCCTGTGTTCTGTAACGTCTCGGGTCCGCATTTTTGTGACTTTTTAAGGAATCAACTCATTGGGGGCAAAAGAATGAACGAAACAAATAGCTCACAGTTAAGATCGACAAAGTGTGCAAAGAGGGCCAAAGCCTAACTTTGTCGTTATTTCCAGGCTCTTTACACACTCTCTTTTAAGCGTAGCGAGAGATCTTCCGCAGTATTTACGCGCTATTTTCATCCGCTGAAAACAGTAATTGTAAATTCGAAATTTGTGCTTTGAGGTAGAAGCAGAGGAAACAAAAGGCAAGGGAAGACAAGAAGAGACACAAATCGAGGGTGGTGTGTGACTTTTGATTCCCACAGCCATGGCCAGGAGAAGGAATACGGCGGGTAACGAGACGACGGAGCCAAGGCTAACGCTTCGGCCGAATGCTGAGGTCTAAGTTGGGAGCAAGTTGGGTGGCAAATATGTCGCGTGAACAGGTGGAAGGGATAGATAGGGTACAGCTATGAATCAAGGGAGGTCCCATTCGCGCAACCATCAAAGGCAACCGCCGAACCTCAGCCTTGCAGGGCGAAACCAGCTCAGCCACTTCCTCATGACAACCATGGCTGCCTGGTGCGCACATTCCAATCGCCGCAGCAGCAGGGCGTAACTGTTTTCGAAAGCAGAGCGAACAGGTAAAATATAGTAATTCTTCACTGATGTCTGTATGGTATTCGAAGCCTTCTTCTCAGTGCTACGCGATTGCCACCAGCAAATGCATGCCGCAACACCTGCGCTGTGTTTGACCCAACCCCACGAAGCTCTGGGAGCCATGTAGCCGCAGAAACGCCGCCTGATGAAAGCCAATGTACGAAGTAGAGAAAGTAAATGCAATGCAGTGACATATGCCAAAGAAACAATAGAACTCCGAATGCGTTCGAACACCTTTCCTCCTTTTCCTGTAATCCAATGTACCTTATCAATCTGAAGCCTACGGTAGGTGCAAGTGAAGCCTCCAAAAAAACGCCTCCGGGTATTACATTCCGGGTCTAGTGGCCGGCCTGGCTGCCGGTCTCGCTCTCAAAGTCGCTTCCGACATCGGTCCAGCTGTTGGGCGTGCGGGTTCCAATGTCGGAGAAGCTCTCTTCGCTGAAGCGGTCTTCCTCGTCAAAAGCAGCATTGTTGTTGTTGTTGAACGGGTTGGCGTGAGCATCGCCTTCTCCGGCAGCGGACGTGCTGTTCTGCAGAGTAGAGAGAACCGCGACGTCATCAGCCCCGCGACCCACGAGCGAGGCGTCGGTCGAGAAGTTGTCCTCGGTAGGCGTCAAAGTACCAGCGCTCTCAACCATATCGTCATCATCCATATCGGCGTCGTTGCCGGCATCGGCCGCAGGACCCGACATGGTGGAGTAGAACGAGGCTGTGGCGTCCTCGGCCTCGGCGGGTGGTGCAAGCCGCGACTGCTGGAACGGAGCGGAAAAGGGTTCGGAAAGATCAACCAGTTGGGGCGCGGAATCGGCTTCGACGGTGGCGGTACTCTCGCGAGACGGGGTGGTGAAGTCGCGGGGCACGGGCGCTTCCTCGTCGTTGTCTCCATCGACCGAGTTCTCCTCAACGCCGATCAGGTCACGGTCGAACAGAACAGAACCCTCGTCCGCGAAGGGATCAGCGTAGGAAGATCCGCTCGCAAATCCACGAGCACCGGAGCCGCGGTTCCTCAAGCCTTGTCCAGCGCTACTGTCTACGGCGGTGGCGGCGGCGGACTTCTCGTTCAGCGTGGCGCCGGACACTGACTCGCGGAGTACGCCATGCTCGTTGACCAAGTCGTCGAAGCTCTGGCCTCGCGACCTGTTGTGTTTCTCGTCGTACTCATCGCCGATGCGAGCGAGCTCGTCCAAGTCGACCGCCACGCCTTCTTCCCGGGCTCGTCGTACGAGCTCGTTCCTGTTGCGTCGGATGATGGAGTCGCGGCGTCGGCGCCGCTCGTCGGCTTCGCGGGCGTTCCGGTTGCGGGTGATGGGCGGGTTGATCTCGTCGCCGAGGCTATGCAGGGCGATGGCGATTTTACGACGTCTGGCGTCGATCCACTGCTGGACTTGCGGGTTCTGGTAGACGGCGATCCCGGCGGCTACGATGAGCGACGCCGCGATAAGGGCGCCTGAGAGGCCACGGTTAGGGAGCGGCATGGTCAAAGAGGGATGGAGAGAATGGAGGAGAAGGTGTCTGGGGCGCAGGAGAAAGCGTGGAAGGGGACAGGCGGTGGATCAGGCTTGCGCACAGAAGGTGTTGCCTGAGGGTGGCGGTGCCGATCTTACCTTTGGCTAGTGGAGCTGGCATGGTGGGGTGGCGGTGAATGTGCGATACGGGGAAGCTTCCGAGGGTTGGTGTTTCAGAGAAAAGAGGCCAGAAGCCGGATAAAAAGAAGAGGACAGGTCAGGCCTCTAGATGGAAGTCGAAGGAGGCGCACTGCCGTCACCGTTCCCGGACGGGAGCAGCTTTGGTTATCGGTTGCGCTCGAGCCGCCGCGCACCGCCACATCGACAGGATGCCCACTGCGGGGAACTCCCGGGCCCTGCTTGGCGCGCTAATAGCCCGTGCCGCGTCACAGTGGCTTGCAAAAGATTCGAGCCTTCTGTACGTTATACTCTCTCCATATCTGACCAGTTGAAGCAATCATCAGGGTGTAGATGCGAATGTAAAAGCCTACACAAACACATCCAGACATATGCTCTCACTATCCATGTAAGTCAGGTGCAGTATCGCGGTGACATAATGTAGGCGGGCACGTGGGCTCAAATCTTATGCAAGCCGCTGTGGCGTGGAACTCCGAAACAACCGAACGGCTGGTCTCAAACATGTACATTTCGCTATTTGGCGCTACATTTTGGATAACCATGAAGGGAAAAACGACACAGATCATCATTTACAGTTGCTCGTTGACAAAAAGACCAGCCATACCCATACCCGTTCCGATACACATGCTCGTCAGGAGAATCTTCTTCTTTTGCCGCCGGCACTCGCTAAGTCCGGTGACGATCTGTCTCGCGCCGGTGCAGCCCAGCGGGTGGCCGAGGGCGATGGCGCCGCCTCTGATGTTCAGCTTCTCATGCGGGATCTTCAGCGTGTCCTTGCAGTAGACTGCCATGGAGGCGAACGCCTCGTTGATCTCGACGATGTCGACATCGTCAAGCGTAATGTTCAGCTTGGTCAGCAGCTTGGGGATGGCGATTGATGGGCCAATACCCATGATGCGGGGTGCAAGACCTGCGACCGTGGCGGCGACGTATTTGCCAAGGATGGGCTGGCCGAGCTGTTCGGCTCTGGAGCGTTTCATCAGCAGCACAGCGGCGGCACCATCAGTGACTTGGCTGGAGTTGCCAGCGTGACTGCGGTCGCCGTGGGGCAGGAACGCAGGCTTGATCTTCTGGAGCGACTCAAACGTGGTACCGTAGCGGGGGCCCTCGTCCTTGGAGAGCGTGACCTTCTTTTCCTCGCCGGTATTGGGGTCCTTGATGGTGACGCT
Organism: Diplodia mutila; assembly: GCA_022560015.1. Lineage (NCBI taxonomy): Eukaryota > Fungi > Ascomycota > Dothideomycetes > Botryosphaeriales > Botryosphaeriaceae > Diplodia > Diplodia mutila. The sequence continues at coordinate 388,607 of JAFISB010000013.1, read as the reverse complement.
GATTGGAGCAATTTCGTCATCGAACCACCCAGCCTTCTGCGCAACCTCCGCCCTCCGGTAGGACTCGGCAGCAAAGCGGTCCTGCTCCTCGCGCGAGATGTTGAAGTCCTTGCCGACATTTTCCGATGTCTGACCCATGGGCTGCATGCAATCGGAAGCCTCCTGGTTCTTCAGTACCTCGCCCCAGAAGGGACGCTCGAGGCGGTCACCACCCATTGTCATCGACTCGACACCCATGCCGATTCCAACCTCGATGTTGCCCATGGAAATCTGGTTGGCAATATCTTGCACGGCCTTCAATCCGGAGCTGCAGAAACGGTTGACAGAGGAGCCGGCAGTGGTGTTGGGGAAGCCAGCAGCGAGCATGGCAGCGCGAATGTAGTAGGCAGCCTTAGCGTCGCTGACCTGCGAGGGTGAACGTTAGCAGCAGCGAATGGTGAAGAGAATTCGAGTCGTACATTTCCCACGCAGATGTCCTCGACCAGAGCAGGGTCCAGGTTCGACTTGGCGATGACCTGCTCGAGAATCTTGAGCATAATGCCTTCCAGAGGAGTGTCCTTCAGGCCACCCTTCTTGCCCTTGGTCAGAGGGGTGCGGATGGCGAGGGTGATGACCACATCGTCAGGGTTCTTCTGAGTGCTGCGGAGGGCGAATCAGCAATTGCGGGGAAAGCTGGGAGCTCAGCGTACGCACATATGGGTGATGCCGCTCTTGGCAGGCGAGATGTGCGAAACGATGGACTTGAGTCTTTCGGTGGCCATGGTGAACGGTGTCGGGTCGTTTGGGGTTGACGGCGCGGAGAAAGCGGAGACGAAGGAGCAGCTTTAACGGGACGGGATGGTGGTTCCTGGGGCAGCAGCTGGGCCGAGGCAGTGTCGATCGACCTCGGGGCTGCCGGCAGTCGCTGTCAATTGCCGGTGCTGTGGTGCGACCTTCGCCAGGTCCCGCCCTGCCCCGCCACAGCTGCGAGCCTGCAGCCACCATGGCCATTATCAAAATGCGTGTAGTCAAGGACCAGGTGTGAAGGTGGCAGCGGTTTCACTGCATCGGTGTTGTGTCCTGGTGCGGGCGCATGTGCTGACGGGCCCACTGCGGCCAACGGTGCGCCACGCCCACCTTCGGCTCCAACCGACAACGCTCTCGCACATTGGTCGACCCCCGGAACAGTGTGTCTGGGGAAACAGTTCAAAGTTGGCAATCCGCCGGCTTAGTTTCAATATAGCACTAGAAAAAGCACCGAGTCCGTGCATCTAACTTTCTTTTCCCCTGCCTTCCCTTCGCTTCCTCAACACCTCACCCTAAAGTCTCTGCAAACAGTCACGATAGGCTACATGTCGGCTTGTGGTCCACCTAATGCTGTCATGACTCGACTTTGGCGATCCGCAAGCTCCATGCTCTGCGATTGTAGATACGAAGTCTCCACGACGATGAAGGCACGGAAACAGAACCGCGGATGCGCCTGAATTCGTAGATAGCTCAACCTGCCTATGTTCTAGCGGCGTAAGACAGGCGGATGGTTCAGCGTCCAATTCGCCGGCGGCTGGTTGGTACTGAGGAAACCGGCAATGGCGGCTTTGTGGGTGGGTGCAGGTGCGGCTCGCTCTCGGCCTTTTCGCGCTGTGGCTGAAAGAGCGAGATCGCGACTGCCGTGGCCTTTGCCTGCTCTTGCCTTCTCCTGCTCGGACATAACGTCATTCCCGCTCGCACTGCCCGTCACAAGCCCTGTTGCCCACATCCCATATACCCGCAATGCAAAACCTCCGGCCATGCCGCCTCAACTTCACTCTCCCTCCCTGAAGCTGTTTGCAAACACGACATGCCGCAGCTCGAGCACGCAGACGTCGATAGGGAAGATGACAGGCCAACGCCTTCGTCAACCCCCAGCTCCTCCTCGGCCGGCATCAGTGCCGCTGGAGACATCCCTATTCCCGGCGTGTCGGCCGAATTGGAGAAAGCAGAGACTATCCACCCCGTCAACAGTCGTCAATCCTCCGTTGCCCGCACTCAATCACGTGCCCATTCCGTCCTTTCCAAAGTCCGCTCAAGGCGACCCGTTGCACCCTTCTCACACGCTCTCTCCCACGCCAAAACCGGCCCAGACGTCCTTGTTGATTTCGATGGCGAGGATGATCCTTACAGACCGCTCAACTGGGAAAACCGGAAGAAGGTCATTACCACCGTGTTGTATGGCTTCACAACCATGGGTGCCACCTTTGCCAGCAGTGTCTACAGTGCCGGTACAAAGCAGGTTGCCCAAGAGTTTCACGTCGGTACAACAGTGAGCACCCTTGGCACTTCGCTACTCTTATTCGGCTTCGGCCTTGGTCCGCTGTTGTGGGCTCCATTGAGTGAAGTCTATGGCCGCAAACCTGCTGTTTTGATCCCCTACTTCATTTCTGCCATCTTCGCCTTCGGCACAGCAACGGCAAAAGACATACAAACTGTCATGATTACTCGTTTCTTCGCCGGCCTCTTTGCCAGCGCCCCGGTTACAAACACCGGAGGTGTCCTTGGAGACATATGGACTCCGAAGCAACGAGGTGTCGCAATTGTCGGCTACGCCATGGCTGTTGTTGGTGGCCCAACTCTGGGACCGATCGTCGGTGGTGCAGTGGTGCAAACGAGTTACCTTGGTTGGAGGTGGACAGAATATGTAGGTTCATGTACCCTTGCTGGCCACGTTGTTTGCTGATTGTTTGATAGCTCACCGGAATCCTTCAAATGTTTATCCTTACTCTTGATATCATCTTCCTCGACGAATCCTATCCACCGAAACTGCTTGTATACAAAGCACGTCGCCTTAGACACGAGACTGGAAACTGGGCCCTGCACGCTAAGCACGAAGAGTGGGATGTCGGCCTCAAAGAGCTCGGCCGCAAATATCTCATCAAGCCGTTCCAACTACTGTTCACCCCCATTTGCTTCCTGGTCGCCCTCTATGCCTCCTTCGTCTACGCAATCCTCTACGCACAGCTCGCCGCATTCCCCGTTGTCTTCCAAGAAGATCGCGGCTGGAACCAAGTCGTCGGCGCCCTCCCCTTTCTTGCTCTGCTCGTCGGCATCCTCTTCGGCGCCTGCGCCAATGTGCTGAACCAAAAATACTACTTCCGCAAGTTGCAACAGAACAAGGGCAAGCCCGTGCCGGAAGCGCGGCTACCCCCGATGATGTTTGGTTCCGTCTTCTTCGCCGGCGGGCTCTTCGTTTTCGCGTGGACGGGCGACGCCAAGAATGTGCACTGGATAGCGCCCATCATCGGCGCGACGCTGGTCGGCGTCGGCTTCTTCACCATCTTCCAGGCCGCCCTCAACTACCTCATTGACACTTTCCGCCAGTACGCCGCCTCCGCCGTCGCCGCAAACACATTCCTGCGCAGTGTCTTCGCCGGCTCCTTCCCGCTCTTCATCACCCCCATGCTGCACAATCTCGGCGTCGGCTGGGGCATTAGCATCTTCGGCTTCTTCGCCGTCGCGTTGATACCAATTCCGTATTTGTTCTTCGTTTTCGGCAAGAGAATCAGGGCTAGGGGAGAGTTTTCGAAGGCTTCCACATTGTGAGCTATTGAATGGGTTCGGTCTCCTCCTGGAGGTCGAGAATGGGTCTTGTGCGTTCATAAGTAGACATAGACATGCTGCTAAATTTCTACGAAACCAATATCTGGGAAATTTGCCATGTTACATACGATTCGACCGATCTGAAACTCTTATCCCAGTCTCATAGTTTGGGTTTCCATTACCGCATTAAGTAATGCAGTAGGTTCGGCACAGTATACGCCAATCTTCTCGAATATATCTCCTTTTTACTCGGCAATCAGCGATTTTGCTGGGTAATACCCACGCTCTTCGGGATACATGCAAGAACGATCAAATAAACCCATGAGTATACCAAAATAGCATGCTTTTGGCTCTTCAATAGCTTTGTTAAGTCTATAGGAAATTTGAACGGATGAGGGCCCTTTAGTGCTGGAAAAATTGGTAAATCCACTGTTTGACACGTTGAACAGTGGTGGCAACCATGAAGACGAAGGTCCTCTTTCTCAGAGTTGCCCATCGGCATCTTCCAGTGGTTGATACATGCGGTTTCGAGTGATAACCTCCACTGCAATCGCGACCCCCAGCGGCTTATATTATCTATACATGAGATATCCCGATCGACAACCGTCGCCGCAAGTGAAGCTGGCCTCTTCTCAACACGACCAGCTCATGCAACAATTCCGCACCCTCATCAGCACACAACACGAGTCCGCACTCCAACAATGCAACCTTAGCAGCCAACAACGCGAGCTCGCACGACAACAACGCGACCTTACCGAGGAGCTTACGCTCCGTCTCGACGGCATGGACAAGCGACTTGCCGGATTGACCGACCCCAGTAGACAAAGGCGCTGGTCTTTCCTATAAGGTGGCGGCGTTACACATCTGGCTGATCAAAACACCCTTGTTACGTCCGACTATGACCGGGAAAGGCGTGCAGACTGAGCGCGGGGGAACAAAAGGCACAGTTCCTTCGGTTGCTATCGACGAGAATACGAGGTCGATTGGCTCAACATTGCAGCTAGGTCGGAGCTTGTCCGAACGCTCGTTTTGAAGTGTATACTCTGCGTTTATGTCGAGCTGGACGCTTCAACTATCCGTGTACTATATATAATATCTCTCATCTCCACTCTCCACTCTCCAATACCAACTTTTGCAGCACTTCTGCCCCTCATCGCTATGAAATTCTTTCTCGTCGTGACCGGACACCGTCAGCTGTCGAAAATTTCGCACCCACAAAGCAACACAACAAAAATAGAGGAAGAAAGGAAAACCCACACCCAGGACACGCCGCCACCAACTCCCCCCTCTCCATCCCCACCCACTACGCCGCCACCTTCGCAGCAGCAGCAGCATCAAACACCAACCTCCCCTCAAACCACGTCTCCCCCACCCTCGCGTCCGCCACCTCCTCCGCCCTCCACCCCTGCAACCCGTCCACGACCACGAAATCCGCGCTCAACCCCGCCTCCAACCGCCCACACACGCCGTCCGCGTAGCAGCTCCACGCCGCGCCCGCCGTCTGCGCCGCCGCCACCGTCGCCAAGCCCAGCTTCCACCCCTCGTTGACCGCCGTCTCGTACGCCCGCTCGCGCGCGCTGCGCCGCGTCGTCGCCGTGTACCAGCCGCCCCACACCCCGTGCGGCGCGGTCGGCGCGTCGCTGCCGAGCGCGAGCGTGGCGCCGTGGCGCAGGAAGTCGGCGTACGCGAAGGCGCGGCCGCAGCGGTGGGGGGAGGACGGCCCGCCCAGGAGGGAGGGCCAGGCGCGCAGGATGGCCGGGTCGGCGTGGCCCGGTTGGATGGAGGCGGTGATGCCGAGGGCGCCGAGGCGGGCGGCGTCGCGGGCGGAGGCGAGCTCGAGGTGCTCGATGCGGGGGCGGCGGAGAGGGGTGGTGGTGGTGGTTTTGGAGGCGGACTCCAAGGCGTCGATGGCGGTGGTGATGGCCAGGTCGCCGATGGCGTGCAGCGCGACTTGCAGGCCGTGCGAGGCGGCGCGCTCGACGACGGGCTGGAGTTGGGCGGGGGACCAGATGGTGGGGCAGTCGATGTTGTTGTTGGAGTAGGGCTCGGAGAGGGCGGCGGTGCAGGCGTCGATGACGCCGTCCTGTGAGGAGGAGCGGGTGGTTAGTTGTGGTTGAAGTGGGATATGGGGGGGTTACGTACGCAGATGACCTTGATGCCGGCGATGCGGCAGGAAGGCGAGGTCTCGAGGTTGAACTGGGCGTGCAATTCGGCCGCGCGGTCGACCTGCACGACATTCTCGGCCTCAGTGTCTTTGGGGCTGATCAACCAGTGGGCGGCCACGCGGACGGGCGGCGGGGACTGGCCGTTGGCACGTCGTCGACGCATCAGCTCTTGCAGGGCTTCCCACGCCGTCTCGTCCATGGCCATCTCCACCACGCCCGTGTAGCCGGCCGCGCTGTAAGCCGCGAATGCTGCCTCCAGCCGCTCCACGCGCTCGTCGACCGTCGCCACACGCGCCACGTACGGCCACACCAGGTTGATGTTGGCCGCCTCGCTCAGCAGGCCCGTCGGCTTGCCCTTCTCGTCCCTGGAAATCGTGCCTCCGGGAACGTCGGGCGAGTTCTCATCGATGCCCATGGCCGCGAGGGCGGAGCTGCTGCACCACGTCGAGTGCAGGTCCTTGGCGTTGATGAAGATGGGCCGCGGGTCGACGTCATCCAGCAACGCCGCCGTGGGGGGTGCCGCGCCTGTCATCGAGTGCATCCACCCGGAGCAGAAGATGAGGTCTGCGGCTGGGTTTGCCGCCGCCCATGCGCGGATCGCGCCGCGGATGTCGTCGAGGCTCTTGCAGCCATGGAGCTCTACGGCCGTCAGCGCCTGGCCCATCAGCATCAGGTGCATGTGCCCGTCCACAAAGCCCGGCACCACCACCCGGCCGCCGACGTCGCGCGTGCTCGCGCCCGCGGCCAGGGCGTCTTGGACCGCCGCGCTCGAAGCTGGCCCGACGAAAGAAATCTTATCGCCATGCGTGATCATGCACTCTGCGAAAGATGGGTCCTCCGGTTGCTTGGGGCCGCCAGACGCCGTGAAGAAGCGGCCGTTTTGGAAGACGGTGGTCGTCGTCATGTGGGGCAGCCGATAGAGTGGTGTTGAGCTGGCGGGGCTTCTGCTGCTGTACCTTGTAAGCCTTGCAGTGGTTTACCGAAGAGAAAAAAAGGTGGTGAAATTATGTTTACGTTCTTGGATGCAGAGAGGCATCGCCTCCGATCTTTATAGCATCAGTTCCTTGGCTGTGGTGGAGTGAAGTGGAGCGCCGCCATATGTGGGTTGCGAAGTCGGATGGACCTTCCAAGGAAAGGCTAGCCTGATTTGTGCATCTCCACTGCCAAGGAGCCCTCTTTACCCGGGCCGACGGATGCAGGCTATTCTGTGCAAGCTAAAGTTGTTACTGAATCGGCGGATGCGCAGTTTTGATCTTGAGGAAATAGGACAGGTATCGTCTCGTATGATTGTTTGTGCTCAATACCTTTTCTCTGTTAGCTCCAAAACATTCAGGGCTAAACAGTTCAAATCGAGTCAATGGACGTTACAGGTTTCCAGCACCTACGGACATTAATTAAAAAAACTTAGGTCAAGCAGAAATGTGCCATGCATGCTTCATCTCCAACAACTTGTAATAGTCTGAGCAAGCAGTTCCTGTACCGAATATCGTTCAAAGCATTATTTATTACCTAGGAAATCAGTAGAATCAAGAATGAAGAACAGCAGGTATCAGTAATGATTGCGAAACCAGCCGCAAGAAGAGGTAATAGCAATCCGGCTCCACCCACCCATCCATCCATCCATCTCCAAGCGTCATGTCTTTCCCAATGACTCCTCGAACATTCATTCATCACGTCGTTTCTCAAGTATAGATACTCTCCGTGTATGCGTTCACCTGCAGACCCTTCTCGGCCATCTCGGCGTCCTTCAGGAAATCAAGCGGCATCCAGACTAGATGACCCTTGATTTCGTCAAGAGTCTTCTTGATATCACCAGTCCGACGGTGAAGGTCGAAGATATGGCCTTGCTTGTGCGCCGCATTAGGGTTATTCGGATCGATCGGCGGCAGGAACCTGGCGTAGTCGTCAAAGGTTTTGACTGTTTATTTTTAGCTATCGGCCAAACGCAAGTACAAAAGAGGATAGGATACTCACTGTTGTCATCAGGGTCCGCATGGAAGAGATCCCGGAAGATTTCCGTGTTGTGGGATGCCCTTCCGCACCACATATCCCAGACCTCATCGCCGAGAGGATCGGCCACGAACTCGTAACTCGGGTCATCATCCTGGATGTCGTTGGGGCAGTCGCCTGGAGGCTGCGCATTGGGATCATTTGAAGCGTCGAATTCCTGTGCTTCAAGAAGACCCAAGTGCTCGCGCCATAGCATACGGCGAAGTGTTGCCGCATGCCGCCCAGCCCGATAGGGTTGACCATTCATCGTCGACTCGATCATGTCCGTGTCCTCCATGACAATACTGAGTTCCGAGTCGTGGTAGCCAAGCTGGGAGCGGTCATTGATGTTTGAACTACCACAGATGGCAATCTTATCATCAACGATCAAGAGCTTCCCGTGAATGTACAGTTCCTCCTGAACAAAGTTGTTCTTCTCCGAATCCGGATCCTCGGGGTCCCATGGTTCCTCGGAAACACTCTTTCCGTCCTTCATGGCGGCATGTGCGAGTGAATCAGCGCTGAGAACGTTCTCTTTGCCATCTTTCATCAAGCCAACATTTTCCCTCTCTGCCTCAAAGCGTCGTCTGCGGTCCGCAATCTCCTTCCTCTCTTTATCATCATCGGAATCAGAGTCGAAGCCGCCCTCACTGCTGGAGTCGCCCTTGGCGCCGTGGATACCAGTGGACATGATCTCATCTGCCTGAGCGCGCTGAACATCCTGGTATTTCACTCCAGATTGCTCTTCTTGCTTCTTCATTGCAGGGGTAGTGTTGAGACGGTCAAAAGAGCGGAGGTTGAAAACAAAGATGTACTCGGCGGGATCAAAGCCTGCTTTCTTAATCTGGCCCATGATCGAGTTCTCTCCACGGTTGATCGATTTGAACTGGTAGTCCATGATTGCCCGAGTTCCCGTGGCTGCGTCGCTACGAAGGTCTCCAGCGAAGCCAGGAATGGCGGGAATGACGATGATGACTCTGAACTTTCTGCCTTCTTTGCCGGCTCTGACGCAGGCATCGACTATTGCCTTTCCAATCTGGTTATGAATTGGCGCCTGCTCTTCTCCAGTGGCGGTAACTGGAATTGTCAGCAGAAGGGACACCGATGGCAATCAGCGACACTTACTGAAGAATTGGTTCTCAATGTATACGAAATGTTCAGCATTCCTGATGACTTCGCAGTATGCGTTCTGAATGCTGTGTTCCACCAAGATTCCACTACTCCAATCGCCACTGCTCCTGACAATTTGTGCGTGCACAGTGCCTTGGGAGCCGTCCAGCGGCTTCGTGTTGAGGGGGCTGAGTGGATGATGGATATACTCTCCAACAGGGAACTTGGGACGCTGTACAGCGATCAAATCCTCGTCCTCGCCCTCTCTGCCCTCGACGGTAAGCCAGTCAAAACGCTTGTCCCGCTTGTACTTGTCACGCTTGACGAAATTCCACCGCAGTATGAAGTGCTCGGCAATGTCGTAGACGCAAGGTCCTATGACGCCCATGGCTACGTCGTGCCAAGGCATGCGGCCATAGTCGGCCTTGGAGAGCTCGTTCGACTTCCAATCATCGACGGACTGGAAATCCATGATGCGGTTGTTGTTGAAGTCTTGGCCGGGAAAGATTTCGTGCTGGACACCAGAAGGGTGCACATCCGCCATCTGGTGCTGCTTGTTGTCCCAACGGCCAAAGCAAAGATCCAGGCCACCGATGAATGCGAGGTTGTAGTCGATGACGATGAATTTTTCGTGGTGCGCCCAGTAAAAAGTCATGTCCCCGAGGTTTTCAAACATGTTGTGGTCAGGGTGACGCATGACATGGATGTTGCCATGTCCGGGAGAGCCTGGAGGACACAGGTTCCGCAGGGCGTGCTTGGTGTGGGCGCTGTTGCAGGTGAGCGCCTGGTTGACTTCCTTGTACACAATAACATAGATCTGCACGCCGGCCTCGGCGCGACGCTTCAGCACTTGATCGAGGCGCCATTCCTGATTATAGTAGGGCGGGCGGCGCAGGAACAGCTCCGGCGACAGCCACCAATCTTCAATGTAGATGGTCTCCTTGGCGCGCTCCAGAGCGACGGAAACAGCCCAGAAATAGTCGCGGCCGTCGACATACCACTTGATCAGATTGCCGTCGTGCTCCGGCGCAAAGCTCTGGAAACGATGGCTCTCGCCAATCTTGGTGCGCTTCTCGTCGGTGATCCGCTCGTGTTCCTCGTCGTGGCGGTGGTTGGGATTGATGAGGTTGCCAACCTTGCCGAGCTTGTGTTTGAGGTGCGTGGCCTCGACCTTCAGGTCGTACAGGTGCGTGTTCTTGAGCTTCTCGCGCAAGCCGGGGAAAGGGTGTCTGAGGTGCCCCTTGATGCCTGAGGGGTTGTGCGACTCTTCGTCATGCTTCGCGGCATCTTTCTCGGCCGCGGTCGTGCCCGCATCCAGTGCAGGGGAGGTCATGGTGCTGGTAGGCAGTGGTGAGGGTGAGAAGCGAGAGGGCGGGGGTGCGGAGTCAATTGGCGACGGAGGGCGGACAGGCGCGCAGGATTTAAGGCAGAAGAGGCTCCTGGCTACGCTCGTGCCGGCAGCCGTCTTCGCGTTGCAAAAGCTGTCGTGATCCCTGCTCTGTGCCCTGTTGAGCGCTGCGTTCCTGCTTGATCCGCGACGGGCCCCGCTGCGCGCGTCTTATCGCCTGCCCCTCTGTTTGGGCGCGTCGCGGGGCTGGCGATCCAGCCAACTCGGGTGATGTCATGCTGCATTGGTGCGCCTCTATTTTCATCTACCACTACTCCGCCCTGGGGTATCACGCTATTTCTATGTGTCGTACACGCCGACGCCTCCCACGTCTTCAGCTGAACTGGTCTCCGTGGTCGCCCTCTCCAAGCTTTTTGCCAGTCCGCCCCGTCCGGAGCTTCCAGCGCCGCCGCCGCTCCTTCTCCTCAGCCTCCCGCTCGAGCCTCTTGGCTTTTTTCCGCTCATACACAGCTCTAACCGTGCGCATCGTCTGCTCCCTACCCTCCTCAAAGTTTGCCCGTGCCAACGACACCACCTTCTCAATGTCCTCTGGTGTATACACAAAGTTCCAAGTCGACATGAAGTCTGACTTGCGCGGATCCACTCCCTCGACCTTTGGATTCGCCAGGAAAGGGAAGTATATCACCGCGATGCCTGCGTCAGGCCTCATGAGCTCCCAATCCTCCTGCACTTGCTTGGCCGTTGAGTGCGACGGTTCTTCCTCCGATACTCTCTGCCCTGTCGTGCCGATCCAGACGTTACAGTAGCCAAGGTCATCGTGCTGTCCCTTCTTCGACTGGTTTTTCTCGTCTTCCAACAGCTGCTTCTCTTGGGCCTCGGCAAGCTTCTCCGCTGCCTGCTCTTCTGTCCCGGCCTGCGCTGCCTTCAACTCATCCCTGATCTCGTCTTTGGTCTCGTCTGCAGGCGGCCAACCAGCCCCGACCGGCCAGCCGACAATCCCTCGCTGCTTACTATAGCCTTCTGCGACTTTCAGCCAGTTGTCAGTCTTAACGTCAGCCGAAGCATCGAAGGCTATGAGAATGTCCACATCACGACCAGGCCGGAGAAGCGGGTAGAGAGGCAGGTTGTTGCTCATGCCAGCATCCATCAATTGCAGGTTCGATGCCGTGAACATGCTCTCCGGGCATGATTGAGGAAGCAACTCGCGCAATCCGAGGGCGTAGTTAGGAATAACTGCAGGGTCAATGGGATGCATCTTGACGAGGTCGTGATCGCGCTCCATGATCATTTGGTCGATCCCCATAAAACCAGCCAGCCCTTGCATCGCTGGCCGAATTTCCTTGTAATAATGCGAAAGCGTTGCACAAAAGGCGCTGCCCCAGATGCCTAGGAAAAGTGGAACACGAAGCTCTGGGAGAGCGAGGCCGTTTTCTCTCCAAAGAGATTTGCCATCTTTAAATTCGCGTCCAACCGCCCAGGTGGGGATACCAGCAGCGAGCTCTTCGCACCACATCTCATAGGGTGTAAATCTGTTGCAATTAGCACTGTGCAAGTTCTAGGAGCGATACCATTCACACTCACTCGAACCATTGGAACCAAGCCCCCTTCATTTGATCAGCTGTATGTGCCTGCTGAGTGGCGCCATCTTCGGGCGGTATTTCGTGTCTGACAGCTGTGTAGATGGGCAGTGGATGCGCGCCACCATCAACAAACCGGCGCTGGTTCGACAGTTTCAAGTCACGGTCATCCAGGTCCAGCTCTCCTTTTGGCACCATGAGACGTGCGGCAAGGAGGAGACCGTAGATATCCACTATCCCAAACTCCGCTCCCGGGACACCACGATACTTCTCGACGATACCGCTGAGAAGGAACTTATTCGTGGGAGCACTGTTTATCATTGCTAGCGCCGGAGGAGGGTAGGCAATGTGCATACCAAGCCGATGCTTCAAGTGATTGATCAGCCGTCCGTGGTTTTGCCCTGCGATAGAAGAATAATATAGTGTCTGGAGCCAACAGCTGCCGCTGACCCCAGCAGTATACGTAATACAGTCGAACAGTCCCGCTTCTTGAGCGGAAAGATACGAGGATGAGCCGGCCACCAGCGCTCTCAACCCGCCTCCAGAACCACACATGGCAATGGTCGGCACGTCGTCCGGGTGAATGTCTTTCTCATCCATACCTAGATACTTGGCGAGAGCATGGCGTACGTGCAACTTACGCTTCCGCAAGAACGCCTTTTCCTCATCGCACAGCTCGTGGGATATACGGACGCGCGCATCCCATAGGATCTCGGGATTGATCTCGGGATCGTTCGCCTCCCGCCAGATCTCATCGGCCAGGGACCCGGGTGCTATTGAAAGCTCCGTCTGGAGCTTTGTCATGAATCCTGGCAGTATTTTGACCCAGTCTGGAACCAGGTAGTCCGAAAGCGATCCGCCGAAGCTTGAGAGCGTTTCCGGAATGGTAGAAATGGACATCATAATTCCATCCCAAGTGGACTCGGAAGTTTGTTCTTTCTCGCCCTTTTCCGTGGCCATGCGAGATTGAGATGGCGGAGGCTGTTGCCCTGGCTTGCCCTCATCCTTGCCGAATTGGCCCTTCTCCCCAGTGTCCCTGGCTTGCGGGCGCGCTGCTATCCTCGGGGACCCTTGGGGCCATTCGGCGGCATCGGTAGAACTGTCATTGTGCAAACGTCGGACAGGGATCCAGCCAGGGCGAGTGCGATTCGAGTAACTGTATGTTGCGAGGCCTGCGATTGCTGAGCCGAGTGCGAGCGCGTTGACTGTGCGCTGGAAAGAGGGCCTACGGGTGACATTGGCGATGTGACGCATCTGGAGTGCGCCGCTCCTCATTCTGGAGAGAATTAGCGTCGCGCTCGATCAGACGCATCTTTCAAACCTACAGCTGGCCGTAGAGTCCCGCGACCGAGCGCTTTGACAATTGAGACATGCGAGCCATGGCAATGGTCAGGATCGCGGGACGGATCGGGATCGATTTAGGGCATCTTCAGCGCGCTTCGGGAGGCGGATGAGGTTTGTGCGTGGTAACATGCGCTCAGCGTACCTGGAGGAGCAGGAGACTTCAGCGACCGGGGCGATGGAAGCTAGAAGAAGCGCATCCCGGAGCAAACAGGAATTGTTGAACTCGGTCATAGCTACGTCGGCATTGGCGTCCCAGTTGGCTGCCCGCGGAAGCCAGGGATTCCATGCCCGATCGACTAGTGCCCGCATTCTCGGCATCGGGCACCCAGCACTTCCGTCACCAGCTCCAGTCAGCTCTGGCTCAGGCCCCACGATGCACAGAGCGATCACCCCCCATTAACAGCTTCTCCGCCCGAGAACTCCCTTGCGCCACGCCGCATACTCGCTGTCGTGGCCCTGCTCGCGCCCTTTCCTTCGACATATCGCCGCTACTACACCGTCGCCGCCGCTGGGCTGATTTCGCGCCCGTCGCGCCCCGCCCGACATCATGGTGGGCGTCAAGAAAGCCGCGCTCGCAGAGGAGAGCGCTGAGGTCGAGGTGCTTTTTGCGAATATGGAGAAGTTGAAGGGCTTGACGAAGAAGATTCAGGGTTCGTTGAACCGTTTGGAGACCAGCGGCAAGAGCGTCCAGGAGGCCATTGGGCCCATCTACGGAAACACGCAGAAGCTGCAGACCACCAACTCGAGTACGTTTTTGCGACTCGCTGAGCACTTCTGTACTTGCTGATCACTGCGCAGACGTGGATCGGATCATAGACGCCATCGACCGCATACGGCAACCCCTCGACCAGAGAGGTCGCGAAGAACAGATCATCAACGCTGGGTGAGTGCAATTTCAAGCACCCACTCTTCCACACGCTGACCTTCCATAGTCCGAGGAAATCAGGCCTCGCCGACTTCATCGCGTCCTTGGATCGCACCACTCAGGCGCTCGGCGACCTTAAGCACTCGAACCTCCGTTCAAACCAACAGGCCATAGCAGAGTTGAATTCATTGCTGAAGAGGGGCACCAAACAGTTAGAGGATGTTTTCAAGGAAATCCTCCGGGAAGATGCACGTCCCGTCGAGCCGTTGCATTACATTACAAAGCGTTAGTGTTGTCCCACTCTTGGACTACGCTGTCATCAATACTGACCCCTGGACTAGAACTGCCGTTCCCCAAGTTGCCTCAGGAGAAGGCGTCGAACTTGCGAACCATCAACTCGCACATGACTGCCTCGGTTGCGCTGGTGTCTCAGGCTGATATGCGAGAAACGCCTTCTGCGAAGATCTATGCCGAAGTTCGAGGAGAGTACATTACGAACACCATGCGTAACTTGGCGGCGGCTTGTATCAACACCGCGAGAAAGACTACCGCCGATGCGATATATCGCCAAGGTACCAATGGTATCGGAACCTATGCCTCTGGCTTGGAGGGTCTCTTCATGGCTGAGTATGACAACATTTGTCCAATCTTCACGCGTGAGGATTGGGCTCGTGTTTACTTTCAAACGTGTCAGATGGCCCTGAACGAATTCGCTAAGACGTTAAGAGAGCTCAACAATCATGTCAAGAGTAATCTGACCACCGATTGCTTCCTTGCGTACGAGATTATTGACATCGTCTCTAACCTCTCGCTGCACCTGGAACAGCAGACGGGAGAGCTGAAACGTCCGATTGCTGATTCGGTCAAACCTATACGCGAAACTGCGAAAGTCTCGCTGCGCACGCTGATGGAAGAGGCGCGCAATAAGGTGGCTACGCTGATTGCTATTCCCATTGATGGCGGCGCCTCCAATACCACCAATGAGATGATGGCACGCCTTCAGCAGATGACCAACTACCTCGATCCTGTCTCTTCGATTCTAATTTCCTTGGGAGAAGGAGGGTGGTCGACAGCTTCTGCTTCATCGTCGACAACTTCTTTGACCAAGCCATTTGACGTTGGAGCGGATGGACGGCAACTCTTCGCTCATTATGCCATGGAAATGATCGAGGCCCAGCTGAAGGAGCTTGACGCCAAGGGCCGCATGCTACACAAGGGCAAGGCATTGCAGGGGGTTTTCATCGCCAACAATGTTGCCATCATCGACAGGATGATCCGTTCTTCGGCCCTTGCCACACTGCTGGTGGGCGCTGCGAAGGTGATGGAGACATGGCGGAAACGAGCCACGCAGATGTATTTGGATGCTTGGAAAGAGCCATCCGGCTGTCTTCTTGATGTCCAGTACACAAACCGCGGGGGGCGGCCCCATTCGGGGGGTGCGGGATCCGTCGATTCCGCGTCGGTGGTCAAGAATCTCAGCTCCAAGGATAAAGACAACGTCAAGGAGAAGTGGAAGAGCTTCAACACGTCGTTCGACGAGCTGATCGCTAAGCACAGGAGCTATGCGATGGAGAAGGAGGTCAAGGCCCACCTGGCGCGCGAGGTGCAGACGATGATCGAGCCGCTGTACGGGCGCTTCTGGGACCGGTATCACGAGATCGATAAGGGCAAGGGCAAGTACGTCAAATACGACAAATCGCAGCTGGCAGCGACGCTGGCGGGTCTGGCGTGAGGGGGTAAAGTGGGGGTTCGTTCTGCGGCTTCATTGTTCTGGGTATACCCTCTTGTGGTTATGGCGTACGGATGTTCACTGAGCTGCATTATCGCGGACACTGGCCGGATAATATATGTACATATAATTTCGCAATCCCTGACCGGGCGCTCACATCAGCGATGCTTGTTTCACGGATGTCGCAGGGCCGGCGGGCAGCGAGGCTCAGGCTACAAGGCCGGCCGGGGAATTGATGCAGTAGTGATACGTGGGCGGGCAGCGGCGAGTGAGCGGTTTCCCAGCGCGCACGCGTGATTGGTGCGCGTGCAGTAGGTTGTCGTGGCACGACGACGACGCGAAAGGCAATTTCCCCTGCGGACAGGCTGACGGGCTGCGCAGGCGGGCGGGCAAGGCAGGTGCGACCGCAAGTGCCGGCAGGCAGGCCACGACCGAGACTCTGCTGCTGCGACTGCGCCCCCCAACCTGCACACCCTCAATCGCAGCGTGCGGCTCTTGTCACCTTTTGCTGTCGTTGCTAGCTCGACTCTGCGCGCGGACGCCGCTGCACAACGCTCGTCCCCCGTTATTTGACCCCGGCGACGCCAAGACCAATCAAGTTAATCCCTGCCCCAAGGACCCCTTTCCACGGTCAGACTTGCAGTACTACACCTGCCCCCAGCCCGTACAGCCAGCACCCAACCAAGCAGCAGCGGTCGGCGACTGTTCACAGCACCCTGCCCCGTCTCGCCGTCCTCTGGCACTGTTTCCTCACCAGCTTTAGCATAGCTAGACTGACTGGTATGTCGCGCGCCCTGCCCCGTCTGCCACGGACGCACTGAGGCTGTCTCCGCTCGAGCGCCCCCCCCCAGTGGCTTCTGACCAATTCTCCGCCGCCTTCGCGCGCCTTCGCCGTTTCCTTTACTGATCCTGGGTCCCCTTCAACAGTAGTCTCTCGTTTCGAAGTCCACCGTCGACGTCTACCTCCACTTCACCATGGGTAAGCTATCCTCAACCCCTACCCCGTATCTCATTCCCGGCGGCTGGGTGGCGCTATCGACGCGCCGCTGTCGCGACAATGCCTCCACGCCAGCGCAGCGACGCGACCACGGGGGATCGATTTCCTCGTCTGTGGACAATTGGCGCCAACTGCTATCTGGCTGCCGCGTTGATGCCCATCGGATGACGTTGGCCAGGCTCATTGGACACGCAAGCTAACTCCGGTCCTTTCTACAGCAACCAACGGCGCTCCTATCCCCGCCGCTCCCACGCGCGCCTCTCCCATCCCTTCGGCCTCTTCTCCCACCCCTAACGGCAAGCCCTCGTCACCCGCCGGTAGCGACGTCAAGTCGAGTAACATGATGGCCGGCACGGACGGCAGCTCTCCCCAGACTGTCTCCTCGAAGGACCCCAAGGCCGCTGCTCAGGCCGCCACCGACATGCGCAACATCGTGAGAAGGAAGCTGACGGGCTATGTCGGTTTCGCCAACCTGCCCAACCAGTGGCACCGCAAGAGTGTCCGCAAGGGTTTCAACTTCAACGTCATGGTCGTCGGTGCGTAGAACCCTGAAATTTTGACGTTGACAGACAGCGGCTGACAGCGGAACGCATAGGCGAGTCTGGACTCGGAAAGTCGACCCTCGTCAACACGCTCTTTAACACTTCTCTCTACCCCCCGAAGGAGCGCAAAGCCCCGTCGCTTGACATCATTCCCAAGACCGTTGCTATCCAGTCCATTAGCGCCGACATTGAGGAGAATGGCGTCAGGCTCCGTCTGACTGTTGTTGACACTCCCGGTTTTGGCGACTTTGTCAACAACGATGACTCCTGGCGCCCGATCGTCGAGAACATTGAGCAGCGCTTTGATGCCTACCTCGATGCGGAGAACAAGGTCAACCGTATGAACATCGTTGACAACCGCATCCACGCTTGCGTTTTCTTCATCCAGCCCACTGGCCACTCCCTGAAGCCCCTGGATATTGAGGTTATGCGCAGGCTCCACACCAAGGTCAACTTGATTCCCGTTGTTGCGAAGTCTGACACTTTGACCGACGATGAGATCAACGCTTTCAAGCAGAGGGTAGGAGCTCCGTGCGACCACGTAGCAACACGTTTCTGACCATGTGCCACAGATTCTCGCCGACATTTCCCACCACGGTATCCAAATTTTCGAGGGTCCCCGTTATGAGATGGATGACGAGGAAACGATTGCCGAGAACCAAGAGATCATGTCCAAGGTTCCTTTCGCCGTCGTCGGTGCCAACACCGACGTGACCACTTCGGACGGCCGGACGGTCCGTGGCCGCCGTTACCCTTGGGGTGTTATCGAGGTCGACAACGAGGAGCACTGCGATTTCGTCAAGCTTCGCCAGATGCTCATCCGCACCCACATGGAGGAGCTCAAGGAGCACACCAACAACCAGCTGTACGAGAACTACCGCTCGGATAAGCTTATTTCGATGGGTGTCTCGCAGGACCCGAGCGTCTTCAAGGAGGTCAACCCTGCCGTCAAGCAGGAGGAGGAGCGCACGCTGCACGAGCAGAAGCTCCAGAAGATGGAGCAAGAAATGAAGATGGTGTTCCAGCAGAAGGTCGCAGAGAAGGAGAGCAAGCTGCGGCAGAGCGAGGAGGAGCTGTACGCCCGACACCGGGAGATGAAGGAACAGCTCGAGAAGCAGCGACAAGATCTCGAGGAGAAGAAGGGGCGGATCGAGAGCGGCAGGCCGATAGAAGAGAAGGGCAAGAGAAAGGGTTTCTCTCTGCGCTAAGCCCAACGGCGACCGCGCACAGGACGATCTCGCTCGCCCTGGCTTTGAGACGACTTGCCTCACACTCACCACCCACTGGACCAAAAGCCTCTCTTTGTCTCACTATCATATTCTACGAACGCTCATTAAACCCGTTTTCCGTCTTCCGACACTCTGGGGTAACCGTAGGGACCACTTAATTCAACGACTGGCGATGCGAGTTGGGGATTCGAGCGCGTCGGGGGGTTTTCATTGGACTGGCTCAATTATTTCTGTTCTTATGCTTGCGGCCCCCTTTTCTTCTTTGCTCTTTTTTCCTTTTGCGTCTGCTTGATTGATACCTCCAGCATTGCAATCTCCTTGACGTCGACAGCTATTCACATAAGTAGATCGCATTGTGGAGGGCAGTAGGTGGCAGGGACTACAGATTGCTTCTTCCCATGTATTCTACTACCACCGACACGTCCAGTACTCAATTTAATCTCCTTGTCAGAAGGTGTTAGTTCATATTAGTAGCAATGCAGGATTGAAGCTTAAAGGCACGGCGGGAGGACCCGCACACGCACAAGCAGGCAATGTGTAGCTGCGCCGCGGCTTCGGCCTGGGCGATTGTGGCGTCGGTGCTATCTTTGGCGCGCCGCACGTGACCCTGGGTGGAAGGAGCGAGCTGAGCTCAAGCTAGGGCGCGGCACTTTCGTCACTGGCGACGCGCTGCCCTGATCTCGGCCTGCGCTCTGCGTGTTCACGTCAGAGATCACCATAAAACCTCACCGCGACCTCCACGTCTCAGGCCTTCGTTGCGATCCCCTCCCCAGAGCGCCAGACCCTTGCTGTAAGTCACAATGCCTACCTGTCCCCTCGTGAGAGCTCCGCTGGCTCTGCGCGGCTGCTGGCTCTGCGCTGCACCAGCCCAGCCACCTTCTCGCCAGGTGTTCTCTGTGCGCATGTGCCAGGCGGCCGCCAGCCGAACTTTACTATCGCGCCTTCCCCCTCGCAATCCCACCTGTCTCCTCTACCGCACAACCTACACCGACACCCGCCCAACCATCCCGCCGCGCTCTCGCCCAAACTGACCCGCCGCAGAACCACTTCAGCTTCCTCACGCGACACCCTCTCCCGCCGCAGCCATGGCTCCTCCGCCCCCCGCTTCCATGCCTCTCCAGCAGAGGCTTCTGCAGCTCGCGCAGAGTCTGCAGTTTGCCTGGTTCGGCGGCCACTTGACGCTGCTGTTCTGCACCCTGCGCTACGGCTTGTCCTGGCTCACGTTCAACTTCTACTCGCGCATGGCCCGTTTCTCCTACCGCCTGGCCTTCGTTGCTGCCGCGGTTACGTACGGCATCGTGGTCTACAAGGCATACCGCGCGCGCGTCAGGGCCGGCAAGCAGGGCGGTGCTCTTAGCATGATTGCCGACGAGAATGTTCAGTATCTGAGTACGTCCAGGCCCAACCCCGATGTCAATGGTTCTTCCTTGATTCTAACAAGCGCTCTCCTACAGTCATGGCTCTCCTCTGGCTGTACAACTCGCTCCAAGTTCCCCTTGCCCTTCTGCCCTTCGCCGTCTACTCCGTGTTCCACGTGCTCACATACACACGCACGAACCTGCTGCCTGTTCTTCAGCCGCAGCCTCCGGCCGCAGAGGGCGCCAAGCCCAACCAGTCCGCCATTTCCAACACCATCGGTCGCTTCGTCAAGGAGTACTATGATACGAGCATGACGTTGGTTGCTGTCCTCGAGATTGCGCTGTGGTTCCGCGTCCTCGGCTCCGCTATCCTTTTCCAGCGTGGCTCCTGGGCACTCCTGATCTTCTACACCGCTTTCTTCCGCGCTCGCATCTCGCAGAGCACCTTCGTTCAGTCCGCCATCCAGCAGCTTACCGCCCGCGCGGACGCCCTCGTCCAGCAGCAGAGCACCCCTCCGCCTGCCCGCCAGGCTTGGGAGACCGTCAAGGGCCTCGCCAAGCAGGCTTTTGACGCTACTGACCTGAACAAGTATGCCGGTGGTGCTGCTGGTCCTAAGAAGGCTCAGTAGCCGCTTTCCGAAGCATCCCGCCCGGCAAGTTCTACGGTTGCTTGGACTCAAAGATGGTTCAGAGAGTCTGATCAGACATCCTATGCTATTGCTACAAGATACCTGGTGAGAAAGGCGGATGGTGCAGCCAGCACGCTCCATGGAACGAGCTGTGGAAAGGGTCTTCGGCGGTTGAGGATACACCCTTGGAGCGTTCTTCGTAATCGGTACATGAACGGAAAGTACCAGTGGCGTAGGATATGTCATGTAGTCTGGAAAGTCTTAGATGAGTAAGACGCCAGACATTACGCCGGGATGCAGGATGAGTAGACACTTTTGTCGAAACGAACGATAACCCGATGGAACAAAAGAATTTTCATTCATGGTCTGGCTTTTCCTGTGCTCATTTTTTTCTCCTTGTTTCTTTTGGGCGAGCTTCAGCGATCCTTCATGTAACTTCGATGTGAGAGGTGCTAGTTTCCAGTTGCCTCCCACACGGGCTCTTTGGAGTATCAATTGGCCTTTCTTAGTTCTCTCCCATCGACATCTCCCAGTACTCATGGCGTTGTGTTCACTGCAAGCGCGTCCATTCCGGTTTTCTAGTGACTTCTAGTAAATGATGATGGTGTTACGCGTAATTAGTCTCTGCCGAGAGATTCCCTCCCAATACGTGATGTTCTCCATTGCGATGGTCGCGAAGTGAGGAGCTCACTCATCTGACTGATTTTCTCTTTTCTTTTAACAAAAAAAAAACCGGAGCGAAGTAGCCAGTTCAATGCAACAATGAACACGGCGTGGCGAGCTTGTATATGGCATCATGATAGTCTGCACTGAGTATGCGTTAATAGCGGATAGTACCTGGCGTATGACCAGAATCAGTATTCCCAGTCGTTGAACTTTTTGCTAGGAGAGAGGGGCGGTGGCTTCCGGAGGGAGATGATTGGTTCATCCAACTACTATGAAGGTGCAGCGGGGGATGTCTTCTGTTTTGTCCATCAAGATGAACCGGAGTTTACTACTGGAAGATTTACCGGACCCATCTCAAAGTCTACTTATTGAGCGGGCTAATGCACGGACGTTATATTTGGACACCATTTTCGTTCAAGATGGTCATTCCCGATCTTGGGAGGTGCTAGGATCTCGAGAAGCAGTGCTTAGAATCATCAGTGGTTTAGCAGAAGGTAGCGTTGGCCTTTCGAAGTGCGTCCCTTCAATCATGGCCGTTGCCCGCGTGTCTGATGCGGTGGTAGAGGGTTTGGTCCTGCCCGCAGAATAAACAACAACCGCAAGATGCTTCACAGCCATCCAACACTCATCTCGGTTAACCAAGCACGAGAGGTTGGTTCGAGTGGCTGGAAATACCAAAGACGAGGCGAACGGGAGCACGTCAGACGGGAATTACATGAGAAGAGCGGAGATCACAGGAAATTGTGAGCTGTTTTTTGCTTCCTGCGAAGCTTAGGATACCCCGGTCCGAGGTGGCTGTATGATTGTTTTCGTGGCTGAGAAAGCTCGCCCGTCAAGTCAAGGCAACAACGGTTCCTCCTCCTCTGCCGCCTCCTCCGGTTGAGGCTCGGGAAACCCGCTAGCGCAGCCCAAATCCGCTACGAGAGTAGATTCTGGTCGGATGGCTGGGTTGGGCAACGGGCCGTTGTTCGGAAACCGCGTCACCACGTCATGACTTAGTGCCAAATCGAAAACGCCGTCGAATTTTGCTGGGTAACAGGCAGTCTTCCCTGAGGTCTTGTCGGGATGTGTATAGTAATGCACCATCCCCTCCTATCCCAGCGGTCATTCCCTGGGTCGGTTAAGTCCAATGACATCTTTCGTGACGCGGGAACCATAGAAAAGGGCGGTTTGATGTTCCCAGTTATCTTTCGCCCCAGGAACGCGTCGTGACGTGCTTTTGCATTGTTATTCCCGGTTGCGTTGGTGCCCCCCGCCATCCCTTTCTCCCGACGTCCGTTGGTTACTCCCCGCGGCTTTTGTTTGTTGTCTGTCCTATGGTTCGGTACCTCTAGCGTAGCTATTGTGCATTAGCTCGTACCGCGGATGAGTTGACATCACAAGAGCATCCGCAAAAAAAAAAAAAAAAAAGAAGTTGGCTTGTCGCTCGACTCGCCAGCTCCAGGCACGGAGACGGAGGCGCGCGGCGGTAATACGGAAACAGCAGCAGGTAAGTTGGGCTCCTTTGGGCTCGTCGAATGCATGCGCGCGTCCTTGGGGTAACCCTGCTTGTCGTCGGCCGGTGGTTGTTGTGCGCCCTCTCCACAAAAGGAAGGGAGAAGGATTGCCAGCAACACATCGTCCGCATCTACGGACTCGAAGAAAATCGAAATCTACACGGTGCACGCGCCCACCCGTAGAACCCCGTTTTAACGGGCCCCGTAGATGCCTATCTACAATTGAGACCTTGCTCATCAGTATCGGCCGGCCTAATCGCAGGCCGCCCCGCTTCCTTCGCTTGGATTTTTTGCACAGCCTTACCTGTTTGCAAGCTTCACCGCGTCTCAGCCTCTCACACGGGATCGAGCGCAATTTTTTCTTCGTCATTTGATGGCTTGGCGGGGGAAAGGAAGAGAGGCGGAACATCAGCCCACCATGAAGATCCATCTTGCCTGCGATAACCGTATTCTCGTATCTGTTTCCTAGCGCTACTTGACAGTTCATACTTCAACGCTAGTGGCTGGTTGGTTGGAGAGGCAGAGCGTGTTTCAAGCATTCAGCCTTACCGCTTGGCTTGGGCCGGTAGATCTCGTATTCTCGTTTCTCTCCCGGGTCGTGCGATGCGGAAAGAGGAAGGCAGGTTTCTCCGATGCAGCGACGTTCGTGATAATTGAGTCGGTGTTCCCGCTTTTTCCTTCCCTCAGCCCTGCTGATTGTCGATCTGGCTCGCTGGTGCCGAAGTTAGCGCGGCGGTGCCGTTGCCGTTGCTGGTCGTTACGGCGATAGGCAAGAAGAACGAGGATGGGCAGGGTCTCAGGAAACATGGGGTCCTGTGCTCGGCTGTCGGACTTAGAGAAGGCGGCAAGAAAACGAGATGTGGGTTCTTTTTCGTGTTTTGGCCTTGAGCGTCCGTTGCTGTGGCAGTGCAAGGCCAATGGCTCACTCACGGCGTCACCGGCGTTTCTCTTGATTTGCTGAAGTCGTCATTGCAACAGTGCGCCACCACTCGGCAGTCGACCGCGGCGACGGGAGAGGAGAGTTGGGCGTTTTATGCCCATGGCCGGTGTCTTGCTTTCATTATGGCCGCGCGACATGCGGCTATTGGTCGCCTAGTCTTTCCTGATTTTGTGCAGGCTTGAGGCCTTTTATGCGAGACGTACATGGCCATGTACAATGTCGGACGCGGGTGGATGCGGGATGGACGGCACTCACCGCGAGGATATTAAAGATGCGCCGTCTGGAGCCGAGAGGGGGCCTGGCTGGGTCAAAAGGGGTGGGGAGGAGGATGGGGATGCGTGGGCGTGTGAAGGAAGAGGTGGCCGCCAACGACAGTGCTTCGGAGCGACAGACGGATTCAGAGCTAGCGAAGTTACCAAGAATAGTGGGATTAAGGAAATGGCCAGTGAGAATATCGATTGCCGCCTATCGATACGTTTTGGAGTAGGTCGGTTCATAGGGAAGGCTGCCCTGATATTGTAAGGGGCGCCACGGGAGGTGCGGGATCAGAGGTCGGCCTGCACCTACGGGTGAGGTCTGCGGTCAGGGACTACTTGGTGACTCGGCTGCCCATCCGAAGATGAGACGAGATAGCCTGGAGCAAAGATCACGACAGTGCTGCACCCGTTAGGGGATGATAGGCGGCGAGCTGCAGCGCATCCGCAGCCTGCCTGCAGCTTCTAGACTGTCGCCTGAAGCTTCGACGGCAGCGGAGCTCGGGGTACAAGAGATCGCGCATCTCTGCCGTCGGCCACGCCAAACGCGTACGTGGTTTGCGCGTCTGCGTGAGCTTCTTCCCGATTCTGCCACAGAGGTAGTTAATTGAGCGGGCATGAGGCGCTCTGCGCGCCGGCAGCGACGGACCTTGGCCGTGCCGGAGCCGAGAGCCACTTGCGCCGCAGCATCAGAAAGGCGGAACGGACGAGAATCCTCAGGAGCCAAGCAGGCACAAGCCGCTTCTCCACTGGCGCCCGTGCTCCAATGGAGTAGGCCCGGTCCGGGAGGAGGCTGAGTCCGTAGTCCGTACAATAGTGAGGGGGTGCCTCAGGCAAGCTTGATGTCAATCTATTTGGCGAGCAGCGGCAGGTTAATCTGGCCTAGCCCACGACGAGCAAGGACGGAGCGGTGAAAGCTGCCGCCGGGCGTTTTCGACTTCTGCTGAGCTCACGGGCTGCTGACCGTGGAAATTGGCCGCTGACAAGTGTGGACTTGCTGGTCTCCAGCGGCGAGAGATTATCGAGCTCGTGGTCTTCATGCAGCTGGCTGGCAGTGCCACCCGGTCGGTGTGCGGGACTGCCACTAGGGCTGGTCGGCGCTGAAACAGCCCGTTGCTTCCATGGTGAGCTGAGTGAATACAATATTGCACATGGCCAGAAGCACCCGCGATGCAGCCGCTCGTGTCGTCGGGCCCGCGGCTGCAGAGCAGAACCGCATTCGGCGGCAGACATCACCCTACACGGCTGCATGCTGCACGCCGCAGGAGGAGAAGAGGCTGAAGGACGATCGCGTCAGGCGACGGCGGGCAGCGATCGGGCGGCGTTGCTTGGGGCGCTGCGGGCTGGTCGGGGGTTGGCTGCGGGCTAGGAGCGGCTCACGGCGCGCTGGTGCGGGCGTTGGCGCGGATGACGAGCGGCCAACAGAGTGCAGCGCCTTTTTTTGCTCGTGTGGCTCGCGTGCCTGGCGGTCCTGGTCCTGCCTCGCGCGGTCGCAAGCAGGCGCGGGTGGAGCAACGACCCATGTCTGTTTCGCAGGCCGTCCTTGGCCGCTTGGCGCGCCCGAGCTGTCGCGATGAACCTGGCCTCGCATCATGGGTGTCACGTCAGCCCAAGCTCCGCGAACGGCTAGGCAGGAGGTCGCAAGAGCCACGAAGGGGTCCCGCGCAAACGGGGTTCGGCGGTCCTGCTAGGGGCTGCTCCAGTGCGCGAGCTCTGCGCGCTGACCTTCTATATAACACCCGCGGCCTGCCCAGCCCGGCGACCTCGCCCATGACGAGCATTGTCCCAGAGCCGCAGAGCCCATCGCTGTCGTCGTCACCGCAATTGCCCGCAAGAAGACCCCGCCGCAGCAATGGAAAGCCCCCCTCTGTCCGTCGGCAGCCGCCGCGGCTCTGTTGATTCCGTGGACTTCGATGACTACCTGGCAAACTACGTGCCGCTGTCCAATCTGCCCACCCCTCCGCCCGCCCAGGCTGGCGCGTCCTGGACCGAGTCCCCCAGGAGCCGCCTGCCTGGCCGTCTGGTGGACGAGAACGATCTGCGGGGTGAGTACCCTGCGGCTGCCCTGGCGCAATTGCAACACCTACTGACGCGAATTTCAGGCCCTGCGTCACACCTCGCCAAGCTTGTTCCCTCAAACGCCTGCGGCCGTCGCCCATCAGTGAGCACCATCCAGGATTATCTGGAGCGCTCGAGCCTGCCGTTCGAGGTTCTCGGCCTGACGGCGTGCATCCTCGATGCTCTGAGCATGCGCTTCGCCAAAAAATGGCGGCACGCCCTAACCCTCAACGAGTCTACGCCCGCCGCCTCACCGCTCCTCGAGGCCGCGAATGCCCCCATCTCTCCTCCCGCGTCTCCCGCTCTCATGACCGCGGCTCCCGCCTTGAATTCTGCTGTCAAGAGCTGTGTTGAGCCGGAGCTGCTGGTGCTGTCTGCTCTGGCCCTTGCTACCGGCTACCTTGACGACCATCAGGTGTCGCTGCAGCACTGGGCGCGGCGCATCTCATGCGGAGTCTTCTCCGCTCGTCAGCTCTCCACCACCCAGCGCTGCGTGCTCATTGACCTGGACTATGACTTGCATTCGTTTACTCTCGAGTTCATTCGCGACGCCATCGAGGATATGCACCGGGAGAGCCTGCGTACCCGCCAAAAGGCGGCGGCCGCCGCCGCCGCTGCCGCTGCCGCTGCTGTTGCCACTACCACGGTTGCCGTTGTAAATGCTGTCGCTGAAGAGCCATATGCGGCGACCGGTGAAAAGAACCGGCCAGCGCCGCTATCGCTACAAGGCTCGGCGACGTGGTTCAAAGGCGTTGCGACGCCGGAACCGAGCCCGAGCGTCATGGCTCTGGACCATGCCTGGGATTGAAAAGAATCCCTGATCTCATTTTCGTACATTATCTGGGAAGCGGGCGTTTATGGTTCTGGTTACTGCTCAAAGATACCCCTTTTGTAGCTGTGCGCTTTCGCGCGCAGCATTTGATCATGTCATTGCAGAAACGGAACAGAGGCGACATGGAGGAAAAGCAACATACGGGATCCTAATGTTTGGACGGCCATCTCAGCCCAGAGAAGGGAACAGGTCGATAATGATTGGAACCGCGATTACGGACTGGTCCGGGCATGTCATGGAGGAGTGCACGACCGAATAATAGCAGCCTAATCGAAGTGTTTCTAATTCTATAACTTTAAATCCTTTTACCTACTGCATGCCTTTTTCTTGTTGTGTGCGTGCCTCGTTTCTTGGTCCACTCCCGTCCTCGGATTGCTTGAATCAGGTGCTCGTGTTGATGGCTTCGCCTATCAGGGATAGATACAGGGATACGAACACATCCTGGTCTTTATTCCCAGAGCAACGCGGACCGGGCACGACGCAGGCGCATTCAAGCAATCGCAGAGCTGTTGGCGATGTACATAGGTGTACTTTGGGGTGCATGAGCTAATTAAGTATGCGGAGAAGCAAAAGTAAGTTTTGCAGTCACCAGCAGGCAAACCACGTGCACAGCTCGCAGCTCCACTCGATCATCGATCCCCCGGCGCTTAACAGGCAATCGGTAGCACGATACGGCGAAGGTGGCGCATGTCGTGACATCCCGCAGGAACGGTTGGGACCGGAGACGGCAGAACGAGCGATGACGGAAGACATGGCGACGGGCGTGAGCCTCACGGCGCAAGCTGGAGGGCTTGGAGGTGGCTTGGGATAGGCGTTGATGGCGTTCGCTGCGGCGGCCATCGTCGAGAGCGCGGCGGCCGGAACGAAGGGCACCAGCTCACTTCCCCGCTCAGCCAACCCCGGTGTTGGCCCGCGCTCTGGAGCTTACCCCGGTCGCTGCTTCCCATCAGTCCACCGCGTGCATCAGCCCAACGCGCGCTGGCAACCTGCTCGCGTCCCACCGCGTGTCCTGACTTTTGCTCCTACATAAACCCCGCTGCCACCTTTCTTGCTGCCTTCCTGCTAGTTCTCCCTCTCAATTTCCCCTTTCCAGTGCCAATTGATCTGCCGCCATGTCTACCCGCGAGCGCCGGCCTTCGACCAGTGCCCCGCTTTCTGATCTACAGGGCCCCATTGGTCCTGGCTTCAGCAGGCCAAAGCACAAGAGAACCGCTACTGGTTTTGGCCCTTCCGAGATCAAAGCTGTCGAGGCCGCCATTCCGGAGCCGGCAAGACAAGCGTAAGGTCCCAATTGATCCTCTGTTGCGTGTGTAGGGCTGACGGGGCGACGCTGCAGCTGGACCAAGAACGTGAGCCCCGCACCCCCACCGTCCGGAGCTTGCGGGACGCGGGAGCTGATGAACATCACTGCAGACGCCCAAGGCCTTTGAAACGACCGAAGAATTCGAGGTTCGCTGATCAAGCTGCTTACCCATCACTTCGGGCGCTGACACAAGACAGAAAGAAGCCATCCGCCATATCGAGACGACCCTTGCCCGCTCTCTGTACAACTGCGATGACTTGTAAGACCGCAACCATACACAACACACGGGCGGGAACTTATTCTATGCAGCGCCACTTATGCGGGCACATCCCTGGCCTTCAGGGATCGCCTGATCCTCGACTGGAACAAGACGCAGCAGGAGCAGACTTGGGCCGATCAGAAGCGAATTTACTGTGCGGCATATCTGGAGATCTGGTGGCGCAGATGCTGATGTGCAGGCAGATCTCTCCCTGGAATTTCTCATGGGCAGGGCGCTTGACAATGCTATGCTCAACGTTGGCAAGAAGGATGTGGCAAAGCGTGAGTAGATCGCCATTTCCGCACTTCGGCCCAGCTGACCACTCCACCACAGAGGGCATTGAGGATCTTGGCTTCCGCATCGAGGACGTGATCAGCCAGGAGCATGACGCTGCCCTTGGAAATGGCGGTCTCGGTCGCCTTGCTGCCTGCTTTCTCGATAGCATGGCATCCCTGAACTATCCCGCCTGGGGATACGGTCTGCGTTACCGATACGGTATCTTCAAGCAGGAGATCGTCGATGGATACCAAGTCGAGGTTCCCGACTACTGGCTTGACTTCAACCCGTGGGAGTTCTGCAGGCATGACGTTACAGTCGACATCCAATTCTACGGCCAAGTCAACAAATACACGTAAGGCTACGAGTGCATGTATTTCCTCGGAAACAGCTGACAAGTAGAGTAGTGACGACAGCGGAAAGCAGCGATCGATCTGGGAAGGCGGGGAGATCGTACAGGCCGTGGCATTTGATGTTCCAAGTAGGTGCTACTGGTGAATGCACGGCCAGACTGCTTACGTGAGAAATAGTTCCTGGGTACAAGACCTCGACCACCAACAACCTTCGATTGTGGGGTAGCAAGGCAGCTTCGGGTGAATTTGACTTCCAGAAATTCAACTCCGGAGAGTATGAAAGCTCGGTTGCCGACCAACAGCGTGCCGAGACCATCTCGGCCGTTCTGTATCCCAATGACAAGTATGTGCGCCCCAATCCCGTACTCGTATGGTTCTAACGGTTTGGCAGTCTGGACCGTGGCAAAGAACTTCGCTTGAAGCAGCAGTACTTCTGGTGTGCTGCATCTCTGTACGACATTGTCCGTCGCTTCAAGAAAACTAAGAGGGCCTGGAAGGACTTCCCCTCTCAGGTTGCCATCCAACTAAATGACACGCACCCGACAATGGCCATTCCTGAGCTGCAGAGAATTCTTGTTGATGTCGAGGGCCTGGACTGGGATGATGCCTGGGACATCGTCAGCAAGACATTTGGTTACACCAACCACACCGTCCTTCCCGAGGCACTCGAGAAGTGGTCTGTTCCGCTTTTCCAGCACCTGTTGCCTCGCCACCTGCAGATCATCTACGACATCAACCTGCACTTTTTGCAGTTTGTTGAGCGTACCTTCCCGAAGGAACGCGAAATGCTCGGACGGGTGTCCATCATCGAGGAGTCGCAACCCAAGATGGTCCGCATGGCGTACCTCGCCGTCATTGGCTCTCACAAGGTCAATGGTGTCGCCGAGCTGCACTCGGATCTGATCAAGACGACCATCTTCAAAGACTTTGTTGCCATCTACGGCCCAGACAAGTTCACCAATGTTACCAACGGCATTACCCCGCGTCGCTGGCTTCACCAGGCCAATCCTCGCTTGTCGGAGCTTATTGCTTCAAAGCTCGGCGGCTACGAGTATCTGAAGGATCTGACACTCTTGCACAAGATCGAAGCGTTTGTCGATGATGCCGACTTCCGCAAGGAGTTCCAGGAAATCAAGTACGCAAACAAGGTCCGCCTTGCTAAGTACATCAAGGAGACCACTGGCGTCAGTGTCAATCCCAAGGCGCTCTTTGATGTGCAGGTCAAGCGTATCCATGAGTACAAGCGTCAGCAGTTGAACATCTTCGGTGTCATTCACCGCTATCTTGCCATCAAGAAGATGTCTCCAGAGCAGCGCCAGAAGCTCCAGCCACGTGTCTCCATCTTTGGAGGAAAGGCCGCCCCTGGCTACTGGATGGCCAAGACCGTCATCCACCTGGTCTGCCAAGTTGGCAAGGTCGTCAACTCTGACTCCGATGTTGGAGATCTCCTCAAGGTTATCTTCTTGGAAGACTACAACGTCAGCAAGGCAGAGATCATTACCCCGGCATCCGACATCAGCGAGCACATTTCCACCGCCGGCACTGAGGCTAGTGGTACAAGCAACATGAAGTTCGTCCTGAACGGTGGTCTGATCATCGGTACTTGTGACGGTGCTAATGTAAGTTCTCTTGTCACTGATGTGACATTGTCCACGCTAATTATTGCCTTCCCAATAGATCGAGATTACGCGCGAGGTTGGCGAAAGCAACATCTTCCTCTTCGGTAATTTGGCAGAGGATGTTGAAGACCTTCGCCACGCGCACGTATACGGTCAATATAAGCTTGACCCAGAACTTGCAACAGTGTTCGATGCGATCAAGAGTGGAACGTTCGGTGACCCTGGCTCGTTCTCAGCTTTGGTCAACGGCATCGTCGATCATGGTGACTATTACCTGGTCTCAGATGATTTCTCCTCGTACTGCAAGACCCACGACCTCATCGACGAGTCATACCGCAACCAGGACGAGTGGCTCACCAAGGCCATCACCAGCGTTGCCCGCATGGGCTTCTTCTCCAGCGACCGGTGCATTGATGAATATGCGGAGTCTATCTGGAACGTCGAGCCCCTGGTTCCCAAGAACTGAGCTGCTTTCTTTTGAAGAACCTTTCAGTTTCAAAACTGAATGACTTGGACTTGGGTTGGTTGGGGTCGGCTAAAGCTAGAAAGCTCACTTATTTTCTTGGCGCTCTCAGACATGACATGGGGGTTTCTTGACTCTTGCTAGGGTTTCACGATCATTGACGGTTATGAAATTATCTTCTCTTGCTCTTGGTGCCCTCGTTAGCCCCTTTCCTTGTTTATCGAGACGGCTTGGTCAGATAAGAGTCGTAGAACAGACTCGAATTCAAACTGGTAATTATTGGTTGGACGCTTGATGCTCTAGTCTTGTTGATTCCTATGACTTGGTATTGCGTATCTCTCCAGATTTCGTTTGCGGTACCAGTGACCTTGAGCTATTCCCTTGACGTCAACGTGCAACTTCTGCTCCAAGAATCCAATGGCTTCTTCCTTCGTATCCCTCTATTCCAACTCAAAAGCATGCAGAACTCATCTGATATGTGCTTTAACCCGTGCTGTAATATGTGAAACTTAGTACTCTGCGCTGATGGGTTCGCCTTGAAGAGTCTACCTACCGGAGAGGAGACGTCAAAGTAAGGCAGTATACCCGATGAACCAGATTTGGGAAGGTTAGTTTCTTTTGCGACCCGCTGTGACGTTGCAATCTACTTTATGGATGGCCAAAACCTATTCGAAAGGCTCTGCGAGCTTTGTTTAACTGTACGCTAGGGAGTAGTCACAAGGGAGCCGAGCTAATGTAAAATCAATATAGGTAGTCCTCTTCCTTGAGAAAAAATATGGAAAATTATTTACCCTAACCATATATACTACGACTTCACCGATAATAAGTAAGGAACCCCATTTGTTCAACAACCGCGGTATCAGCTTTCTCAAAACATCAACCGTAATAATAAATCAAAGATCTTGTATCCACAGTCGGTGCTATCCACCGACACATTCATCCGCACCACACCATGTCTTCCTACGTGGGCAGTCGAAGCAGATATCCTGATGTAGATGCCAATTTTAAACTCGTGTAAGCACGTCTAGAGGATTCCGCGACCTACGTAATTTGAAATACGCTGTGACACGATACTATTTAGTCGTTAGCTCTAGACCAATCGAAACATGTCTTTAAAGTATCGGTGGACCGTATGGGTAGATCACGCCGACTGAGGAGACAAGCACAGGAATCATCAAAGTACTGAAAAGAGATATCCATATTGACCAAGTGATCGGTCTTCAGTCTCGTGTGTAAAGAAAATGGCTACATCGACAGGAACACTTTCCAAACAAAAAAACATTCCCCGAACTGAGGAAAACCACCACCATCCAAACTCCTTCCATGCCTAATGAAACCAAATCGATGACACCCCGTAACGCCTCTCCCTGATGCTCTTGTTTCACACGCGGTCCATCCAGGATCGATTTGATGGAAATAGTAAAGCTCTAGAATGATTCAAGGCGGTATGTGCGGGCGGGCCGACACTGTGCGTGGAGGATTACGAGGTAGTATTTCGGACAATGCTCAGACCGGACGAGTCAAGGCCTCAAAAGAAAATTCGGGGCGAAGAAGCCAAATAACGAAGGGAGGGAAATGCTCCAATGACCAAACAGGTACCGGATATTCGACGATGGCAAGTGGCCGTGAGGAGTGCAGCTTTGGTATTAGTTTGGCTGCTGCGGGAACATCTCGCCGGTGTACACAGCCGCAAAATCCAGTTGGTTGAGTTGGCCGTTGATTTGGTCGATTTCCTTGCTCAAATCTTCAACGTTCTGTGCTAATGAACTGACTTCGTCAAACTTCCGTCGGCGGTTGGCGTCGGCGATCATCTCTTGAACGAAGAACTTCTGCTCCTCCAGAACGATCAGTCGTTCCCGTAATTCCTTCTCTTCTGCTTCCATGGTGGAGATGGCACTGCTGCTACTTGCGACGCTGCTGTTTTCATTGTCGTTGTATTTGATTGCAGCAAGAGCGCCGTTGGCACGTCCGTTTGGCTTTGATTGGGCCCCATTCGGGGAAGCGTGCTTAAGGATTTTCGGTAATGACTTCAGAGGGAGCATGTGAAGGCTGAGGAAGTGGTACGCTTGTTGGTAGACAGCTTTTTGTAATCGCGCTTGTGTCGGTGATTCTGTAGCAAAGTCACGAATTCGGCGTGCCGCGGTATCATACTGAGCAAAAGCGTCCATCAGTCGTTTCCGGACCTTGGTCGCATCTTGAAGCTGAGCAGGAGACGGAGGATTTTCAGTGTCCCTGGTTCATGATTAGCTAAAGCCATGGCATCTCAAGCCTGAATAGTGCGTGCATACTGCAAAGCAGCAAGAAGCTTCTGAAATCTCGGAAGGAGCAGCCGAATACCACGTTCGAACTGCACCAAATTCTCGTAAGAGCGCGCATCGCGGGGCTTGTTGGAGAGCTCTCGAGCAAAGTCACTTTTGCTGAAAAGAGTATGTTTGCAATCTCGGCACATTCGCACATCGACATTCACTTGGGCAGTGGGTTTCTCTGAGGATCTGTTAGCTGCTAAGAGGGATCAGTATCAGTCCTGCTTAGACCGCTCTCGGCAACTTACGCGCTGCAACGCTCAGTCCCACATCCGTGGAGCAACCGGTTTTGGGATCACCGCAAACCACACGGCCGCACAGACGGCAATGGTGGCGCCTGAACGTGTAACTTGTGAATTCCTGCTGGCAGAACGGACATTGCAGTACGTTCGCGTCCTCCTCCCAGGCAATTATGGATTGTTCCAACAGGCGTTGCTGCGCCTTGGCTCCGGAAAGCGGCCAGATCAGGCTTCCAGCGCCGGATTGCTGCTCAGGGGGCGGGGGATCTGCGAGAAGCTGTGTGAGCTTAGTGAGACGCTTCTCCAGACGTCCGACATCCAAATTGGCCTTGTCGACGTGCTTTGTGCGGATTGCGGTGAAAAAAGCGGTGTGGTTACGCTCCGTGCCGTTGTGGTCGTTGTAGCCTTCCCTGGACTTGTAGCACGTCTCACATACGCGGCACCAGATACCGCGCACCGGCTCGTGCTGGGCTGATCGCGAAAGCTTCATCTGATACATGGTGTGCTCCTCGCAGAACAGGCGGCCGCACTTCCTGCAGTTGACGCTGCCGTTGGCGGCCCCCAGTCTATTCACGCAAATGGGCTCGCTGCAGGCGTCGGAGTAGGACGGACGTTGCCAGTGGGTGCGCGAAACCAACTCTTCTGGATCCAGCGGACGCGCCGCTTCTTGTTGGGTATGGACAGCGGCGGGTTGGGCAGGAGAAGGTAGGAAGGGCGAGTCGTTGGATTCGAAGACATCGAGGCCTTTCAGCTTCTGGTTCAGGACAGCTAGCGGCTGGAACTTCTTGGCCTTGACCATCTGGGTGCGGAACCAGGTCTGGATCTCATCTTGCTCGACCTCCTCGAGGTTCTGGTGCAGGTCGTCCAGATGGCGGTTCAACTGCAACAATGTAACCATCTCCTCGTTGCAGATGGGGCACACGAGGCGCGAGCTGGCGGAGGCGGCGGTGACATTGTCGGAATGGTCGAGAGTCACGCGGGCGGTCAGGCTTTCGGGGTCGATGGTGGAGGCGGGCGAGACGGACGATTGCGAGGCGAGGGAGACGGAGCTTTCGGAAGGCGACAGCAAGCTGGAGTTGCGGTGGTGTTGGCGTGGACGGGGGTCGGCGGCGGGCGACAGCGCTTTCGCGCTGCCCAAGGTGCGTCCGCCGCCCAGCGACCTGCCCGGGCGCGAGGTCATGATGGTGCTGAGCAGGGAGTCGCAACGGGCGCGGTCAGCATGGCGGGCGCAGGTCGAGGCGGTGGTGCAGCTGGCGTGGGGCCTGACTAGCGGCGGAGCACTGAGGCGTCGCTGCACAGCGGTGGCGGCTCTGCCCTACTGCACCGCGCTGCATTCCACCCTCGCCAGCCCACCGCCCTGGCAACTTCGCGCGCGGCCCCTGCAGCCCCTCGGAGCCGGGCCTGTCACCCTGTCCCGCGGACCATGGGCCATCGCAGTTGCGCGCTCGCGCCAGCTGCCTCGTCGAGACGGCACCGACGCCGCGGCCGGCAACTTCGGCGGTCTGGGCAGACCCCGGGCCTGTTGCTCCGGCTGTGGCTTGTGAGCGCTGATCTCATCATCCATATGTCTGAACTGCTTTCTCCGCGCTATCGGTACAACAAACCGACCGTCTTGCTTGCCCGCTCTCCAATACCTCGCCATACAATCGATTGGCCATGACTACCCACTTCCCTGAGGTCCAGGGCGGAGGCTCGCTCATCCTTGCGTGGCAGGTGCGCAACAAGCGCATTCTCGTCGTAGGCGGCGGCGAGGTAGGCTCAAGCTCACTTTTTCGCCGTCCTTGCAGTGTTGACGTTGACAAAAAGCCTAGGTCGCTGCTGGCCGCATCCTGAACGTCCTGAAT
The DNA here is from genome assembly GCA_022560015.1 of Diplodia mutila. Taxonomy (NCBI): domain Eukaryota; kingdom Fungi; phylum Ascomycota; class Dothideomycetes; order Botryosphaeriales; family Botryosphaeriaceae; genus Diplodia; species Diplodia mutila. The sequence continues at coordinate 353,268 of JAFISB010000013.1, read as the reverse complement.
GCCGACGCAAAGGTCACCGTAGTCTCGCCCGCCGACGGCTTGAACGACGAAGTAGCATACCGCATCGCCCAGAAGCAGGTCGACTATGTCGATCGCAAATTCGAGCCGTCGGACCTTGACGGGGTTGACATGGTCCTTACTGCCGTCGACGATCCCGACGCCTCGTCCCAGATCTACAAGCTCTGCAAGGAGAGAAGGATAGCTGCAAACATTGCCGACGTGCCTCCCGAGTGCGACTTCTACTTTGGAAGCGTACATCGCGACGGCCCGCTGCAGATAATGGTCAGCACCAACGGCAACGGGCCGAGACTGGCCAACATTGTGCGGAGGCAGATTGCGGCGACTCTGCCCCCCAACATTGGCGCCGCCATCCAGAAGGTTGGTCAGCTGCGGCGGAGGCTGAGGAGGATCGCGCCGCGCCAGGAAGAGGGTCCGAAGCGCATGCAGTGGTAAGTCTTAAAAGCCATGGCTCGGCGGACTCAAATACGCTGACTACCGTAAAGGATGTCCAAGGTGTGTGAAACTTGGAGCCTGGATGACTTGGTTGAGATGGACGAAGGCGATATGGAGAAGCTTTTGGGATTTTACAAGCCCAATGCTGTCCCGTCGTTCCAAGAAGTCCGATACGGCGAGCAGTCCAGCGCTGTGGGTTCTTTCGGCGCATTTGGCTGGTGGTGAGGATGCATTGTGGAAGACGTGGGCTTGGGTTTTTGCTTTACGGTCAGTGGATGGATAAGGTGTAATCTACGAAAAGGTTATAGGCAAGGCGTTAGGGAGCTGTTTGTCCGAGTAAGATTGGTCGTATGGTTGACCTGCAAGGTGCTGGAGCACCATTTGCACATGAATCGCCTAGGGATTGATTCGGACGCCGTCAGCGATGCCTTGAAGTCGGCGGTGTTAGAATTCAGCAAGGACTATGCAATTGCTACTGTCCACATGCAATCATGAAAATGTGTATCGACGCGAGAGAGATGGATGCTGCCTCGGGGCGTGGGGAGGGCGACGGGCAGCTGCCTCAGGCGCTCTTAACGAAATGGGATTTGCGCTGAGCACCCACCTAGCTCGCGGATCCTCCCTCAAACTTTGACACAGCGCCGCAAACCCTTACCGGGCAACCATGCTCCACGGAGAGGAAGACCCGGATCTAACTGAGATCCGCTCCACAACCAAGGACAAGGTCGACTTCCACGACCCCCGCGCTGTGAGGTACGTTGTCGCGACGCGTCGTGGTCAGTGCATCGCCGGGTACCTAGCTGAGCTGACGACGACACCCTGCAGACAGCTGACCGCGTCGCTGCTGAGACGCGACTTCGACCTTACCGTCGACCTTCCGCCGGATAGGCTGTGTCCTCCCGTAAGCTGGCCGCACTGTGACCGACGAGACCCGCGCGAGTGGTGACTGACCTCCACGTTTCATTGTCCAGACCTCCCGGTAAGTGCCGCTCTTCCTTCCCCTTCAGTCTCCCTCGCTGCTCGGTCCTGCCACTGCCCGTGCTATGAGCTCCTCGATTCTTTCAAAGATTGCAGCTCCACTGCCCTGGCCTTTCTCATGCTTCATTTGTGTATCCGATCCCTCGACCTTCAGTGGAACGAAATTCGTCGACATCTTTGGTTGCATCACCCCTCTCTAATACACAGCTCCTGACCATGTCATTAGATATCTCTACGTTCGCTGGATCCAGGACTTGGTCGAATCAATCAATCCGTCTTATTTTGATCAGTTTGATACCACAGCCACATCGCCACCTCCGAATCCATATAAAGATCGGCAGGTGATAGGTTTAGATATGTACGTAACTTTGCCTCCGAAACCCTCAGTGTCCAATCTTACGCCCTTCCAGCGGCTGTGGAGCATCTTGCATATACACTCTCCTCGCGCTACGGACCCGGCCAAAATGGCGCATGAATGCCACCGACATAGATTTGCTGAACTTCTCGCATGCGCTACGAAACGTTCAGGCGAACGGTTTCTCGGCACGCTGCCATGTTATGAAAACAAAGCGGGATGGTCCTCTGATCCCGCTAGCCGCACTTGAACTCGATCAGCTCGACTTTACCATCTGCAACCCCCCATTCTTCTCATCAATCGCCGAGTGGAAAGCCTCTATTTCCGGAGAAGGCAAGGACAAGGGGCCAAACTCGGTCTGCACTGGCGCCGAGGTGGAGATGGTAACAGAAGGAGGCGACCTGGGATTTGTGCTACGAATGGTCGAAGAAAGCTGCGTACTTAAGGAAAAGGTTGCGTGGTACACATCTATGCTGGGCAAGTTATCAAGCACCATCAAGCTCGTGGAGAAGTTGCGGGAGCTTGGTTGCAGGAACTGGGCGGTATGCTGCCTAGGCGCTCAACATAAAACCAGAAGATGGGCCGTTGGCTGGAGTTGGCGAGATTTACGACCGAGAACGGTATGTGAGCCTGAAAACTTTCTCATTAGCCTACCTCGATCTCGTTGGACCGCTAATTCTGGTACAGGAAATTGCTCGCCGAGATATGAACATCAAGCACATCCTTCCATTGCCAACGGACTACAAGCTCCCCATCTCGGATGTGCCGATGGAGCGCTTTACAAAAGCGATTGACGAGACGATGCACAACCTGGCGCTCCAGTGGAAGTGGAATGAAGAGCTACGCCTCGGATACGGTAGAGCAACGAAGAACGTCTGGTCACGATCAGCGCGGAGGAAGAGGAAAAGGGAAGAGGGAGCGAAGCAACCGACGAGCAATAAAGGTGCGGAAGTCAAGGACGAGAGTGATAATGAGATCGCCCTGGGGTTCGAAATAAGTGTTCAGACCGACGAGCTCCTGATCAGATGGGTCCAGGGGCAGGAACAGGTGCTATTCGAGAGTTTCTGCGGCATGGTGAAGCAGACTCTGCAGCCAATGCTTGCGAAGCCCCAGAAAGAAAGGAATATCAAAGAGGAACAATGAAGCTGACACGCTGCCTTGCCCGAGGGACAGGAACTCGAAGAGGATCAGATTGTGATGATAAACTTAATTGTTAGACATGCAGACTACGAAAACAGGATCAAGAAACTGGGCACAGCAAGCCAGCTTTTGCAATTCCACCCATCTCTCCCATCCTCCTCTATTCACGAGGCCTCCTCTTTCCTTCTTCCAGTCTCCAAAAGCCACTCCACCCCGTCCAGAGTGTCCCGGACCCACTTCTTGCTCGCCTGCAGCTGCGGGAAGAAGCTCCAGAAGCTGTGCGGCAAGCCCGGGTACAGCTGCAGCTTCGTCGGCGTCCCGCACTCGGTCCTCAACTCCCGCTCGAACACCAGCGCCTCGTCCCGCAGCGGATCCAGCCCGCACACCTGCACGTAGACGGGCGGCAGCCCCGCGCGACTTACCGGTTGGCTCTCGCTGTACAGGTTGAACAGCGGCGAGTCGCGCTCCGGCGCGTAGGCGCCGAAGAAGGCGTCGATTGCGGCGCGGTCCAGCACGGGCGCGGCCGCGTTCTGCTCGAAGGAGCGCAGCGACTTGACGTGGGCGGCTGGTGGAGAGTAGGCGTTCAGGACGGGCGGGATCGACAGTAAAAGTCCCGTCAGCGGCGGCGAGAGGTGGGCGTCGCGCGCCAAAGTGCCGACGACGGCGGAGAGGTTGGCGCCCGCGGAGACGCCGCCGACGATGAAGCCTGCGGTAGGGTCGGCGGGGAGGGCAGGGGTGTTCGCATTCGAAGCGGCCTGGTGGGGGGTTGAGTGAGTTGGTGGAGAGATAAAAGAGGGATAGATATGTAGGGGAGAAGACAGGGGCCCGGCTAAGTGCGTGCTTACTTACCCATTTGACAACATCCCACGCGTCGTTCACGGCGGCCGGGAAGGGGTGCTCGGGCGCGAGCCGGTAGTCGACGTTGACGACGACGCATTTCAGCGCCGCCGCCAGCTTACGCGACAGCAGCTCTTCGTTATCGAGGCCGCCGAGGCAGAAGCCGCCGCCGTGGAGAAGGATGACAAGGGGATGGCCACTACGATTTGGAGGAGAGTCGGTGGTGATAGGCTTGTAAGTCCGCACGGGGATCTGGTACCCGTCACGGGCTGGGACGGCGATGTCGGAGATGGATAGCTCGTCAAGGTGCGCGTCGCCCAGGAGTTTGGCGTTCATGTCCCGCTTCACGGCGGAGAGGCGGGTGCGCAGCGCGGGGATGCCATCGCGGATGGTGTCGGAGATGGAAGGCGGGGCGGGGAGGGTTTGGAGGAGCTAGAATCACCTTTAGTATCTTGTTTGAGAGTGATCCATCATGTATGTACTTTTTCGAACTCCGGGTCTATCTGGGCGAGATGCGTCCAGTCTGCGGCTTCGGTCATTGTTGCCGGTGATCTTGCTTTGCTTTGGTTTCGCAAAAGTACCTGTGCGAGAACCCGAATGGTTCTGATCCTTCTTCCTTTTGATCGTAGGTTTATATGCCCAAAGGCTGGGTGATGGAGGATGTCATGGTGGTTTCCGAGCTGGCCGAGCCGAGGCAATAGCGATGCATATGTACCATAGCGGGGTCAACACCACAACCTCACTTCATCCCCATTCACTTTGCTCTCAGGAATCATGATCACCAATGTGTCTTCGAAGGTGAGAAGCCACGTTCGCATGCTCATGGCCGAGTCCAGAGCGATCAGCAACCATGCTCTCCGATCATACGATAAGCCCAATGATGCTCTCTGCAGCAAAAGTACGACCCGCTGCTGATCCACAATCGCAATGCGGAGTTGCTCAAAATAGAAAGCTACATTGCACCGAAGATCCGCCAAAGCCGCTGCTGATATTCCGGTCAACAATCAATGGGACCGAATGTCTCTCACATGGATCCATGCCGCCTCGTAGCCGCCCAAACCATGTAGATCTGGATCGTCAGCCGCCAGGAACAGGCGCCGCCCGTCCCAGAAAAGAATACGAGGACGGCGCTTCGAGTAGCACCGTCTAAAGAGCGCCACCGCAGTAATATGCCCTGACCAGCCAGCTTTTGCTTTCTTTTTCTTCCCGCCTTCTCCACTCCACTCCGCTGCATGTGTGGTGCTGCCCGCCCCTGCGCCGCCAAGACCATTGCGGTGAATGCAATCATGCATACTCGAGCAGGCAGGGCAAGCCAGCCAGCTACCTAGCCGACCGGGCTCTCAACCCCCCGACGTATATAAACCACTAGGAATCTTGTCAGAGCTTTTCTGTCGGTAAACCATCGTCACATCGTCACCATGCTCCACCGCATCACTCTACCGTTGCTGCTGCTACTTCTCGTCGCGAACGGCGTCTTGGGCCAGAACTGCGGACCCAAGTACAACAACCAGGTCTGCGCTGCCAACAAGTGCTGTACGTCCACTCTCACCTTTCCATGTCCAACCCGCCACTGACCAATGTTTTCGCTTCATAGGTAGCCAATATGGATGGGTAAGCCTGATCAACCTTCCGTAGCTGTTGCCCTCAACCCAATTTCGATTCCAGTTATTGTTTTTTTCCTTTTCAGACACAAGATTCAGCCTCAAAAGCTGTGCTGCTGTCTCCGCTGACTCTGCGAGCACTGTCACACCTGCCACGCTTATTCTTTCCCATCTGCCGTGCAACGTTTCCCGAGATATGCACCGCGAGCATTGCGTCTCTCGACGAAGATTGGGTCGCATGCTGTTTCCAGAAGGGAAGGAGAGAGAGATAGCAACGCAGCGTTGCATGCCGTCCAACAATCCAAGAACGAATCAACCGGGAACACCTTGGCTGACATAATTCCCGCGCTCTTCTCCAGTGCGATACCGGCGCCAACTACTGCGACCCAGGCACCTGCTTGAGTGCCTTCTCCGGCCCGGGGTCCAGCTGCGCTGTAAGTAGATCCCCCAAATCCAACCAGCCCAATCGCTGACCACCCGACCCTAGAAAAAGTCCAACACCCCCACGACGAGCACCACCTCCAAGACATCCACCAGCACCAGCCCCGCCACCGCCAGCGGCTTCGCCACCGCCGTCCCCAACATCGACGTCTGCGGCCACGCCCAAGGCGGCGTCACCTGCCCCGGCGCGGGGGCCGACGGCTACTTCTACCGCTGCTGCTCGTCGGCGGGCCACTGCGGGCCCAAGAACGACATCCAGGACGCCGCCATCTACTGCGGCGACGGCTGCCAGGCCGGCTACGGCAAGTGCGGCGTCGAGGGCGTGAGCAAGCCGGCGGCCCCGTCCGGCGCGCCCGGTGCCCCCGCCGGCGAGGGCGAGACGTGCGGCCCCATCCCGAACAGGAGGTGCGCCGGCGGGCTGTGCTGCAGCGGCAGCAACTTCTGCGGCAGCGGCGAGGACTTTTGCGGCGCGGCGAACTGGTGTCAGCCGAAGTGGGGGAGCTGCACATAGGAGAGGACGGTCTGGGTAGCGGGCCCGTCGATGAACGTTTGGGCGGTCTTTTTGGGACTTTGCGGAGTCCGAGTCTTGGGGAATTCTGGATTAAGTAATGTAATGAAGAAATGTGAGATGCGAGATGCGAGATGCGAGACGAAATGGCTTACCAGATGCTACTTCCTGCAACTGAATGTATGCGTGAAATGATAAATCGGTGCGGCAGAAGATACTTTCACAAAACACTTCCGGATGCATGTGACTGACCTTGACTCTTTGAATGTCGTTTCACAAATAATGTACAATGATATATGAATCCCCCACTGTTTTGTTCTACATGACGCCTCATATCAAGCCCAAAGCCCTTGCGATGCGTTTACCGTCTCCTCAAATACCAGTTGAAAGCCAGCTGATTGGTCTCGTAGTGGAAGGGACTGGGCACCTCGGCCAGGCCAGGTCTTGCCACCGGGTGCCTGAGGTACACGGCAGCGCAGATGTTTTGGTTAACCTCGAGGTACCTGGGGATGAAGGCGAAGGCCGACATGAAGGCGCGAGGCCTCCAGGGGGTGAGATAGGGCTTGCTGGGGTCGAAGGGGTTCTCGCGCATCTTTGCCATGGCTTCTTGCAGCAACTCCTCCTGCTCCTCAGAAAGCTCATCAGGGGGTACTTCCTTGACCTGTTTGGAAGGCTTGGCGAGCTTGCTGGAGATGACAGCCAGGCGAGCCTCGAGGTCATCGGTGACGGAGTTGGAGAGACCATTGGCGCGGGAAAGCATCTTACGAAGGGCCTGACGGAATCCGCGAAGGTCTTGCTTGCGCTTCACCGTAATCTCCTTTGTGTCCTCCATCATGGCTTCGGTCCGCTGCATCAAGGACTTCAGGGTCTTCTTCACATCCTCCACGCTGGCTTCCTTGGCCGGCTCAGCCTCGGCATCCGTTTTCTTTTCCGCGTCCGTCTCCGCTGCTGCTTCCTCGGTCGGAAGTGCCTCGTCCTTGGGGGTGTCTTGCGAGGCAGCCTTTTCGGTCGGCTTGTTATTCACATAGATGAACTGGCGCTTCTCGTCCTTGCGCGCACCGGTGGCCCACATGACACGCTCCGGGTCAACTTGGAACATGTCGCCGGGGTTCAACATGTATCCAGGATAGACCATCTGCCATTGCACCGTTAGTATGTGAGCATTACAAAACTAGCATGGAGATTGGGCACACCTTCTTGCCGTTGACCTTGACCCAGCCGTGCACGACGAACTGGCGAGCCTGGCGAGCACTCGAGGCGAACAGAGCGCGCCAAATAGCCGTGTCCAGGCGACGCTCAACCGGGTAGAAGGTCATTTGCATGTAAGGAGTCATCTGCGAATCCCGGCGTTCGGTGATTTCGCCAGGCTCGTCCTCGCCGGCCCCGCGACCGGTTGCTTGTTCGCTGCCGTCGGTGCGGGCGAGATAGACGTGCTCCATGGGCACGACGGCGGGCAGGCTGCGACGGAACATGCGTTGCCATTGCTTTTCCCGGATGTGCTCACCGTGATAGGCACGGGTCAAGGCCTTGGCGTTCCATTTCTGCTGGAAGAAGGTCTTGTTGATAGTGCTCGGAATGGATGCGCGCGCGAGGTTGTAGAGGTTTTCCTTGGACCAGTCGGCCCGGAGTTTCTGGCAGCAGTGAGCAGGCGGCCGTCAATGGGAGGAGTGCAGGAAGGCGGGCGTACGGGCTTCTTGAGCCAGTGGAAGCGCTTGCGCATGGCTGGGGGTGGGGGTGGGTTGGGCGATGGGAGTGACGTGCTGAGGCAGATTCACATTCACGACTTTCGCTGGAGTCGCGGCGCGCAGCTGGGCCCGCAGCCAATCGGAGGCCGCCCCCGCCGCGGCGCTGCTCGAAATCTTGGCGTGGTCCGAGCTCCCACCCGCCCACCGTCTTTGCTCTTTGCGCGCGCGAGATTCGCATCTTTCTTCTCGTCGCACTCTGCTCCTCCAGCTGCTCTACTCACCCTTTGGACTGCCTGTCGCGGGTCGCTGCACTGCCTCCGCTTCCCTGACCTACCGTGAGTCACCTTGGTCCAGTCATTGCCTCGTCGCATCCTTCCGAAATTTCACTTCTAACCGCTCTTGCCCCGCCAGGCTACGCGCTTTATCTCAGCGTCCACCTCTACTTCACCTCACCCATACTCTTTTCTGCTCGCAACCAAGAAGTCTGTCCATATCACCATGTCCGACAACCAGGTTCAGCCCGCCGAGGCCACCCCGGCCGACGTCACTCCCGCCGTCACCGAGTCCACCACCGAGCAGACTGCCAGCGCGCCTGCCGAGAAGCCCGCTGAGGCTGCCACTGAAGCTGCCACTGAGGCTGTCACTGAGACTGCCACTGAGGCCAACAATGACGTGAATGAGACGAAGGATGAGCGTATGTGCTTCGTGTCCCTCAATTGTCGTCGCGCGTAATAACCCGACCCTGCAGCTGCCGAGGGCGCCAAGGACTACAAGAGGGATCACCGAGGCCCTCGCGGCAAGCCCCAGAAGTTCCAGAAGAGGTCGACCTACACCGGCGAGGAGTCTAGCGATCCTGAGCAGATCCGGAAGCAGGTCGAATTCTACTTCTCCGACTCTAACCTTCCCATGGACAAGTACCTCATGAACCAAGTCGCCGGCTATGAGAACAAGCCCGTTCCCCTCAAGGTTCTCCACAGCTTCAGCCGCATGCGCCGTTTCCAACCCTACTCGGCCGTTGTCGAGGCCGTCAAGGCCAGCGAGGTCCTCGAGCTCACCGAGGGCGAGGAGGTGCGCCGCAAGGTTCCCCTCGACGAGAAGTTCGGCAACTCCTACGACGATAACCACGTCCGTGTCATCGACGACAAGACCCAGCCACGCAGCATTTACGCCAAGGGTTTCCCCGAGGAGGACGAGATGTCCCAGTTCAACATTGAGAAGTTCTTCCTGACCTACGGCCCCTTCAAGTCGGTCCGCCTTCGCCGCACCTGGCCCGAGAAGAAGTTCAAGGGCAGCGTTTTCGTCGAGTTCGAAGACGAGGAGACCCAGAAGAACTTCCTTGCCCTTGACCCGAAGCCCAAGTTCGAGGATAAGGAGCTGATCTTCATGAGCAAGAAGGAGTACGTCGACATGAAGGCCAAGGACATCGCCGAGGGCAAGATCAAGCCTCAGCCCACCCGCCCCCCGCACTATTCGGCTAACGGCGCCACCCGTGGCCGTGGTCGTGGCGGCTTCCGTGGTCGCCGCGACGACAAGAATGAGAAGGGCGCGGATGGCAACTGGAAGGAGGGCCGCGACAAGTTCCAGAAGGGCCGTGGCCGTGGCGGCCGTGGTGGTCGCGGAGGTCGTGGTGACAGGCGCGGCGGCGACCGCAACCGCGAGCGTGAGTCGAAGGGGGATAACGAGGAGAAGGCCGCCCCCAAGCAGAATGTCGACGCCAGGGGTATCCCCATTGTCAAGGCCACCGAGGAGCCCAGCAAGAAGCGCGCCGCCGAGGATGACAGTGCTGGCAACGACGCGAAGAAGGCCAAGCCCGAGGAAGCCACCGCTTGATAACCTGACACCACGCACGCCTCTCCACCTGCAGCCCGCAAAGTTTCAGGCCAAGAGGATGTTCGGAACGCTTAGGCCGAATGCCGCACAAGGGTGCCTGAGAGCTTCGTGAAGAGTGGAATATCGGATCCGGATGGATTTGCGCGACTTTTGACCAAGGCGGCGGCACTGCTTTCCTGATTGTTTCAATTCTGTTTTGCATATCGACTGGGCTCGCATCAAGTCACGTTGCATGCATGATGCGTGTGCCCTCTGGCGGGGTACTGGCGTAGGGGGGCTTGCTTGCTGAGTACAGCAACACAAAAAATGGGTGCTATTTTTTTCCTCATTAATCTCCTTCTCGAGTTGCTTCGACTCCTTGGCGTCTTTTCCTGATTTTGTAAGGATCGGTCGATTATTTTTTTTCCCGGGGCTTTTGGGGCGGTGCACATAGATGGAAGGGGCACAGGAGATACCATTAACCAACCAAAAATTGAATGAGGGATTTCTGGGCTGCGGGACTTTCTGACGTTGCAACGGTCGTGATGATTATGGCAGCACCCCCGTATTGACTCATCACACATGTCGTAGTGTTGCTGTTTGGCATACGCGAGAGCGGTCCTCCGTTACGTCTAAACTTCTCCCCTCCCCTGGCGCCAAATGGACCAGAACGAAGAAAGAGGGAAGGCGAAGCAAAGAACAGACTAGGTTTACACCGTCAAAAGTGGTTCAATTCAGAAGAAAAAGAAAAGATGCGGTGCGGCACCGCACTACCCCGACCATCAACTCTCCTTCCTTTTCGAGTAATAACACACATTCACTCACTCTGTGGTTGCGCAGCAGGTGACGGGAGATTTGAGCCCTCGGAGTCCCACTGAGGACGCTACATCCTTCCTACGCACATGTGTAGTCGAATCCAATATCTGGATGGGTTTGTTCGTGTTCAAGTCTCACATCTACGTCCGGATATCGGATTCGACCACCCGCATAAGTATGACGCAATATTTCTGCAAGGCAGATGCGGGCGGGCTCAATTGTTTTGGAACCCACCGTGGTGGTGGGGGAGGGGGTTCTAGTGTTTGGCGACGAGACGACGTTTGCCAGTCAATCAGTCAGTCAGCCACAGTCAGCCATTTGCATCGAGAGATCAGATAAGCCCGTCCGCAGCTGTTCGCCCGGCCCCTCCGATTCTCGGCCAGTCAGGCTTCCCACTCGGCGGAGACCGCGGGCAGCGCGCACCTTGTTGAGCGATTTTTGGAAGTTGGGGGAGAGAACGAGGAGGAGGAGGAGGAGGAGGAGGTGACGGTGGAGGGGTGGGGGGTGGGGGGAAAGGGCAAGATTCGGGGAGTCCGAAGCCCGCGCTTCTTCTTTTCTTTCGGCCCGAGATGAATGGGGTGGGCGGTGCTGGGTATACATGCATATGCGAGGGAGTAGCACAGCGACGCCGAGGCAGCGAAGTCGCAGGTTTCCGAATGTTGGAGTTCGGAGGTGCGAGTGTGCGAGGTTGTTGCAAGGTGCGAGCAAGAAATAAAGGTGGGGAATGGGAGGGTCGAGAAGCGGAACGGCATGATGCATGCGTGCATGTACACTGCATGCGCTGGAAGGAGTTAGGGAAAGGAAAGCAGCGGGACGGCGCGATGCGGGGCCGGGGGGCGGGAGATGGGGCGGAAGAGAAAATGAAGCGAGAATGACAAGGGGAGGGAGAGTTTTGGGGACTTGGCGCCTCGCAATACCCTTGTTTGAGAACGTGCGGGTGGAGCGGAATTGGACCAAAGGGGAAAGAGTCGAATGAAGACTTCATCCGGGACGGGTTGCATTGCTCCGCTTGGCTGAGACGCATTCGCCGCGGAGAACTGTATACATATGGTATTCTGTAGATCCGGGTAATGAGTTTTCCTGCTTCGATTTTGTGCAGGAATGTTTGCTGCCGTGTGGGGCGACGAGGCATATGCACGCTCTCTTTCTCGTTTTCCTTGTTTCGAGTTTCTGGGGGGTGGGTCTGGATTTATCAACCAGCCTTCTTTCGGAGAGACACGTTGTTCACGTTGGCTTGATTATGATTGTAGCTGGGCACAGCATATTGAGAAACAGCTACAAGCAGCTGTATGGATTTTTTATTTCTATTTTCTAAGATTGTCGAGAAGAGGGTTCGCAGTGAAATGAATGGAAGTGATGAAGAATCGGTGGAAGTTGGGATATCTAGAGAATCTTAAGAAAAGCCTGTAGAAAAGAGAAAAACGAATAATAAGATCGAAGATAGAGAACGGGGGTATAACAAGAAATGGTCGCAGTGAACACTAATCAAGCAAAAGAATTTGCCAACGCCGTCGCCTATTGCAAAATTTTTTTTGACTCTGAATGTCAATGATGAGAGGACCCCCCAACGCCTGCGCTTGTCGCGAGAGAAACCGAGAAGAATGATGCCGCCTGCTTTTAGTTGATGAGAGGATGGAGGATGAGTGAAGGAAAAGGTAGAAAAGATTGTCTGGGAGGTGAAGATGCCAGCATCTTGCAGCTTTGTCTTGGAACGTTCAAGGAAATATATGTGTCACAGCTTGAAGGAAGCAATGTGACAGCCATTTTTCTCTTGGCCATCGCGAAAGAAAGGTGCGGCTCCAGTGAGGCATGCTGCTTCTGGTCATGACCCTCACTGGAGGGAAGTGAGGAGGCAGATGCGGAGCACGCAGCCGCTAGCACTCAATGCGCCCCACTTCCACTAGGGCGACAGGTGTTCTGTAAGCACAAGATTATTTGTGTACTTCGCTTCGCTGTCGCCTGCCAACATAGACCCGTAGTCACTGGCCTCCTCGTGAACTCCTGGATGTTCTTGTGTATCGCATAGACCCGTCTTTCAGGGCGAAGACTCCTTCTTCATGATTGTTTTTTGAATTTGCAAAATCGCCGGGTCTGCTGATTCAGTCGCCCCAGATGATCTGGGTCAGGCTCACGGAGCTTTCGGCGGTGTCGGATGATCCAGGCTCCTTCTTGACGCCACGGTTGCATAGAAACATGAAAGTGACGATGACCTTGCAGATGGCGACGAGGAGCAGGGAGAGTGCGGAGTGTGCATAGCGGTTTGCAATGGCACCGAGGAATGATCCACCAAAGATGCTGCCCATGAAGAAGAGCTTGCGGTTGCGGCCCGGGTTGTGCTTGTGGAGGATCTTTTTGTCGTGGGCGAGCATGACCAAAGCGCCAGTAACCTATTCGAGAGAATTAGCGAAGCACAAGCTACGTACAATCGTCGTCACGTACCATTGTGGTGTTCACTTCGGCCATGCCGACTGACAGTGCGAGCGAGATTTGACCACCAGATGCAAAGCCAAGCAAAGCTATGGAGGCAACGGCAAACCGGTCGGGACCGCCTTCTACAGGAATGTCAAAGTTGTCTACCGAGAACTTTCTGATGACACAGGCGGCAATGACCATGAGGGTCTGCCAAGCGTTGACAAAGATCAACCACCCGCGACGCTTCTTTCCGATGAAGTTGTTGAAGTGCCCAAAGAGAGCAGCACCGGCAACGAAGGCAACGAGAGACACAGCAATGTGAGTCTCGGTCTGTACCACAGCCTTGGAGCCCAAGGCAGAAAGGGCCATGTTGATGAGGTTTCCGGTTTGCTTGGAACAAAAGACGCCGTAGAAAGCGAAGGTCATGGCATCCTGGATACCGGTGGCGAAACTCAGGATGTAGAGCTCAAGCTCGAGTAGACTATCAACCGCGATCTGTTGGTTGAGGTAGGCTTGCCACCGCTTCGTGGGAGGGAGCGTGAGGAGCTCTGCGTCCGAGTCCATTGGCCCTACATCTTGGGCTTCAAGTGAGGCAGGTGTGACGGGTTGACTTGTGCCTGCGTAGCATGTCAATATAGATTCCCGAACGAGTTGACTCAGGATAATTACCGAAATCCGGCGTCTGGATTCTCTCCTTCTCGAGATCGATGGTAGCAAAGGAAGTCCTGCGAGCGTCGCAGCTAGTGGGCGAGATGCTGTCGGCCATTTTGAGTTCGCATAATAAGAAAGGAAGATCTAAGAAGGTCGACAAAGGTCGAAGGCGGCAGATGAACGCTGGGCCAGGGCTCTTGACGGACCCTGTGTTCCTTTAAAGGACGCCCGCTGGACCCTCCACTGGCTGAACCTCCAGTGATCTCCTGGTGCGGATCCACGGCAGAGCCCAAAAAACAAGCATGGAAGACGCTAGGGTGCGGCCATAGTGTCAACCACTTAAGCTTCCATGCCCGGAAGTGGCGCAAGCGCAGCGGGCCTGCGAATTCGATGCTTGGCGAGATAAGGGCACGCATTTTCGAGCGCCGATCGCACAGAGTCATGATGGCCGTGCGGCATATGGATGCAAGTAAGGGGAGAAGCTTGCCGCGGGATGCAGAGAGCCCCACGAGACTCAGACGACAGAAGAGCAGGTGGCAGCCTCGCGCCGAAACTCCATTGGGTAACGGTTGTCGATATCACGGAAAATGGGTAATGGTAAGCGGCTGAAGTGGTGCTGTGGAGCGGCGGAGGCCAGAGGGCCGGTGGGCGGAGTCCGCGGGCCAAATTAGGGCAGTGAAATTGTTGGCGGGACTAGGCTGCCACATGGCCTGGTCTGTGAATTGATCGGCTCCCGCTTGTTTCCCGCCATGTTCGAAAGGGGCAGGAGATGCAGCAGGGGGTGGAGAAGCAGTGCGTCGCAACCAAACGAAACAGATGTATCGCCCTCTACACGGGGCTTGGCAGCCACACGTCTAACGCCAAGCGCTTCCGCCGTGGCTGTAGTGTTTGCGCGTTCGTGCATCATCAGTATCCACAGATGCTTCTTGGCAGGCGGCCGTGTGCAGTGCACAGCCCGTAGCACAGCAGAAGGCAGAAATTGAGCTGGGGTATCTGTAAGCCCGAACACACCTCGGCTAGGCCATTTGAGGTCGCTTTCTTTCCGTGGTAGCCCAGCAGGTCCAGAACCGTGACGTTCCACGCCAGACTCGGCGAATGCCGGGGGTCCAGCCCGCACTGCCTCATCGAGCGTTGATAGCTAACGTTACACTCCGCTTTACCAGGCATTGTTCGAAGGCCGCTTCTATGGATACGCCTTTTTCCATTGAATATCCGTTTTGGGCAAAAGGTTGCTATTCCGGGCGTGCCTGAGCCCGGCACCCGCCGCTGCCCACCCGTTCTCCGGGTAGGTGGCTGGCCTGGAGTAGTGCTGACAAAGCCATTACCGGCAATACCGCCAACCCTACTCGGTCGAGTTTGAATACATGCCTTGGTGGTGTTGTTGGAGGCCGGTGCCGATCACCACGGCGGCAGATCCGCACGGGACTCCCCCTCCGCCTGCCCGGGCCACATCTCAACCCAGCTGCCAAGCTGCTTCATCGTCGCGCCGCTCTTCTATCACCATCCGCGCAGCCCGTCACGCAAGCCTTGCTATTCCTGTGTCCCGTCAGAAATCTTGCAACACGAGCCGAGTGCTTGTTCTGGGCCACCCGCTGCGCACCACCAGCCATCAGCTCATTAAAGCGCTTGGCCGATCTTCACTGCCCAACCTCGCTTTCCGCCGTGCAGGTACCGCCCCCTTTCCGGTGCTGTGGTTAGCATGATGCCCTCAAATCTCTGGGCATGGTGATCGCTTTGCCCAACCGCAGCCCTGGCTCTTTGGTGAAGCTGACATCTCTGACCCACACCGCCAAGTCGGAAGCATGCCGCTGCGTCTTCTGCTCTGACGCAAGCTTCGTATCGCATTTCCGCCCAGAGTCTGCAAGAGATGCTGCCGCCTTGGCTCGCCTCCATTCTCCACTTGCGGAGCTTATGCACAGTTCCGTCAGTGCCGACCATGTAGGTAGACGGGCCGCAGTCCCACGCTTAGTCCAGAGTGCAAGGCGACAAGCAATAGTGGCAAGAAGCATGCCGGCGGGAAACGGAGCTTCCGCTATATCCGTTAGCCCCGGGTATCCGGAGGGATTGACTTCCTCCAAGACGTCAGGGCTGTTGAGAGCGCTTGGATGGACGTCATGCTCGTGCAGCCGTATTACCCGAACTGGCCGGCGGTGATGAAAGAATGCACATGATTGTGAAACAAACAGATCGAGAGTCATCGGGGTCGGAGACACTTGAGCCGTTGGGTGATCTGCCGAAAATCGTAATTATGACGGTCCGTCTTCTCCTCTTCCCCAAATGGATCGCCCGGTTCCACGTGGGTCGTCGAGCAGGAACAAAACATTTCAAGCTTCGTCGGCCCCTCTTTTTAGCATCGACGAGCGTCATTCCAAATGGTGAAGCTGGCTCTGGCAGATTTGACCCCACAGTTGAACCGGGAGCAAAGGTGCCTTGCCGTGTGGGGGAACCAATAAAGAGCATACGGAGGGTTCAACCAGAGGCCAGTCCTGAGGATACCCCAACTACTGAATTTCGAAAGCTGACAAACCACTCGAGGAAGGGGTTCGCAATTAGTTCGGGGTCGCTGTCGCCGGCAGCGTTACCGGAGCCTTCGGGGATTTCGATGACAATGTCGCGGCAGATACGGGACCTGTGCTTGCATGAAACCGAGCTTCTGAACGTTGGCGGGTTGGAACCAAGGAAACGGTGCTTGGAGATGCTTCGAGGTTGGTCGTGGTGGGGAGAGGAAGAGGAAGAGGAAGCGGGGAGGAAAGAAGGTGCGGCGTTGAGAAAGGCGAAAGCGAAGGCGGCAGCGGCAGCGGGAGCGGGAGCTAGCCCAAAACGGGGTGCAGAGTTCAGAAACGGAAGGCGCGGCTCGACGTCAAGCAGCAAAAACAAACACGCGACAGTCGTTCGAGTATCTCATCTCAACCTGCCTTCGCTTGCTGCCGGAGACGGTATTTGCTCAGCCTGTTTCAGCACTCACGCAAATGCCCTGCGCATGTGCCGCATCATTCTCGGGCAAAGAAAGTATCCAATTCCTTCGCCCCTATACATTCTTCTCGTTCAGGTATCACGGTGCCTCTATACGTCTTCCCCCTTTTCCATCCAATCAGCGCGGCATCCTCTCTGCCCCACCCACCGCCTCCTATTCTCACTCTATCTAATTGGTTCTGCGCCCTATGCTGCGCACTGTTCCTCTAATCGAATCATACCCCGTGACCTTGATATTGCCCACTCTCTCTTTCATCTCTAACAGCCTCCCCCTTGTGTCCACATATGCCTCCCGCTCACTCTCCAACATATCGTGCATAGGTGCCCGATGCCCATATCTTCAAACCCACACAAACGCAACTCACCGATAAAGTGAGACACTCAGTCCATCACGAAGCACATCTTTCTCCTGGAGAAATCGTCCGAATGAATGCATTCCAATATCTGAGAGGGGATCCTATTCATTTTGAAACAAACCAGCTGCCCCCTCCCCGTCCTTGCACTAGTGTGCCAGCAATCATCCCGCGAGACGTACGTATCAAACCTTTTCAGGAAATCAAGATCTCGTTTAGACACTATCTTTCCAATATGAAAACCGAACCGAGGGCCGAATAGAGACAGACTCCGGAAGAGAGAAAAAGAAAAGAAGGAATAAGCCGTTATGGAAAATGCTCGCCCCATCTGTCACTCCGAGAAACCAGCCGTGCTAGTCATGCCCCGCTGAACCATAAAGAAATGGAAAGAAAAAGAGGAAGGGAAGCGGAGGAGGCGAGAAGAGATGGGAGAATCAAGTGTAACTCCTCATCGCATCCTCATACCCACTCCCGCCCCTGAGGTCGCGCTCAAAGCTCTCGGCGACGGCCAGCACGCGCTTGATGTGCTCCATGCTGAGCTTCTCGCCCATGTTGACGGCGAGCGCCTGCGCCGTGCGCACCGCATTCTTGATCTGCCGCCCGTTGAGGTCGTTTCGCGCCAGCGTGTTGTAGTCGTCGTCGTTGAAATCGGCCATCTCTGCCTTCTCCATCTCGCGCACCCGCTGCAGGAACGTGCGCCAGATCTGGCGCTTGGCGTGGTGGTCCAGCTCGTCGTAGCGCAGCCCCATGTGGATGCGGCTCTGGAACGCGTCGTCAAACGTCTCGACCCGGTTCGTCGTCAGGAACAGGATCCCCTGGAAGTACTCGAGCAGCCTCAGGAAGATGGACACGAGCGCGTTGCGGTGGATGTCGTGCACCTGCCGCCTCTCGAGGAACACGTCGGCCTCGTCCAGCAGCAGGATGGCCCCCCAGCTGTGCGCGATGTCCATGATCTTCTGCAGCTCCTGCTCCAGCCGCCAGCTGTCCGTCCCGAGCTCGCCCGCGCTGACGGCGTAGAGGGGGCATTTGAGGTAGTCCGCGATGCCCTCGGCAGTGAGCGTCTTCCCGACTCCTGGAGGGCCGTGTAGCACAAAGACTAAGCCCTTACCCTTGCCTTGGACAACGTCGTCGATGGTCTGCGCAGCGTGGAACTTGTGGCTCGATACAAGAGCCTTGACAATGGACTTCTGATCTTGTCGAAGTACGAGGGACTCAAAAGCACCTTCGTTCCACTCGATATCTCGGACGCCCGACAGCGAGAACTCCATCCAGCGCTTCTCGGAGAAAGCAAACCCCAGAACTACAGGCGAAGCAATCAAAAGCTCCTCCTCGGTGAACTCATGCTTCGTCTTGCTTTCGTCATTGTCCTCCTTGGCGGTCTCGGCATCTTCCGCCAGTTTGTCCAGCTTCTCGGTCTGAATCTCATTGCCGTCATCATCGACAGGGACTTGGATCAGGTGGGCCTCCTGCTTTTCGTCATGTACGACCTTGAACCTGTACTTCTGTCGCTCCTCATGCTCCTCGCCAAAATTTTGAGGACCCTCCATCTCGTCATCAGAATCGTCATCACTACATCCGCAGCTGGCGAAGTCCCACAAATCATCCTGGTCCTTAGGTTTGATCACAGAGATGGGGTAGTTGGGGTTGATGCGGCGGAAGATTGCAGGATCAATCATGACGCGCCCGTTGATGTTGTGCTTCAGCACCATCTTCTTCCTCTTCTCGAACGCCAAGCCCTTGTGGAACCGGTAGTTCATCCCAGTCATGGTGACAAAGTGCTTTCCGCGCTCAATGAGCTGCTTCTTGATGCCGTCCGGATCCTTGTGGTAACGGAGCGGGTAGGTAGCCAAGCTCGTGATCTTTCGAGGGCCCTTGAAGGCATCGACGTTGATCTCAAGCTCGCCCAACCCAAATGTTTTGCCGTCATACTCAAGGTAACGCCCTTCGATGGAATACCAGTCTCCGCGGATGAACGAAGACTCCTTGGTGGCGTAGTCGACCTTGAAGCATCGAGGATTCTCAACCGATCCGTACGTCGTCGTGTAGGCAATGGTGTTGGGCTTGAAAAGCGCCCATAG
Organism: Diplodia mutila; assembly: GCA_022560015.1. NCBI lineage: Eukaryota > Fungi > Ascomycota > Dothideomycetes > Botryosphaeriales > Botryosphaeriaceae > Diplodia > Diplodia mutila. The sequence continues at coordinate 334,178 of JAFISB010000013.1, read as the reverse complement.
GAGATCGAAGGTGATGTTACCCGCCTCAAGCATGGGGTAGAGCGTCTTCTTGGTCTCGTCGTAGTCCTCGTCCAGATAGCCGATCATGACCTTGCAGTGAGAAGCCATCAATTTCAGCCTCCGCTTGGTCTTCTTCTTCTGCTTCCTCGCCCGCGACTTCAGCGTCTTTTTCGCAAAGCGACGAAGCTCCTCGAGGTAGAGGAACAGCATGTTTGGATCGATGCAAGGCTGCTCTTCCACAAGCGAGACTCCCTTCACGTCCTTCATGACCTCTTGCAGCGCTTCCTTCAAGAGCTTGGACTTGATGTCGACCACGGTGTTCCTGTACTTGTTCTCCCAATCGAACCTCCTGCGCACGTTGAAAATGTAGGAATTGAACTCGTCTACGGGGTCTTCGGCGCTTTCGGTGAGTTTGTAGTTGTGAATCTTGCTGTCCCACAATTCGTCCACACGCTTGAACTCCAGGGTGCTGGCGCGCTTGCCTGACGAAGAGGACTTCCTTCCCTTCTTCTTGCCCTCCTTGTTTTTCTTTTTCAATTCCTTCAACGCCTTGAGGTCGCTAGTGAACTTCTGCAGACGCAACTCCGAAAGCTCAAGCGGATCCGGGGGAGCCAGCGCTCTCCTACGCTGCTGTTGCTGCTGCTGCTCTTGTTTCAGCAGCAGCAACTGGTTCAGCTGCTGGGTCGACAAGTCTTCCAGATCGCTCTGCACCGACGCGTTCTCCGAGCCCTCGTCCGCCGTCACCGTCGCATCCGACTCCTCCACCTCCTTCGCGCGGCGGGCCTTTCGATGGCGCCGACGCGAGCGCTTCGTCGTCTCCTTCTCCGACTCCGACTCAGAGTCCGAGCTCGAGTCGCTCGAGTCGCTCTCCGATTCCGACTCCTCTGAAGACGAGTCTTCAGAAGAAGAGGAGACGTACTTCTTCGACTTCTTCCCATGCTTCTTGGCGGCCTTCCGCTTCCCCTTCCCCTTGCCCTTCGCCTTTGCCGCCTTCCGCGCCTTCAGCGCCTTCTTCCCAGCCTTCTTCCTCGCCTTGATCTGCTGCTGCTCATCCTCGCTGCTACTCTCATCCGTCGACGACGCCGTCGACTCAGCATCACCCGAGTCGTCATCCTCACTATCCGTCGTCTCAGACTCCTCGTCATCACTACTAACATACTTTTTCTTGCCATGATGCTTGCCCTTCTTCTTCGCCCCGCGGTGCTTGTGGTGGCGACAGCACGCCGCCGCCACCGCCCCGACCTTCTTTTTCGTCGGCGACGACTTCTTCCCCTTCTTGCCCTTGCCGGCCGACATGGCCGACTTCTTGCTGACGCCGCCATCCTTGGCATTCGGACTGGGCTCCGCGGCGCCTCCGCCAGCGTTCAGCTCGGCGGTCGCGGAAGGAGGTGAAGAAGACGACGGGGTTGCTGGATCGGCGGAAGATTCGACCTTCACGGCGTTCTCGTCGGAGTTCTTGTCCCTCGCGTTGTCCATGGTGCAGAGTGGTAGTGAATGCAATTCGGCGGGTGAGCGTAGCGTGGCCGGTGCGCACTGGTCCGAAGGTGATCCGACAATGACCTAGCCCCCCGGTGGTGGCTGACGGGACCGGGCGGGTTGGGAGATGACCGCTTGTGGATGTGCGGGGAGATTGTGGTGAACGGGAGGCGGGAAAACGGCCGGGTTGGCGGGTTGGTGGAGGACAACGGCGATGGTGGCGAGGAACAAGGTTGAGATGACGCTGAGCAGGAAACAGGTCGAAAAAGAGGGTAGGGAAATGGAATGAGATGCGGTGATGTTGCTTTTTTAGGAGCGGTTGTCGTAGCGATGGACGAGGCTCACGCCCTTATTACGTGGGCAGGCAAAGCGGCCAATGGAAAGATGATGAGCAGCGGGTTTGCTGAAGTCATCAGACCAGGCGCGTGCAGGGCGGGCTGCAGCAGGGCTGGCTGCTGACAGTAAGGGCGAGAAGGAGAAAACAAAACGGTGCCGGCGATAATGCAAGCAGGCAAGCAGTAGTCGGAGCTGGCTGGGACCCCCGCTGCTGAGAAGGAGGGATGGTGTAACTTAGCTTGGCTTGCTGCGCTGGCTCCTGTAGTGCTTCGGGGTGTGGTGCTGCGGCTGGCTACTGCATGAGCTTTGCGTGCCACCACGAGCTGGTGCGAGAAAGGACGCCGCCATGTTAAATAATACCCGCTTCCTGAAAGATGAGCCAGGCTGCGCGTGCGCGAGGCTGAACAGGGCTGCTGCCTCGCCTCGCCTCGCCTCGACCGCTGCCTTCGGCGGCGTGAGCGTGCATCTCCCGTCCGGGCGAGAGACCAATTGTCGTGCATTGCGCGTCACCAATGCTGCAGTCTTCACCGGCTAATCCACTCATCCCGGTAGCATGTGCACTGTTGACTCGAGCTCCGGATGCTCTCAGCCTCACCGAAGTCAAGATTGCCACTCCACTCCAAGGCTGCCTGCGCGGCCTCGCCGATATATCACATTTGCCCTCGTCCACTTGCCTCCACTGCTTTGGCCGATCGCCTCGTCTCCACCCAGCGCTTGCTCGAGATGCATATGCAAGTACGTCCAGAGCTGCAGCCAGGGATCGCCAGCGAAATATTATAGATGCATCCACGGAAAGGCCGCGCCCAACTCGAGCCGATGAGGTGAGCAGATCAATCCAGCTTTGCCCTCAATTCGGAGCAAGCTTTGCTCTCCATGCTTCGCTTGCTGCACACAACCAGGATGCTCGTTTCCCTTGCTTAAGCGCTTGCCCAATAAAGCAAGCGAGCGCGCGTAGAGAAAAAGAAATGGACAAACGGGAGGCTTGCATTGGTACCATCTACTGCATTCCAGACGTTCCCAAAAGTTCCGACGTGCATCTCAATGCCGCTGCTGCGCCTCCCCGTGCCGTTCTCCCACCGTCCCCCGGTAGTCTCTCCCTTTCATATGACAGGGGTCCCATTCCACCGCGCCTCACGAGCTTGTTTGGGAATCCTTCTTTGACTTCATGTGGCCCAGTCCATGTGGGTGCGCCGTCTTCATCTCTTCTTCCGGCACCCCTCCAGGCAACGATCCTGTCGAAACGTGCTCCTTTCCTCGAACAACTCCCGCCGTCGGCTCTGTAGACGGGCTGGCCGCCTGGTCTTGGGCGGCTATGCCGTTGCTTGCGAGCTCCGGGTTAGAGATGGTTGGAATAGCCTCCGATTGTCCAGTCCTGATAGGCGACGCGTCTTCAGAGCTGCTGCTGGAAGCTTGGATGATCTCCTCGCCGTCACGACCGTGCGTCCTCAAGCCCATGGTCTCGTTGATCGCATCCTCCGTAGATACCAGGCCCGCGCTATTCTGAGTTTTGACGCTGCTCGCTTTTGAGAGGTTAGGGCTGCCGCCGGGAGGCGTCTCAGTGCGCAAGCCAAGCTCCTTCGCCGCAGTTCCAGTATGAACTGAAGGCTGCCCACCTTTCCAGTCGGCGGGCTTGGACTGCGGCACTTCCTCGCCCACCTTCGGCTCCGTGATAACGACGTCAGGATGGCCCGTTTCCGAGTCTGGGATGGCTCTCCAGACGACCGCTATCTTGTCGAATGCTCTGGTGCCTTTGCGGCTGCTGCCCTTGATGCCGTCCATCTTGTCCCATTCAAGCTCAAATGTGCCGGAAGCATCAGCCTTCCCATTCTGCTCCGGGCCGTTGCCCTCAAAGAACGTGTTGAACCAGACATGTGCTACTGAGGTGACCATGGTGTAACCGTACATGGCACTGTTCCGACGCTCGAAATCGATGTTGATGTCGCTGGTCGGGAGCACGACTGGTTTGGACGGTTTGAATATGATATCGCCATGTTCGGACGGGCTGTCACTTTCGCTCTCCCCCTCCTCTGCGCTTTGCGGCGACTCCTTGTTGGCCTTGCGATCTACCGGCGTGGACGAGCCTGATGCTTGGTCTTCCTTGGCCGCCTTCTCCAGCTTCCGCTGCGCAATGACCTCGTTGACCATGTCGGCGAGGCTGCCGGTGTCCTTGACGGCCCCTTTGATAATCTGTCGCTCCGCACGACTGAAAGTGTGAAACGTCTTGATCACCTTCCCCTCGTCGACAAAGCCGTCGATGCTGACTTTGACGCCGTTCCGAACACCCCAGGCGTGGACCTCGAGGATCTCGATCTGCCGCTCGACGTACACCTTGCCGCTCTTGGTCCATCGATCGACGTAGTTCACCCACCGTAGCTGGCTCGGAATCGACACGCCGGGGCCGAAGCTCGGCCGCATCCGCCTCTCGGTGAACCGCTTCAGCGCGTCGTCGACCTTCCAGCCCTCCTCGGCGATCAGGTACGAGCAGCTGACGGTGCCGGAGCGGCCCTTGCCGGCCTTGCAGTGCACGACCGCGACGTTGTCCTTGTGCGCCTGTAGCCAGTTGCGCATGCTCGCGACGATGCGCGGCACGAGCGCGAACGGCGGTGGGTGGTGATCGGGCCACGGGTAGTGCCAGATGCGCCCGTACACCTCCTCGTCCGGGTAGCCCGTCCCCTCGGCCCGGAATTCCCAAATGGCCCACCGGTCGCGGTGGTGCTTGTCCAGAAACTTGACCAGCTGGTCGAGCGGGTTGCGGTACGCCCGCTGCGGGTATGTACCGCTCGGTCCCGACGTCGCGATGATCGAGTCTGTCACGTAGCACAGGTCGAGCCCGGCTTCCGGGTGCCGCGCCCGCGGGCCCGCGACGATTTGGCGGAGTAGAGAGGCCTGTTCATTATTATTGCAAAGGCTTGTGTTAGCCTCCGGGTTCATGGATACGAGGTGTTGACCGTAGAAGGCCGAGCTACGTACCATGGTACGGTCAGACGCAAGATGGGATTCTTAATGCCGAAACCGGAGTTTGTGGTGGAGAGATGACGGTCATGCCACTCGGCGTTGTTGATTTGGTGCAAGAAGGAATGCGGGCGGGCTCATGGCTCGTGTAGAGGACAGAGAGTTGAGTGAAGTGGACGTTATCGACTGGAGCTTGTTGATGATGATCAATGAGGGCCTGCCCTGGCACCTGCCCGCGCGCCGTTCGGCTACTCCCTAGCGCTACATACGTCATGACAGCGGCCATCCATGTCATCAACACCACCATCAAGCCGTGCCAAGAAATTAGTAAATCTGCATCTTGCGCTTGTTGCCTCATCCACACTGCAGAACCACGCAGTCTCGAGGCAAGTCATCACAGGGATAAATTCATCATTGGTACCTCCCTGCATCCATGTCTTAAAGCCCCTATCGCGTGAGCTCCGCGTCCTGCTCTGACGCCTTGCCCCAATTGGCATCCAACCAATCTCTCACAAACCTGACGTTACTGGGATCCACTCCGCGCTCTTTCATCTCCTCGACCACCTCCCACGCACGTGCATCTTGCGCGCGTGCACACCGACGTGCCATTGCTACAAATGTACCGACTCGAGGTGTCCATCCACGGCTGCGCATCTCTTCGTAGTATCGGAATGCGTCGTCGTAGTTGTCTTGCTCCATCAGACAGATGAGCAAGAGGCGATCATACGTCAGCGCATCCGGTTCCACCTTTCTCTCCACCATTTCGGCCGCGAGGAACATGGCGAGGTCCTTGCGTGAAGGGCATCCCCGGAAAAGAATGTTGAAAGTTGCTGTCGAGGGGCCATCGTCGCATACCGTGTGTAGAGCCTTGTATATGTCGACGGCTGTATCCAGGTCGTCGCGGCCAATTGCTGCTTCTATCAACGAGTTGACTGCCGCGAGAGGAGCCTTGAAGTCCTCGTCCTTCAGTGTCCGTAGCTGTTCAAAAAGTTGCACTGGGCGCTCGGCCTGGGCGCGTGTCCACTGAACAAGTTTCCTTGTTGAATACTCGTCAGGCGGCATGCCACTGTTATGCATGATGCATAGAACAGAGAGGGCCGTCCGCATGTCGCCAGCTTGGATGTATGTGTCCACGAGCAATTCATAGTGCTGTTGTGTAAACACCTCTTTCCGCTCGCTCAACACACGGAAAACTTCTGTTGCCAGATCGGCATATCCGGCCCGCGCTGCAACACCCAGAACGTTGAAACAAACACCGGATGACGGGTTGAGATAACCTGGGCCAACTTGACGTTTCCAAACGTAGTCAATCGCAGCGAGCTAGCAGTTTGTTAGTTGGAAAAATGGGCATCAGCGTGTATGTGCAAACTCACATTATGCGTGTTGCTAGCAGCATCAAGTAGACTGTACCACACTGGCTTCGAAATGCTTTGCTCGCCAGACTCGACTCTTTGCTGCATGATCCTAAAAGCTTCACCCGCCTCTTCAACATCACATAGCATGTAGACTGCCATGTCGTATAACCAGCTCTTGATCTGGATGTTTTCAGAGACCATATCATCCATGCTTCTCAGCGCCATCTCAAATTGATTCTCTCGAAGAAGCCCCACAACCACATCGTGACGGCCGTCAGCAGAAAGGTTGAACCATCTCTGGCGCATGTACTCGGTAATGGCGTCTCTGAGGAGGTAGTCCGGATGGACGGCGAGGACCTTTTGTTAGGATTAGTCCCGCAGTAAACGTGATTCACGCATACTAATGCACCTACCTTGAGCATGTGGTGACATATTTCAGCTGTCGGCTCCAGACCCTCCTCTCCCATTTCACTCAGCAGCGCGGCAGCTCTCGCCGCGGAACCTTTTTCCGCAGAGATATTCGACAATATAGCTGCAGCGTAAAGCGCCACGTTCGGTGTCTCCCCCCTCTTTGCCAGCAGGTACGAAATAACACGATCGGCCGCGTCCATGTTTCCGTCCGCTGCAAGTAGACGCAGGCGGTTGTAGATTTGCGCTGTTTCGATACCATCGAGTTCGTCCTCGGAAGCCGACGCTAACCTCTGTTCATATCCTTTTCTCTTCGATATTCCCACGATGGCTTGAGTCCCGGGCGTAACAAATCGCACTGGCGACCCGGCAGTGCTCGAATGTCGAGCGCATTGTGCCAGCAAGGGAGCACTTCTCGAGTAAAGAGCGTCGGGGCCGCGAGTCGATGGCTTCAGGAGGGCACGTCGAGTGCCAGAGGAGAGACGGGCATATGCGGGACAGAGTGAGTGCCACAGCCGGTCAACAATGAACGGTGGCGCGATCATTGGGCAGGTTGTTGGTGGTGCTGAAGCGAAGTCTGGAGTTTTGCGGAACATAGCGCGGAAGCTCTCCGCCCGCAACATTGGCTAGATGCCGGTAACAAGCATTCGATCGACAGGCACAATCCACCGAAACTGTCGCTCACTGACGCCTGGCGTATTTTCAAGGATGGGTCAATTTGGCAAGGCAAGCAACGTGGCGACAATGCGCGCGCATCATGGTATATTGCAAAACTTCGTGACGACATTTACGGCTCCACGAGTGCGCCGAAACGTCTTTGATTTTCCCTCCATGCTTCAGCTCCAGTCCTCCCTTGGTGCTAGCCAAACTTCAAGACCGTAGAAACGATTTTTTGCGCATGTGCGCTTCCACCGTGCCTCTTCATGACCATTCAGATCTCATAGACGCCAGCCATTCCACCAAAGGGCCCCTGTGGTATACACGAACGCCCAACCCATGATGTCTCGCAAGCTCCATGCGCCCTAGCATCCAGTTTTTCAAGGCCCATTCGGAGATATCTTTCTTTCCACTGTGATCGTACAGAGCTCATGCGCCACGACCGCGGCCACGGCCACCACGGCCTCCGCGGCCCATTCCCCGACCTCTATCGCCACGTCCACCGTGGTCTCCACGTTGATGACCGCCACCACGGCCGCCGCGGTTGGCCTGGTCACGCTGCTGCTGCTCCTTCACCAGGTCGATGATCTCGTCGGGCACGCGCAGGTACTTGATCTATTTTCGAGTTAGCGGTAGTCAGCAGAGGAAGCGGGTACCAGGGCAGCGTACATTGTTGCCACGGATGTAGACTTCGGGTAGTCTCCAGAAACGGTCGCCGTCGGGACTCGTTTGCACAACCTCCTTCAGAGTCAGGTTCATCCAGTTGTCGCAGTTGACCAAATGGCCGTTTAGCGTCTCGCCGTTCTTGAGCTCAACGAGCATTGGATGGCCCTGGGCGGCATTGAGAAGGCCTAGAGGCAGCTTGAAGACGTGAAGTCAGCGCCTGCATGTCCACGTCATTCAATAGCAAGCTCGGCGAAGGCAGCTGCGGGGGTTGGCTCACCATTGCGAAGGGTGGGCCGGCGGGGTGCGGATGGGCGTTTCAGAAGGGCTTCGACGTGCGCGGCGGCAGCTGGAACAGCTAGGTGCGGATGGACAGTTTCGTAGATCAGCGCGCGCGCTGGGATGCGGAAGATGATGGTGGTGAGTGACCAGCAAGCAGCGCGCCCGCGTCACAGCTCGAGTCTTGGCGGCCGATGGACGAGGAGCGTTTACGGGCCGACGGAGGCTCCGGTGGCCGGGGCGGCGCAGGTAAGCACTAGCGCCAGCGAGCATCTGCCGGGGCTGCCGGGCGACTCGAGGAATCTCACCTTGACAAGGTTCTCACGTGCAGTGGGCTGGGGCCAGGGCGTCCATCCACTCAGCGGCGATCCCCTGGCCTCTCTCCTGCTGCTGCGCGCACTCGCAGCGCAACTGGGCTGCAGGCACCACGGTGCTCGTCGCGCGACGCTGGAACAAGAGCGCATCTCCGCCGGCACACGCGTGGCTCGCGCTTGGAGGCATCCACATGGTGTGGCCGGCAGTGCTGTTTTGCGCCAGTGGCCCGAGCGCGAAGGGCCTCTCGCAACAGCGCCTCGCCCCCCGAGGCTGACGCGGCATCTGGCGTTAAAAGTCACAGCCCTACCCCGTGGAATCCTGCTGCCTGTTGCTCGACTGTCAGTTTCCTCAGCTCCACTTTGGCCCGTCGCTGTGCTACCGCTCGTGTGTTGGTTGTCTTTTGCGCCTTGGTTTACAACCTCCCCGTGCCGGCTACCACTCTCCACTGCGCGGGGATATTCTCCCTCCGCCATGCGCGCTTCGCTCAAGCACGCTCTCGCCCTGCTGCCGGCCCTCGCCGCAGCCGCCGCCCTCCCGCCGCCCGCACATCGCGCTCACGCTCGCTCGCAAGCCGTGGATGACGTGAAGCCCGTGGTGCTCGAGCTCGGTATGCTCCCTTTCTCCGCTTACCTCCACGATGTCGCTTGCTTATGATCGCCAGACGCTCAAAACGCGCAGGCAACGTTCAGCGTACCGTGCCAAGGCTGCCTTGGCGCCTCCGATGACGAATCTCTCGTATGCTGTGCGTTCTTAAAACACGCCGTCGTCCTTGCTGACCCTTTGCCTCAGGTTTTCGATTTCCAAGTCTTCCCCTCTGACCAGCCGTGCGGAGAAGCAAACGTCACCCTGAACGGCCACCAGCTGAACCAGGAGTGGAATGGCATCCGCGCTGAAGGCAACGGCACCATCTCGAGTTCCAACCGCGCTACTGCCGAACATGACCCTGACCACGACATCGCCTTGTCCTGGGAAACTGCCTGTCTGTTCGAGTCTCTTTCGGAATCCGACGCGAGCGAGTACGGAGACGATGTCGCTCAACTCTTGACCGTGAACATCCAGAAGGTCGACGACAAGGGTCTCCACTCCCCTGCCGGTTTCTCCGTTTCCTTCAAGCAGACTGCTCGCAAGGTCGAGCTCCTTAGGCTTGCCACCAGCCCCGTTTCCCTCCCGGACGCCCTTGACGGCCAGGACTGGCGCGACCCGCCCGCCGATCTCCGCCTTGTTTCCGTCGACTTCGCAGACCTGCCCGAGGGTTTCTTCCGCCAAGGTGCTTCCATTGAGGACGAAATCGAGACCCTACGTCAGCTTGAGGCCGACGAGAAGCGGATACAGGAGCGTATCCGCCAACAGAAGGAAGTCATCCACCAGCACATGAGAGATCATGCACACTCGTTGAAGGACGAGCTGAAGACTTGCGACAATCTTTCCTGCGTCTTCAGCGCCTTCCTCCACAAGGCCCACGGTGCTGTACGCATCATCTACATCCACCTGAGCCCAGGCCCACACCACCCTCACGACGACGACATGGATCGTCCGCCTTTCCCTCCTTACCACGGCCATCCCGAACAAGCTTTTGCTGACATTGACGCTGTTCACGGGCCGCCTCATCATCCTGGACCCCTCGCTATGAAATTCGATCATCACCCACCTGGACCGCCCCCTCCTCCATTCGATGGACCGGGAGGCTATGGACCACCCCCTCCTCCTCCTCCTCCGCCGCCTCCGCCTCCTTTCGGTGGACCGGGAGGCTATGGGCCGCCTCCGCCGCCTCCACCGCCCTTCGGTGGCCCGCACGGACACGGTCCTCCTCCCCCTCCTCCGCCGCCGCCTGGTTTTGATGGTCCAGGTGGCCGCGGACCGCCCCCTCCGCCACCTCCGCCCCCTCCGCATCACCACCATCATGGACCTCGCCCTGTCCACGGCGTTCTGATGGCTTTCGCCTCTTTGACTGGATTGGCCTGTATCTTCGGCTTCATACGCCGCAACTGCTGCACTCTGCGTCAGCGCACTGAGCGTCGTGCTACTCGCGAAGAGCGTCGCACCGCCAGGCAATACCGTCGCCTCGCCCGCCGCCACGCCTGGAAGAAATGGTGGAACGGAAGCGAGGAGGACTGGGACCGCAGGGCTGATTACGAAGAAAAGAGGGCCCTGATTCTGGACCAAGAGGACAGGCTCGAGGAGGCCATGCAGGAGGAAATCCAAAACCTGCGGACTGCTCATGAGCTTGCCCATGACATTGTCCAGGCTGAACAGGGACGAGCTTCTCCGGCCTCCCCCGGTCCGTCGACTTGCCCTTGTGTCAATGCTCATGCCCACAACCACGTCCACACTCACCCTCAGATGCACCCATACCCCGGCCCTCCTATGCAACAGCCCCCTCAGCCCCACCACATGGCTCAGGGGATGTACACTCCGCCTCCGCCGCACAACATGTCTCGTACGAGCAGCCTTCCTTCCTACAAGTCTGACCTGGGCAGCGTGGACACGGACGATGCTCCTCCGGCTTACGAAGAAGATGCCGACAGCAGCGACATTGTCGTCGATGGCTTCCGCGAGTACACCCCTTCCGTCACTACCGTTTTCACTCCTGAGAGCAGCATTCCGGACGTCTCTCCACGCCCCAGCTTCGACACTATGAGGGAGCCTGTGGAGCCCATGGAGTCTGACATCGTCGAGTCTGCTGGTCTGGACCGCGACAGGAAGAACTAAGCCCCTATCACATCTACCCAAGAGTGGCGCCAAAGATAGAGACACTCAGGGGTTGTTCCACCTGACGCGGGCCATTTCCTGAATATTCTTAACACTTCATTCTATTTCACGTTTCAAGACGGGGAAGCACACTAGCATCATGGCTAAAAGAGAGGAGAGACGACTAAGAGCCGGACATGACCCGCATCAGAGGCGACTGTGCAGATCACGAAACCAATTCACGACTTGATTTCATGCACAAAATTTTCTACTTTCCTTTTCAACTCTTCACTCGCAACCATGCGCATGTTCGGAATAGGTAAGTATGTTTGTACGTTTGGGAGACGGATTTTAAACGTAACGGATTTTTCACGGAGTTTCATGAGTCTGGGTATGGCGTTATCTGGGGTGGGCATTGGTAGGCCGCGTAAGCCTCGTTTCAAAGAGCAACAATTCCACAAAAAGCTCTTCAGCCACAGACAACGCGCAAATGCAAGCGCGACCATGGCACGGCTACGGCTTTTTCCTCTTCAGCCATCTTCTTTCGTAATCTTGCAGTAGCGGCAAGTAGCAAATGGCACGTAAAGTAAGACACAAACATATGACGCCTACACGTCTCGGCACGTGAGGTGATCAATTAATATCATGAGAGAACATCTATGTGCACCATGAACATGTTTGGTTAGCGGCCAGTGTATCAAGCACAGCGGCTGTCTTCTGCGCCTGAACTGTACTCCTTTCACCACCATCTGCACAACAGTGCCGTTCCCTCACTACCCTTGAACTTCCCAATACGTCCAGGCCCTGTACAAACACGACCCCATGGTCCCCCCAAACCCCAATCGCGATCTCCTCTCCAAACAGGAAAACAACGATCCCTTCCCGAACAAGACACAAGGCGACTGCTGCGCCCATCATCATTCCCACAGAGCCGGGACCTAAGGTATTCCTCCTCTCGTGATGTGTTAACGCATTCCCCCCTTTGCGGCGGCCTTTGTCGGAAACTAAGCAAAAGCTGCTAAGCCTCCCCCATCCTTCCCGCCCCGTCCGTCCGCCCTTTGCGCGCAAAGCAGCAGTTGTACGTGGCAAGGCTTGCCGCTTGACGTGGCCGCGGCCGCGTCGTGTGCATAGCGCAGACCTTCTAGAACTCACGGCTGGGTCCCCTTGTCTCTCTTGACAAGAGAAGCTAAAAATGGGTTTGTAACTTCCGGTTGGCTCGTTTTTGTTTTCGTTTTTTTTTGTTCCCGATCGCCCCCCGACTATCTACGAAGTAGGTATAGTGGTGGCCAACCTCGGGGTTGTTTGCTCATGCTTACCTCCGAGGAGGGCCTAAAGGAATTATTGACAGTCGTCATGTATGCTGATTATTGGCAAGGCATGCAGGGGTGGGGACGACGAGCTAGCTACGAAAGAGTAAGGGCCCTAGTCGAAAACGTCCAAGGTTCAGGGCCGATCTCGTGGGTGGTTGGGCAGTGGGGTTTGACGACATGACACAAAAGCGCGAGTGGTCTGCAGACAGGGTGTGGGAATAGAGGTATCAGGCTTTCTTTATGTGTGGACGCGCAATTCACTCGCGCCAGCCTGAAACTGCAGGTTGAAAATCGTCCAGTCATTTCCTTGGATATCCGTCACCAGAGCGCAGCACACACGCACGCTCCACGGTTCAACTTTCCCTCCCGTTGAGCATGCACAGCCTCCAACCCCCTCCTCTCTTTCCCGATTCGGCGAAGAGTATACGTAGTACAGCAGCACAGAAAGCCCCACTAGACTCTTCTCACATCCAAACCCCCTCATCCAATCAAGCCCCCAAATCCGTAGTGACCGGGGCGCCATAGTACCCATTCATCTCAAGCTTCAACAACAGCCTATCGATCGTGTTCTCTTCCTCCACCACGTCACGCCCATCACCAAGTAGCAGCCCGACACCACCACCGCCGCCAGCCTTCCTCGATCCACGCTTACCCGTCAACCCGCGACAAACCGTCATGAAGACGTTGACCTTACTCCTAAACAGCATGTACATCTCCCTCACCTCGCGCGCCTCTTCCGCGGAGACGGCCGTAAGCTGTTCGCCGCCCTGTCTGCTGGCCGCAGCACCGCCACCGTTGTACGCGCTGCTGCTCGCGCGCTTCGCAAACGCGAGGATCGTCTCGAAGATCTCCTCCAGCAGCCGCATGACCTGCTGCTGACGACGCCTCAGCAGCAGCGCAAACATGACGCGATCGAGGCACTCCTCGTGGGAAGCACGCACGCTCTCCAGCCCTTCGGTTACCAGTCTGCCAAAGGAAGAAGAGTCCTCACCATCCCCAACCTCGCCATTGTCCTCGGCGCGCATCCGACGCTCGAGCCCGTCCAGCCCCGCTTCGAATGCCTGCCACGTCTCGCCGATGCCCGAGTCGAAGAAATACGCCGACACGGCGCTGACGAAGTGGTGCGCCTCGTTGCGGAAGCACTTACTCTCCCAGACGCCCGGGATGCCGCCATCCCGTGGAAGCTGGTGGTTGACGACGAACAGCATGCGTACGATGCGGAGCAGCAGGCGGAAGCAGCGGTCGTACTTGTCCAGCGCGGAATTTGTCATGACGAGGTTCAGCGGCGGCGGCGGTGAGTACTGCAGCCGCAAAAAGTCGAGCGCGCCCAGCGAGTTCGGGTCCATGCACTTCTCAATCTCCTCGTTAGATAGGATGCGGATCGAGAAACTGAGGTTGCCGGGGAGGTCGGGCGTCTCTCTGAGGCGCTTGTCCTGCTGCTTGTAGGAAGCGCGCTTCTTCGCGGAGCGATATAGCCGTGACGAGTGATAGCTTTCGCTCAAGATGCCCATGAGCGCGAGTCGCAACTCGGAGCTGGCCGGCGGCCAGGTTGACCGTGATCCCAGCTTTAATCCCATCGGAGCTCCTGTCCGTACAGTGCCGCGTCTTCGTTCTGCTGTCTCGAGTTCCGGGCTGAATAGCGCCGAAGTTAACCGGTACACGAACATCCCATCCCCCAGGAGCTGATATTGCCGTTGGAGAGAAATATGGAGCCGTAAGTTGTGTGATCGAAAGAAAAGCCTAAGTGTGGTTGCGTTGACGAGACGAGCTTGTGCACGGAACAATGGAGTCAGAGAAAGCGTTGGAGTCAGCGCTATTGGTGGAGCGAACGTATAGACGCCTTCGTCCGGGTTACTTTGTGGGGATATGGACGAAAGAACGAGTGAATGCAGTGTCGTTACTGATCCACTCTCCTCATTAGCGGGGCCCTGGTTGAAAAGGTCGACCGTATCGTGAATATTGCGTTCGTAATTTGCTGGTTCCACGATTGGCCCGGTACCCATGCCATCATCCGAACACCTCCTAGTGAACTGGTCACAGTCTGCTGCAGTATGCTTGTACTTTCTGATGGCGTCGGCCAAACTCCTCTCGTATTCTTTGGCTTTGGTGGCAATGCTTTCCATATCTTCCCAGCCAAACTTCCAATCGAGAGGCGGAGCTTGCAAGCCTACCTTGTGAGGAGCACACAGGGGATGGCTTGGATGATGGATCTCAAGGAAGCGCAAACTCTTGCCTGTTTCGAACAGAGTACGGCCGTCCTCCTTGGGGATAAATGTTGGCATATTCTCCGGCTTGTAGAAGTGTTCTGGTGGTGGACGAGGCTCATTCTGATCCTCGGGTGCCTCTTCGATGCCAGCAAACGTGTGCTTGATGTCTCTCTTGGTGAATCCGGTTTTGAAACCGTGACGGAGCCCGGCCCATTCAGCAGCAAACTCAAGCCAAGGATTGCTGACACTCTTGAGGATGTCCAGAAAGACAGACCTCAACCAAGAGTCCTCTTGTTCCATGTCGTGGACGTGCATGTACAACATAGTGATCAAATCCTCGTTCGTGGATAGAGACTTCACCTCCTCGGTCACAGCTTTTACCCTCAATAGTATTTGATGAGGCCTGCGAAACAGCTGCTGAAGCTGCAACAAGCTCGATACAACATTTCTCTGGCTGCCGAGGTGGTTCTCCATTGTAGACAGGATTGTTCCGATGGCAGTCGCCAGAGCTACCTTGGACGGAAATGTGTTCTGAGCTCCACGGGTTCGTTCGGCAAATTCGCGAAGATTTTTAAAAGCAGAACCGCCGCGGATGAAGTCGCAGATCAGATTCTGGGCAGATAGCAGGGAAAAGCCAGACATTCTCTGGTCATGAATGGCCTGGGCGAAGGTATGCTGCACTTGCTCGTACCTAAACAGCACCGAAGAGCGGCCAAGGCCGAGATTGAAGAGCGAACCCAAGAGTATATCCGATCTAACGATTCTGCCTGCTTCCTTGGAGGGGTCGGCCTCTTGCATCCTGAGCAGCGCGGCGTCGAATGCTTCAGGGCCTGCCTCGGCGATGTAGGCATGACTGGGCTCTTGAAAGCCGGGCTTCCCAAACGCCTCCCAAGTGTGAAACTTCACATCGTCCTTAATCGGCCCCTGAGCGGCCGCATCCTTCCAAAGATCGTCGTCCTGAAGTTCAGGTTGAGGCGGGTGTTGGGCAGGAACGGCAGATACGGTGGACTCCTGGAGCGAGTCGAGGTCGTCAAGCGGGCCGTACTGGAAGGTATCGAGATCGGGAAGGTGCAGATCGTGTTCGAGGCTCTTTGTGGGGGCGTAGGGGTTGTCGACTTTTATGTGGTTGACTTTGGCGCGTCAGGTCAGTCGCAAAACGCGTCGGGCTGGTCGGACTCACTGTCGAGCTCCAGGTCAGGAAAGAGGGTGGCGTCGGCCTGCAGATCGGGCAGAGCGAAGCGCGAAGGGCGCCAGAGGTCGCGGACGGCGAAGGCATCGGTGTGCTCTTCGATATCTATGTCCATGATGCCATGGGAGCGATGACGCCGTGCCGGGGGACGCGTGCCTTCCATGTCTGTCTGAATGCGCGCGGCGCTTGGGCCACTCGCCGGGTGGAGAAGGCGCGGTCACCCCCGAAGTCTACCACCCGCACCTTGTCTCCGCCTCTTTCTCCAACTAGCTCTTTGGCATTGATCCATCGTTAGCATGTCTCAGAGTGTGCCAGCGTCTTTCTGGTCTGTTGTACTTTCTTGTTGTGAGCATGCCTGAGCTTTCTCTGTGGACGAATTATTCCACACCAGCCATTACCTGCTGCCAGCTGAACACCCTCGCGTCCGTATGTTACTCAGGCACGGTCAGAGGTCTGTTGGCTTTGCTTACCACCGTGCGATGGATTCTGACTTCATCGTGGAGAGCTTGGGTCCAAGTCGAGGCCTCTGTTCCTGCGCGCCGTACATCGGAAACGACCACTTTCTTAGGATTGATTCCATGTAATCTCAACAAACATGATGATGGGATGTCGTTCGTGCGGAGCCTCACTCAAGCTGATCTGACTGGGCGAGAAAGGCTGCCAAGGTGGCATCTGTGGAGATCCCACTCTTTGTCCGACTGCCCCGCACTTGGGTGGATACGGAAGGTGGGATGCTTCTCCAAAATCATGAAAATCGCATCGAGCTGTCCTTGACATCTTCCTCCATTAGCTTATGAACCATCACATACATTGCATCATGCCGTCCACTTTCGACATTGCCAATGCGCGCTCCAAGTTCCCGGCGCTGAACCAGAAGCAGGTCTTCTTCGACAACGCCGGTGGTAGTCAGGTCCTGGCCGATGTCATCAAATCGTGAGCGAAAGAGCATGGAAAAGCCAACGCCACAGCACTGACCCTTCTTCAGCGTCTCCGACTATCTCTCTACCAACAATGTCCAACTTGGTGCTTCCTACCCCGTCGGCGCTGCTTCTACCAAGCATTTCAGCGACGGCCTCGTGGCAGGAGCCCAATATATCAATGCCGACAATGACGAAGTTGGTACGCTCGCTTTCAGTGATTGTCGCTCATCTAACTAAAGGCTAACATTCGTCCAGTGATTGGCGCCTCCACCACTCAACTCTTCCGCAACCTCTCTATCGCCCTCAACCTCTCCCCGGGCGACGAGCTGGTCATCTCCAACCTGGACCATGAAGCCAACATTGCCTCCTGGGTCGCCATCGCCGCGCAGAGGAACCTCACCCTCAAATGGTGGACCGTCCCTCCCACCAACAACCCCAAGCTCTCCCCGGAGTCGCTCAAGCCGCTACTCTCTTCCAAGACCAAGCTCGTGACCTGCACTCACGCCTCAAACATTCTCGGCACCATCCACGACATCCGCTCCCTCGCTGACACCGTCCACACCATTCCGGGCGCCCTCTTCTGCGTCGACGGCGTGGCCTACGCTCCCGTAAGTTCCAGGCAACCCCCTCCGCCTCCTACCTCCCTTCCCCCTCTCCCCCGTAGAACCAACGAACTGACCACACACCACCAGCACCGCCGCATCGACGTCAAAGCCCTCGG
Organism: Diplodia mutila; assembly: GCA_022560015.1. NCBI lineage: Eukaryota > Fungi > Ascomycota > Dothideomycetes > Botryosphaeriales > Botryosphaeriaceae > Diplodia > Diplodia mutila. The sequence goes on along the minus strand of JAFISB010000013.1, from coordinate 316,702 downwards.
CGTCGACTTCTACAGCTTCTCCTGGTACAAAGTCTACGGCCCGCACATCAGCATGCTCTACGGCTCGCGCGCCGCGCAAAGCTCCCTCACCCCGCTCTCCCACTACTTCAACCCGACCGCCACCCTGACCGACAAGCTCGGCCTGGCCGCCTCCAACTACGAGCTGACCCAGACCCTGCCTCTCCTCCTCACCTACCTCGGCGGGCCCGACCCGGACGCCGCCGCCGCCACCTCCTCCGCCATCGCCGCGCACGAGCGCGACCTCCAGGCCATCCTGCTCGACTACCTCGCCTCCAAGGGTGACGCCATTACGATTTTCGGCGAGCGCGACCCCGACCCCGCCAAGCGCGTGCCCACCGTCAGCTTCGGCGTCAAGGGGAAAACGGCGCGCGAGGTCGTCGAGGCGGTCGAGGCGGTGTCGAACTACGGGTTCCGCTGGGGCCACTTCTACAGCAAGCGGCTATGCGACGAGGTCCTCAAGCTGGGCCCCGAGGGCGTGGTGCGGGTGAGCATGGTGCATTACAACACCGAGGAGGAGATCAAGGGCTTCGTCGAGACGTTTGATAAGGTCATCTTCGGTGGATCGAAGGCGTAAACGGAAAAGGGTGGGGGTTGGAGATGGGGGAGGATATCAGTAGTAGATATATGACCATTTTCGGTTATTTAGCAGCCAAGCCAGAGAGGTGCCTCCATGTTGTTTCGAATGGCTAACAAGATCGTCCTGGTATCGGCTTCTGAAACATCCGTGCACAAACCGAGCCTTGGTCTCTTCGAGTGCTGCCGCACATATTCGCAAGCATGTTCGCCGTCAAGTCCTCCAAGAAAGGGCGTTCAGTGCGGTTCGAAAAATTAGGATTTACTTTTGAGACTGCTATGCTCAAGGTGAAGAATAATGAGAACAATAACAAGAATAGAAAAAGGAAGACGAGAACATCGTAAACGGTAGGCAGAGGACCAAGCCAAGGGATTCTCAAGAAGGCAAAAGGGGCAAGAAAAAGAAGAAGGTAAAATCCGACCGGGATCTCCAAAGACGAAAAGAATGCCTCCCAGTCCGACCGGCCCATAACCCGTCAAACACCAGCAGCACCCGCAAACGCCTCATACATAACACTAACACTCATCATCAGACATCCCCCACAATCCTCACCTCCTCCGCCTGCGCCAACCTCTCGCACTCCGTCTGAATGGCGAGCACCCAATGGTCCCGCTCGGCGCGACTCCTCGCCTTGAACACCATCGTGTTTCCCGGCACGCCGAGCTGACTCACGAGTTTAAACCTGCTCCTTCTGCCGCCCTCCTTCTCCAGGACCTCCTTCTCCTCCTCGCTACCGCCCCTACGAAACAGACTCTTCTTCCGTCCGTGCCACAGCGCGAAGCACGTCATGTAGTCCTCGTCGGTGCTCGTCCAGCCGTCCTCCAGGTAGATGCGCGGCAGCGCCGTGTGACCCGGCTTGTTGTTGTCGAAGGTGCGGTTCTGGTATAGCAGGTCGTTCTCCGTCAGCATCCCGGAGTACAGGTAGCAGTCGTGTAGGTCGAGCGTCGAGATGTGCTCGTGGTGGATGTGCGCCAGCTGCTTGCCCGTGCTCGTGCGCACCGAGTCCTGGAAGATGAGCAGCGTGCCCGCCGAGAGGATGACCGAGCAGCGTGTGAAGGTGCCGTGCCGGCGGGGCTTGCGGAAGAGGACGCCGGAGATCTGCAACAACGAAAAGATTAAAAACGGAAAGTTGTGTTGTTTATTAGGCGAGGATGATGCGGCTTACGTGAATGGAACGGCAGGCAGAGATACCGCACATGTTGTACAGTTCCGAACTGGCGTGCGCGTGCAAGACCTCCCATTTCCGTGCAAACTGGCCCACGATTGCTTCCGTCTCTTCGTCAATGTTGAGAAGATCTAGGTTGTACTTCCTGATCGTTTTGTAGAGTTGAATGTCGGTTGCGGTGCGATACTTCCAGTATTTGACAAGCTGGCGAAGACGGTTCATCCATTCCTTCTTCGTCATTTTGTCGAAAGCCTATGCCTGTTAGTAATTGCAGCTTCTCTAAAGATTGTAATAAGCTTACTTGGAGACGTATGATGAGTCCGTTTCTCAGGACTAGCTCGAACGTCCTTTCGTCATCAAATTCGTGAGTGGTACCGTCGTCCTCCAATGTGTCATCAACATCAAGATCAAAATCGACATCAGAGCCCTCTTCCATGTTTTCATCAGCCGCAGATGCACCGCGGTGTACTTTGCGGACCTTCTTGACGTTGCAGAGGTTGATATAACCATCACATTTCAGCAGCAGGTTCGTCTTCCTCTCGGCTTCATCCTCAGCATCCCGATCACGGTGACGAACGTCTGCTGAGGAGTTTGTGTTCCCCTCTGAGAGCCATTCTATTTGCCCGTCCTTGATAGGGTAAGGATTCACCTGTCCAGGATTAGAACTCATTGGAGAAGCTGAATATCGTACACTTACAGCGTAGATCAGAGGTGCTGTCTGGGTGATCTCTTTCGCCGTGGGTACTCGAGAATTGAATGAACCTGGCAACTTCGGTGGCGGCGGTGGAACGACTTTAGCTGGTCGAGTGAATACCAGATAATTGTCGTGCGTTGAAAAATAAAGCCGCTTGAAGAACATGCGGCCGAGCCGCTGATCAAGCCCCCTCTGGCTCGTCAGCCTGACCAAGAATCCCTCGACTGGAACAGGCTCATCAATGACATTGTTCTTCTTGGTTTTCGCTTTTGTGGGGTAATGTTCCTTGGGGCGTAGCTCTAGCTCGTGTGTTCGTGCCATGGCGATAGAACCGTACATTTTCTTCTCGTTAGGGCCATGAATCCATTCCAGGCGGTCATAGCGCTTCCAAGCAAGTCCCATTCGTCCGGATTTGGTCCACTGTTTGACAACATCAGTGTAATCGGGTGTCTGTATTAGCATGTCGATAGCACGGTTCATGATATTTTTGGCGACAGCCTGCTCCTGTTGAACCGCTTTCACCATGGCTTCCGCATTCCCTTTGGCAGCCTCGTGTATCTCCTTAGATGACTCCAGTTCCTGAAAGGGGTTGTCCAGGCGGAGGCTCACGTCGAGACCGGGCACGTTGACTTGTAGCTCTGAAGCTCGGTTCCACCCTAAGATATTTCTTAGGAAGGTGTACCACTCTGCAGCGCTGGATCCCGAATGCGGGCGCATGATGAAAAACTTGGTTCCTTTCCGCCATGGCGTCCATATAACGACTGTCTTGTCGAGTGATGAGTAGAGATTGACCTTGGTGTACTTGGGGCCAAGTCGAACTTCGTGCTTCGCCTTTTTCTTACCTTTCGACCCTTCAATGGCCGCAATCACCTGTTCTGATGGTCAGTCAATTTTCGAGAATGAAAATCCGAATCCTCTACGTGCGTCTCGCATGGAAAATCAGGCACCGGAGCAAAAACCAAAGGAAATCACCTACGCGTGACTTGTACATCTGGAGTACGAAAGGAAAATCTTCATCGGCCTCATGATTGTCGCGGCACACCACCATATACTCCCGCCATTTCTCAGTGGTACGTGATTCAACCTTGTGGGCTTCATTCTCGTCAAACTCTTCACCTATCTCGGAGAAAGTGGTGTCCACGCGGACCAGCATCTTGTCCATTTTGACTATCTGGCCGTCACGAAGCCTGGATTTTCGGAGACGAGAGCTCTTTCGGCGCACATGAGTCTGAGTCATTCGTGCCTTTGCCTGGATCTCAGCACGCTTCGAATCTTCGGGGATTGCAAATTTCACCAAGCCGCGACCGCTGTCCTCCCGAGTTTCACTCGTCTCTTCATCCTGCGTTGGCACAGGTGCTACGGGAGTGTTGCCAGCATGAGGCAGCAAGGAGGAAGTAGAACCATCACCACGTGGAGAAGAAGGGACCTGCAGGCTGCTTTCGGCCACGGAAGTCGCGAGGGGCTCGTAGGTGGAAGGCGGACGAAGCTCCTGCTCCTCGTTGGCCGTGACAAAGGAGCCTGTATTGTCTCTTTTGTAAGCAGGTCTCCCAAATTTCCCCATGCGGCTTTTTGCGGTACTGGTTCGTGATTGTGCTCTTCTGTGCCTCCCTGCTAGCTCCTCGTCCACTATCGCGCCATCCGCATGGCTCGCCCGCGGCATGGTAACGGAGGCTCCCGCGTCGGCAGCACCGTCCCCAGTGGCATGGCCATCCTCTTCTTCGGCAATGTCGGAGGGTTGTGGAAAGCTTGGGCGGAAAGATTTCGAGGAGCGAGGCTCGTCAAGGCCGGAGGTGCGGCGGTCGTGAGTGACGCGGAGGTCGGTGGAGAAGGTGGCAGCGCGTGAGGAGTAGTTTATGTGCAGATGATGCTTGTACCAGTCGCGGCGGTGCGACTTGAGCCAGCCCTCGGGAATTGGGCCTATGAAGCAGCGGCGAGAGGTGAGGTAGAGATGCTCCGGGGTAGCATGTTGCTAGTAAGCGGTTAGTATGTCGCGGATTGTGAACGGAGCCGAAGACGAACCAGGCGTCCCGCGGTGTAGGAGTTGGGATCCAGCGCATCTGCGTCCATAACTTGGGGCGAGGAGGCGTAAGACAAGCGCGCTGTGGTGAGCGAGCTCGGCGGGGGTGGAGGGATGTGGTAGGGCTTGTCGCGGGCTGCGGAAGCAAGGAAGGGGGGAAAGGCGCCCTACAGGTCAAGGTAGGCAGGCGACATGGCGGAGAAGAGCATTAGAAATTAATCAAAGTGTTGAGTCGTTGCGCACAGCTGGCCAGCAGGTGCCATGGTCGCAGATAGCAACCGCGGCCACGGGCGCGCCGAACTGTGGCTAATGGGCCCAGAGCCAGCCCCATTCCCTGCGCTTCCCTGCTGCACCCCTGTCGCACATCACGTCCAGAGCCGCCTGCGCCCTGTGCTTCGCGCGCCGCATTCGAATCGTCCCACTTTTCGCTCTCGTCTTCCCGCTCTCCAGCTGCCTCTGCTGTCAACGCCAGCCTACTTACTATAGCCTAATTACGACCAGCCGCTCGACTAGTTTCGTTTTTAATATTAATTTCACCGGAGCCCACGTAGCACGCCTTTGTGAGCCCCTTTGGTGTCGCTATCAATAATCTCGCCGTTTCTCATGGAATTGCTGCCCTACAAACATCTTTCAAAGCATGGACCAGGAATGATGTCAGAGCTGAGAGTGGGAGAGGCTGATCATGAGGGCTACCTTGCTACAGCAGACGAATGCGCAATGGCGCCAGCACAAACCCTTGCTCCTTTGCTGCATGACCATGGGAATTGGCGAACCAGAACAAGAGAAACACGCTCCACCTGCTCGGCTCTGCTCTAGTTTCAAGATCGTCCTTGATCCTGCGGAAGACCCAGCCTTTGTAAATTAACGATTGAGATCGCTTATCTTGACATGCTACCGGCAGGTGGGTTTTTTTTTTCAGAAAAAAAAAGGCGAAGTCTGCATTACTCTGTAATCATTGAGCTCGTGTTCTATTGTTTTAAAGACCTATGAATTGACACGAATAGTCGCAGTTTCAATAGTGCACAAGGTGTGTCGATCCGTGCGGTATGGAGGACGTGCAGTGTATGTGAGTTTTCCTACCCGCGGTGATTTGATGACGCAATCACACATATGTTCCTCTTGAATGTCTATACTAGTGCTTTCCTAGGTGGTTGCTCGCAAACTTAAACGCAATATTATGCGTACTGGTCTCCGAAAGCGCGGATAGTCCAAGGGCTCACAACAGCAGGTTACAGAAGATTTAAGACCCGCCGGGGACGGATGCTACACTCTTCCTACGTGGGCAGCTGGATCCAATATCTAGACGAATTTGTCCATATTCAATACTTACATCTACGTCTGGACATTGAATCCAACTACCCACCTAATGACAATATAATATTTCCATAGGACAGATAGGACAGACTTTCACTTTCAATCCTATTGTAGCCTTGTCAATTGCCCGATATCCCCAGACAATATCAAGGTTTCACCTCCAGATCGTCGTATTATTCGTCTACCTCTCCAGAATACCATTGTTCACACCCCCATCATCCGAGCGCGCTATTGTCCAGTCATGCCTTTCTTCTGCTTTCCATCACTGATGTCCCGACGCCCTTCTTGCTCCGTCTCCAACTCTCCTACTACCTCCACATCCTCCAGCCAAAAGTCCACCCAGCGTTTCAAACCACTCTCAGCATTGTCAAACCCCGCCGCGAGCATGGATACCAATAGATACGGCACAGCCAGCTCCACCGTCGGCGTCGAACTACGCAACTGGGACAACACCACAACCACCACCACAGCCACGAGCACCATCCCACGCACGCGTCATCTTTGCGGCGACACCAGCTGGGAGGTAAGCTGACCGCAAAACAAAAGAACCAAACCTCCCCATCGTACTTTTACTCCTTCCTACTAACCATCTCCAATCCCGCTCAACCTCAACAGAGACTCCACCAGATTTCCTTCTCAACTTTCAGTGTCGACCGAGCCACCCACACTGTGCACTTCCACCGGGACGCCTTCAGGGACACTACTTCTCAAAACAAGCCACGCCTGAGGATGGCGCTTTGGAGCGCTGGCGTCTATCACGGCGTCGCGCTACGCATCCGCGGCGAACGCAAGTTCGTCATCTACGCGCACTTCGTCAAGAAGGATGGATGTTGAAAAAAGAAAAAAGGAAAGGGGACAATTGCAATGAAGAACTGCTGGGGCTTGACGTAGTAGCCTCTGAGTTCCTTCTTCCTTTTCGGCACGGCATAGGAATTCGAGGCTCTCAGGGGACATGCACTGGTTGACAGACAGTATTGACGTTTCTTTGAAAAGTTAGTTGATCGAGAGCATCGATCGATTATCAAGAAACAGGAGCCTTGATATTCGGCATTCTGGGATTGAGATTAGCGCGGCAGGAACGTAGTTGTACAAGCAAGATGGAATCCACAGCGAAACACACGAAATGATACCAAATAAATTATACCCACGACGTAGGTAGTTTCCAAAAGGCCTTGGCCTTGGTATAAGAAGAGTCAAAAAAGACCCACCATCACAAATGCCCCCAAAAAAAAAAAACGCCACAGCCCATCTGATGAATCCCATGCTTGTATGCATATATCATCGGACCCCCTCTACTGATTCTTCTTATTCACATTAAACGGGCTCTCCCTCGCCGCCGCGAACGTATCGAACGAAAACAGCGTGATGATGTACAGCGCGAAGAACCGCACCACGGTGTCGAACAGGCCGCCGCGCCGTTGTGTAAGGTTCCAAGTCCAGTCTCCCGTCGACGACGATGCGCCACCGGCGCCGCCGGCACCCAGCACGTGTCCCTTCGACTGGAAAGCCGCGCTCGCGCGCGCGCCACCCTTTGCGGCGTCGGCCGCGGCCTTGGTCACGGCGGCGCGCAGCGCGGCCGGGTTGGCGCCGCGGATGGTCTCGGTGACGGAGCCGCTCTTGAAGACGAGGAACGTGGGCATACTAGAAACGCGCATTCTTGTCAGCTCGGCACTCCCAACAATTGCTTCAAGAAGGCAGTGGGAAGAGGAGAGAGGAAGAAACGTACGCAGAAACGCCGTACTTCCCGGCGACACCCTGCTGGGCGTCGACGTCGACCTTGACGAAGGCCAGGCGGCCGGGCTTGGCCTCTTGCTGCGCCAGCTGCTCGAAGACGGGTGCGATCGCCTTGCACGGTCCGCACCAGTCGGCGTAGAAGTCCGCCACGACATACGTGTTGGATGAGAGGATGCTGTTCCACTGCGGCGTGCCGCTGATGTGCGTGATCTTCGACATGGTGATGATGGGCGGCGCCGCGGGAGAGAGGAGCGAAGGTGCCGGCGAGGGAGCAGGACGGACGGATACTGAGACGATCGTGGGGCCGAGTGTGGCGATTTATCAGTGGTCAGTGGGAGGGTTAGTCAGGTAGAGTAGTTTGCGGCGAATGGAATCCTTCCAGCTGGCGGAGGTTAGACAGCTGTTGCGGGCGGAAACGAGATGGAAGTTGGAGGAAGGCGCAAGCTGGCTGGAGCTCTCCGCCGCGCCGTACCGCCTCAGCCCTACGCCGAAACCCTTGTGCCTAGAGCGACGATCTCCGCTGTCTCCTCCAACCAAAACTCATAGCCATTCAACATGTGCCTCGTAAACTATATCGTCCGTATCAGAAGCTAACTTCATACAGCGCTTCAGTTGAATGTGGAAAGAATGATTTCTATAACCGTTAAACTCCGAGATGACATGTATCCTTCCTCGTAAACAACCAGCACGCTCTCACTACATAGAAATGGACTTTTCATGCTCTCTTCCGGCACTTTTGACCTCCATGAATTCCAGGTCTTACCGCGTCCTCTGACTCAAAAATCCCGTACTCGAGGCCTCAACATCACTGCTCTCCTCTAAGACTCCCTCCTCCATTCCCGCCGCAGCCATTCAACTGCCTCTCCTCTCGCTCCCCCTTCTCCGCCGCCGCCGGCCCCTGTCCCGTAGCCCAAGCTCATTGCCCACACGACGATCAAAGAATGGTGGCGGCGGCGCATCGCCCCTAGCAACATCGTTCGCCGTATCCAACAAACCCGCAAATGACGCCTCCACCATCTGCCCCTCACCGGCGCCGTCATCACTCGAGAAGTCAGACCTCGGCTCCTGTCTCCTCGCATACGGTCGCCTCGATCTCGACCTCAAATCTCCCTCCAACCTTGGTGCCCTGACAATGGTCGATATCCTCGAGGGCATCCTCGGATTGAGGGGCGGCACGATGCCACCAGCAACCTCGGATCTGCCGCGGGGGATGAGGTCGAGCGAGTCGACACCATCGCAGAGCCGGTCGATGAGGTCGGCCTCTTCTCCGAGGCAGGAATGGCAAGAGCAATTCCTTCTTCCCCTGGTCACTGCTCTCGGTGATGCTCTTTGGTAAGGGGGGTCAGGACGCAGTGGTGGCGGTGCAGCAAGGTGAGGAGGCGGCGGCCGCGGCATTGGCGGGGGTGACCGAAACGGCAACGGAGGGAACGGTGGCACGTCAGGTAGACCTAAGAGCGACCTTGTTCCGGTGCGAACACGGACGTGGCCGCCCCTTTCCCTCCGTCCGCCAAAGTCATCTGCAGCGCTTTCATACTCGACGTATGAATAGGGATACGCTTCCCGTCGTGTCTCCTGATCTCGCCGCTCGCTGCGAGGAACGCACCGGCAAATGTGAAGGGAAGGCCACAACCAGTGCCTGCAACTGCAGCTGCAACTGCCACGCGACGAGTGGGAAGGAGCAATGCGGCGGCGGACGATGAAGAGTTGTTGGCTGCGAGTAGAGTCCAAAGGGGGCTGGTGATGCGTCTGGGAGGTGTGATGGCAGTCTGGGTGCTCGCCGCAGGGGATCAGGCGCCGGCGCGTGCGGACCCAACGGCGGTGATGATTCGGAATAGGGTGATGGTGGTGAGCAGAAGAATCCCAATCGGGTATAGGTAAGTAGTTCCGGCGGTGAGGGGTTGTCGGCATGATGTTGAGGGGCCTTAAGGAGAAAAACCCGAAGTACGAGGATTCGACTTTTCCTGGAAAAAAGCAGAAAAACAGGCCCAGAAGAGCGACTGGAGAATTCAAGGAAGCAACGAGATATCCAGTGAAAACAACCTACCGGATATCGCACCTATTTCTACCTACCGCGGCTGCAGAAGGGATTCCTATTCCTATCCATGTGCTTCTGTTCTCAGCCCAAATGTTTGTGGTGAGAATGCACATGGTAGTTGCCTATTTGTTATCCGGCAAATGATTGTGTTTTCCATTCAAACCGCGTGTGGAGGTTGTAGGACAGTAGGGCGGCATAAATGTCAGTTCGCTTATGAAGCAAACCTGTCGTTAGCCGAATAAGGAAATATGCAAGGACCGCAACTCAAGCATGAAGGCCTCCAATCAATCTTCCGGAAATTATCCGCGAGACATATCCGGACATTCCGTTGCTCTTTGTATGCCGACGCAGAGCTTTGTTGATTTCCCTGGCGCACGAGCATCCCGCCATTTCTTGGTCGTACCCACTCTCAACAACGCATTCTCACCAGAGTCGGTCCGATGACGATGATCAGGAGAATGAAGGGAAACGACGAAGAAAGGTATGTTGCATTCCGGGGTATAACGAACCAATTAAACAGATATAGGCAAACTAAAGTGCAAAGGCTGGCCGTCATCAGCGCGTAACCCGCTCCACGATCCGGAGCGTACTGATGGAAAAAGTCAGCAGCCATGCCACTAATGCTAGTAGTAAGACAGCCGTTAATGCTTTCTGCTGGTTGCACACGCTGGATTGAAAGCATGTCCGGACTTCCGGATCGACGCGTTCGGTGTTGTCCACACACGCCCAATTTGAGTCTGTTAATGATTGAAAAGCCTGGGCAATCCGTTAGTTCTGCTGCACTCGAAATGGACGCAAGGTCTTCTTACAATACTCAGATTCGCAGAATCGAAAACAATAAAGAGTAGGTCAAAAAAGATAAGACGCAACTTGGACTTGGGGTTCCGCAAGCCGAGCGGTTGGGCCGTATACTCATCGTAGGTGATGTAGCAAAGGTAAACAATAGCAATCACGTCGACGATGATGGCCATGTAGGTTGACGAGCCAGCGTCACAGTTGCTGCGGTTGGTAAGGTGGAAGATGCGGCCTGAGATGCCAAGCGCTGCGGCCGAGAAGGTGAGTACGGTAAGACGAATGACGAGCGGGATATAGGGGTTCCGCATAAGAATACGCTACAAGACGTTAACAGTCTGAAACAAGAAGGAAGGTAGTCACGTAACGGCGCCGTCACACAAGCCCCAAACGGGACGAAGCGAGAAAACATGCGAAACATCACGGGTGTTTGGGTCGCAGCTCGGCCCGGGGAAAGTCTCACATGGAATTTGCGGAGGCGACTCTTCCGCTTTGCATGGCTAAACAACCAGAACCCGGGCTGCTTTTCCGTATCGACCTCCATCGCTTCGTCCGGCTCCCACGGCGAGTCCAGGTCGTTGAAGTTGTCGCGGATCCATTCCGGCGAGGCCACCTCACGGTGAGCGGATGAGTGGGGCGGATCGGGGTATTTGGAGGCAAGAGCAAATGCGCGCCAGCGCGATGCTATCTCGACCGGGGAGGCGTTTGGAATAGGCGGGGCGGCTTCGCGAGCATGATCGAAGCGGCGGCCAGCGGCAGCGCCAGGACGAGGAGAGGGATGCGAGTTGTGCGAGGCAGGGCGAACGGTCTGGGGCGTCTTTGGCAGCAACAGCGGCGTCACCTGGGTGTCGAGGCGGAGTTCGTCGGAGGATTCATTGTGGGTAGAGCGCACCCAAGCTGAGTAGGTGAAGGTGAGCACACGAGTGCGGTCGAGGTGAAGGTGCACGGGGGCTTACGAGGAACCGTTCGGGGCGTCTCATGTTCGGCGGCCATAGCTTTGGCGACCGGTGGAGAGGGGAGAGCGGGCGCGAGGGCGAGTCGAGTGAGGGTTGTTGTTTTGAGCAGCGTTTTGGAGGGGAGGCCTCCAGCTGCCGGCGGGTGAGAAAATACCGGCCTTGGGGGAGGCTGAGGATCTCCAATTACAGGCGGCTGGTGGCCGGAGCTGGGAGGATGTTGCCTGTGCAGATCGCGTCCGGGAGATTGCCTGTCGCAGGGGCCATGCATGACGTTTTGACACCGCCGACTCGCAACGCCTGAGGCTCACAGCTGCCATGGCAAGCGAGAACGCACCCTTTGCGCGCATCCACTACTGAGCCTGCAAAAAGAAATCCTCATCCTGTTGCCCCGCCCGACACTGCACCCCGCTCGCCTGATCCACGCCAAGTCCAACGGCCTCGGCCCGCCACGATGCGGTTATTCCTTCTCCCAATTTCCACGCGCCGCGCTCTCATCTACTGCGAGCGCCCCTCCGCTGCCGCTGGCCAGAACCCGTCGCTGCTCGACAAGGTCACGAACAAGGCGAACCAGACATGGGCCGACTGGGAGAAGATGTCGGTCGAGGTGCCGTGGTACAAAGGCGGCTGGAAGAAGACCGTCACCCTCCAGGGCAACCGCGTCCTGCGCCGGATCCCGTACCAGGAATGGGGACTCAAGACGATACCTGCGCTGAGCAGCAGACGCCGCGATGCCGAACTCGGTGGCACCGAAGTGGTTGAAATCACGTTCCCGGGTCTGTTCCTCAAGCCAGAGCGCGTGTCGCCTATTCTGCAGCAGTTGGCGACGGAGCGGCAGTCGCTGCATCGCAAACGCCTGTGGTGGAGCATCGTCGGCATGCCGATATCTGCACCGTTCGCCCTGGTGCCAATGTATGTGCACCATGTGCGCTGAGCGCAAAGGATTAACCAAATTGACCCGCCCCCTACAGAATACCGAACATCCCCTTCTTCTACCTCGTCTTCCGCGCGTACTCCCACTGGAAGGCCCTCTCTGGCTCGAAGCACCTCGAATTCCTTCTCAAGAATAATCTCATTAAGCCGAAGCCATCGCAAGAGCTCGACCAGCTGTACGCTGCAGGCCTCATCCACCCTACCAGACAACAGTCGCGCGATTCATCACCGCCTCCGAGAGAGCAGGCCGAAGCGGTCGCCGAGATTGTCAGGCGGCAAACAAATAATGAAACGGAAGACGTTATGGTTCTGCAAAAATGGAATGGAAAGCTGCTGGCTGAGCGATTCCATCTGCCGGAGATGGAGGTGGAAATCGAGCGAGCGGTTGAACAAGTCGAGAACTCCATAAAGGCAAAAGAAGAGCTTCACGAGGAAAAGCGGGAGATTGAAAAGGCAACGGCATATCCAGAGGACACGAAGAAATCTACGAAATAATGCTGGTCGTTCCGGTGTTACGGCGTCCGCGCTGGCGCTGGCGAGTAAACGCGATGTACGATTGCTGTTGTAAGTGGGGATGTTTCTGTGCATAATTATGTACAACTAGTCACGACTCAGTGTTCTACTAAATATCAGGAGAGATCATATACATTCTATATCGTCATTAAATCATTACAGGGTGTTATACATAAAACATGAACATGACATGGCACATGAGGTTTAGAAGGTGGTGTTACCACCGTCGACCGACACCGAGTTACCGGCCATCCAGCCACTTTCTTCAGTGGCCAACTGGACGACCATCTTGGCAACATCTTCCGGAAGTTTGGCAAGCGCCGTCTGCGCCTCCTGGGTCTCAACCCAGTTCTCCGGCATCGACATCTTGGTATCTACGCGTTGTCAGTCCGTGTCGCGTACTAGAGCCCGTCAAGGGTGGTGCTTACAGCCAGGACAGATGGCGTTCACGTGGATGTCGTGGTCGCGGAGCTCGTGGGAAACGTTCTGGGTCAAGTCGGTGACCAGGGAGTGCTTCGAGGGGGACTCGCCCGCTAGAGAATGTAAGTGTTTGTATCAATCTTCGGTGGTTCAGCCAGCACTTACTTGATCCGGTCTGGATGCCAGCAATATTGATGATCCAGCCGCGGTCCATGCTGGGGAGCTGGTCCTGCTTCTTCATCTGGGCACCGGCATACTTGCAGCCAAGGGAGGTGCCGCGAGCGTTGACGGCAAAACTCCTGTCCCAGGCATCTTCGGCGATCTCAATGCTGCCATCCTGGCCGCTGACACCAGCATTGTTGATGAAACTGTCAATAACATGGTCAGCATGGTCATTCTGGAGACGACAGCATCACCCGACGAGCATGACGAGCATCATGGCAAGAGGGGGGGAAGAAAACTATCGGTGAAAGCGGCCACCTCATACGAAAAGGGTTCTGGAAGGAGATGGAAGACTCACATATCAATCCTGCCGAAGTGGCTCACCGCCTCTTTGACCAGCCTCTTCACGTTGTCGGCTCTGGTCACGTCCGTCTGGACGAAGATGGCCTTGCCGCCAGCCTTGTTGATTTGCTCGTGGGTGGGCAGCTCAGTCTCGTCGCTGCCCTGTCTTCTCTCCTCCCGGTCGGCGCAGACGACCTGGGCGCCCTCACAGTGGAGGGCAAAGGCAACGGCCTGGCCGATACCGGTGGTGGAGCCAGTGACGACGGCAGTCTTGCCAGCAAGACGAGCGAAAGACATGATGGCGGGTGATGGGATGATGTGCTTTAGGGTTGATGCTGATCTTGATCCAGTCGAAGATACGCAACGAGTCGCGAGAAGCTCTGCTTCTAAAGATAGGTGATGGTGGTGGATAAGGGAGAAACGATGTGTGGTGATAGGAGCAAGAGGGCGAGATGTAGTTCTGAATCTGGTCTCACCGCAAGTTGGAGTCTGTACCTGCAGGAAGAATTGGAGCTAACCATGAGTGCTGCGAGCACCCCATTTATACGGAAGACTGAATCACTGTTGAGCAAGTCGAGGCGGGGTGGAACAGCCGCTGGCGTCGAGAGCTATGGCAAGCATGGCATGGACCTTTGCGCGCGGCGCCGCTCCCGCGAACGGGACGAAACATCGACACGGTTGTGGACTTGGCCCCTTCCCAGCGCCAGTTGGATCCACGAAAGCGCTTGCGTTGCAGAGAGTCGACGCAGGGACAGAGACCGAGTGGGATGGCAGCATCCGGACTCACCGGTGGAGCCAGTCCCCACGGACGCGAGCGTCTAGAACGGCGCTCTCCGCTGACACGACGTGTACGGGTGAAGAACGGACCCACTGCCAGCTTGGTGGGCGCTGGCACCAATTCCGTGGTGGGATGGCATGAGCAGGTGGGGCAGCCGGCGCTCAGGGCGGGCGGTGCAAGCCCCGACGGCGAGGCGTGAGTGGCAGGCGGGTTGTGGCTCGAGGCGCTGGCCTAAAGGGGCACGAGCAACGGTCGGTATGCCGGAACGGATGCAAGATCACCGCAAATCGGGATCAACCGAGTGCGGGGGACAACGCAGGGCCCGGCCAGCGAAACAGCAACTCATGACCAGCCAGTCACCGACCACCGCGCGCCTGCCGTTTCAGAACCACGCGCCTGCCAGGCGCCCAGTGTGCCAGTGTCTGTCCGGACTCCGGAAGCCTCTCGAATTGCCAGCAGCGTGCCGTCAGTGGCTGCGGCTGTGCCCCTTAGGGCGTGGCGCTTAAAGGGCCCACTGCTTCCATCCCGCCGCCACGCGGGGCGGCAGCTCAAGTCCGCCAGGGGAACACGGCAGCTAAACTTGTTTGCATCCTGTCCATTTGCTCATAGCATCTCGAAGCTAGAGGTACAGTTCATCATGCTAAGTCCGTGACTGCCATCAGGCGCCTCACTGTTGTCGCCCTCGCTCCGTGCTCTCGCCTCCAAGCCGCCACTGCCCGGTTTCCGTCCCGCCCCGCCATCTTTTTTTGGTTCGCGCGCGCGACCTCTTCGCTACACCACCGTCATAGTCGGCTCAGACGTCAATGCCGTCGACCGTCACGCCCTTGTTCCATTCGTACTGCATGACGCGCGCAACTTCAATAGCCGAGTCGTGCGACACCATGGCGCCGACGAGATATAGGCTGGCATCCAAGCCTGTCGTAATGCCGCCGCTTGTGATGACGCGAAGGCCACCCAGGCGCATGCTCGACCGGCGCACGATGCTCTCGCGGCGGCGGCCCTCCTTCCAAGCGTTGCTGCCCTTGCGCGCAATGCTCTTGCGCCGGCCGTCCGGGCGCTTCCTGAGAATGAAGGGGTTCTCGTCCTCGTTCTCGCCCAGTTCGAAGCGCGCGTTGTTGACCACGTAGCGCTCCTCCATTACGTTTGTCTGCTCGTAGTCGCCCTGCTGCGCCGCCTTCTGGCAGATGAGCTCGAACTTTGTGTAGTAGTCGGGATGAGTGGTCGCCGACAGCCCTTGCAGCACGCCAGCCTGTGCCAGGAGCAACGAGCCCGTGCACACCGACATGAGTGTGCGCTCTTTGGTCAGGTCCGTCTTCTGCAGCTCTGCGAAGGCCTTGATGAGCTTCATGGGCTCCTCGGTCTTATCAAGGACGTTGTCGGTGTTGCCGCCGGGAATGATGAGCACGTCGAAGTCGTTGAGGTCTTCGTGGGCATCATCAAAGTCCATGTGCGCACGGAAGGATGCGCCCTGCTCCGACACTGTGTTCTCGGTGGCCGAGACGAACTTGACGTTGAAGGCTTTGCCGGCTATAGTAAGGCGGTGTCCCGTCAGCAGCGGCACGTGAGAGAGGAAGGTAGCGGAGTCCGGCGCAAACCAGTTCATGGTTCGACGTTCCCCGGTTTTCCTCAATTGGCGTCAGCGTCGACTTACCAGGATCGCTAGCATTGTGTCTGGCCGTGTGGAGAACCTCGACGGGACCGGCAACGTCCAACGTGTCGAAACCAGGGTGGAGGGCGAAGAGCACTTGGATCGGAGGGGTCGGCCCACCGCTGGTCTCTGCAATTGCACTCATCTTGACGGCTTACAGTTGATGCACTTGGAGAAAAGGATGGGGATTCGGAACTCTGTGGACCTCTGCAAAACCTCGGGTGAGGGGGGAAGGAAGAAAACAGTTGTCTAGAGAGGATGCGGGGTTTTGTGGCATGTCAGCGCAGCAAGCCGGCCGTTGCCTGTCTGGGGACAGCCTGAAAGGTCGAAGCAGCTCACCTGAGCACCTGAACTACCCCGCCTTCTCTTGTTAGCGCCCGTCCATCCCCCACACGCTAGCCGTTGATCTGCAGCACCAAACTGCTCCTTCTATGTTCGTACTGCGCTTTCTCCGGCAATTGCTGCTCTATTTTGCCATGGACCTCTTCATCCGATGCCTTTCGTGCAAGACCTGCCAACGCAAGCTGCACATGCGCATGAAGCAATTTGTCTATCAACTTGCATCTGGGCGACATGTGGCTGCAGCTAGAGAGCAGTACAACATTAGTGCCTACCACCGCACATGTCCCTGGCCAACCGTCGTTGCAGGTAATCTCCTGAAGCCATCTGCTTCGGGCGTAGACCCACCGTCGGTGTCTCCAACCACTGGATCCTTTCGCCTCATTTCCGGCCTATCCCCATGCAGTCCAACACATACCGGCCCCTGAATTTCTAACGCTAGATTGCTTATCTGAAACCACTTGTTGTGGTTTCGCCGCAGTCAAGCAAAAAGGAAAAAAAGAAAAGAGTGAGTGTTCAATCACGAGGTCGTTTCGCAAAGTAATGCAACAGGCAGGGCGGGAATGAAAGCACAACATAACTGTTAACAGGAGCTTGTGAATAAGAGCTACAACTACGGAGTTCCTCAACTAACCTCCAAGAAGAGCTGCGGATATTTCAGCGCTTTTGCGGACACCCAGTCTAATCCTCCACCTCAAGAACCGCCCTGCCTTGCAGCTTCCCCGCAACGACGAGGTCGATGTATTTGTCAAGCTCGCTTAGTTTGCCCTTCGTCAAGATCGGATGCACAAGTCCCCTTGCCGTGAAGTCAAGCATCTCTTCGACCTCCTTCAGCGTGCCAGTCACACTTCCCACAATGTTGAGCTACAACAAACTTCGTTAGCGATGTCTAACATATTGACTCATCATGAGTCGGAATGATCAGATTCAGAAGAACGTACTTTCCTCATTGCAACAACTGTAGGCGGAGCGCCAGCCACAATCGTTCGGTCCTTCGGGAAGCCTACAGCCACCATCGTCCCACCAGGGCGCAGCAAGTATGGAGCAACATCATAGCTCTGCTTGGTAGGCGCGAACACAATCGCACCATGAGCTGTCACCGGAACCATTAGCATCAATGCTGAGTTGAAAAAGAGAAAGAGTTTCAAGAAAACCAGTACCTCCATAAGTCGTAATCTTCGTGACTTCGGCCGCCAAATCTTCGCATTTCGACGCGTCGATGTAAGCCTCGGCGCCCAACTTCTTGCAGAGCTCCTCCTTTTCCGGGCCCACATCGACGGCAATACTGCGCATACCCATGACCTTGGCGTATTGCACGCCGAGCTGCAAGCCAGAAGCGCAGTCAGCGAACCACCCCAGCCGAGAAAAGGGGAGAAACATCCACTCACATGTCCCAGCCCACCACCAGCCCCCAGATGCACGATCCACTGCCCCGGACGGACCCCGCTTCGCTTACACGCCACGTACGCCGTCACACCTCCGCACATGAGCGGGCCGGCCTCCTCGTCGGCGACGGCGTCGGGCAGACGCGTCGCGTACCGCGCATCCGTAGCGACATAGCGCTGGAAAGTGCCCGGCGTCGTCAAGCCGGAGTTGAGCTGGGCCGGGCAGTGCAGCTCGTCGGCGCCGTTGGTGCAAAACTCACAGCGACCGCACACGCTCGCGCACCACTTGACGCCCGCGCGCTCACCGACGCGCCACAGCTGCGCCGCCTCGACGTCGGGCGCGACGGCCACGACGGCGCCCGCACCCTCGTGCCCGCACACGCCGTTGGCCCGGTCCCGGACGAGCGTCTCGCTGTCGAACTCCGGCCAGTAGTCGCGCAGGAAGCCGATGTCCGAGTGGCAGAGGCCCGTCCAGTTGATCCTGACGAGGATCTGGCCCGGCTTGAGCTCCGGCACCGCGATCTCCTTGATGGGTGCGGTGAGGCCGTCTTTTATGGCGGCTTTCTGCGTGGTGGGAAGCTTTATCTCTGCTCGTGGCTGCTGCTCCTTCTCTTTCTGTCCTCCGGAGATGAGATCGGCCAGTGCTTGTGCCATGGTTGTCAGTGTAGACGGGGTAAGTGTTACTGAGTGAGGAAGCTGCGGGGAGAGTTGCACATAGACGGGGAACGCGAACTGAACCTGTCTTATAAAGCCAAGGTGGTTTGCTGGACGGGGATATGGATGAACCTCGGTGCCCCGCATATGGCTTCGTAGACGCGGGGGAGGGCTTCAGCCTCCCTCCTCTCTAGCTCCAAATATTGGGCATTGGATCTGACGATAGACCACGGTGGAGCGGCGGATCGGCTCAAACCTTGTCGTGGCTGTCCCAATTGCCGGAAGCGACGCAAAGCGTCAGAAAACTCTGACACCATGTAGCCATCAACAGGCTACACCAAGAGAAACGGAATGCATCGATACACAACAGATACTTCCAAAAAGAGGAAATCCATGCAATGGACAACACTTCGCACACAATGTCGAACTTGAGAGTCGGGAGTAACAACGCCGCCCAATGCTTTGACTTGAATAGAGAAACCCTCCGTCTAAAGGAACGATACAACCTACTGTACAAATATTTTCCGGTCTAAAACCCTGGCCTGCTCACGTGCCGAACCCAATCATGACAAGTCTTCGAATCTATACTTCCTCTTGAGAAACAAGCGGATACCGTTCAAACCATCTGAGAAGAGTCTGGTAAAGGACCAACATAGTGCTACTCTGCACGCTTGTCCAGACTGCTCTTGGACCGACTCCACGAAACAAACCCCAAACACCCTCCGTCTTATAAATCATTCCTAGACCCCTGATGATTGATGACGTATCGAGCGTCGTTGCCGTATGCTGCTTCAGAGAAGTAGAAGGAGAGGAGGTTGAGATAGGCCGCTTTGTGCTTTTAGGCGGACCATGACCGGGACCGGGACCAGAAGGAGTGCTGTGCTTTGACGAAGGTCCGGCGCTAGGTCCCGTCGAACTAGACGAGACGTTTGGCTTGTGTTTGGCCATTTTTTCGTTAAACGCCGCCGTGGCCTCCGGGCTCTGCTGCGTTTGGATTCTAGTCTTGACCACATCAAGGGGGCAGGTGATGGTTCCGGCCATGCCACCAGCGGTTGCACCCGTCAAAATCTCCAGTGGGAGGCCGATATCCTTGGACCCAACCCAACTCTTAGCGAGCTTTTGCTCCTGTTCGTAGAAAGCAAACTGTAGCGCCGAAAAGGGGAGGTCGCGCGCTAGGGTAGCCTTGAAGCCGTGGAAAAGAGCATGCCACCCTTCGAGGCGCACTATAGTCCTTGCAGCATGCCAGGTTCCGCGATAGTTATAGCCTGATCGGAAATATGGGTTGTTGTAGCGACCTTGGAGTTGAAGCCGCGTCTTTAGGACCTCGGACGGGACGTAGAGCGGTGCAGCAAAGAGGTCTGCTAATAGGCCTAATCAAGAAGTTAGCATGAAATGTGTGCAGGACGTGTGCGGACGGATTTCGCGAACCTCCAGTGAAGTACGCAATTGGCGGCGCGATGCCTGCGTCGACCATGAAGCGTTTGCTCCACTCATAGGTTCCAAAGAAGATGACAGTGCCGGAAAAAGAACCCAAGAATGCAGGTATCACTCCTCCATACAGTCCTCGCAACAAACCCTCCTGGTGGAATATGGTCCGATACGTGGAGCCCATGGATGTATACTTGGGGGGCATGTGCGGATCGCCCTGCTGGCGGGTCTTCACGGTATCCAGGGAATGCATGAGCATGTCTCCCGTGGTCCCGCCCAGCCCTCCAGCCAGCATTGCCTAGACAGCGCTCGTCAGCCTGTGTATCTTCCATGGTTACGTCGCGCGCTAGGCCGAGTGCCATCTCACATGGATGTAAGGCGGGCGCTTAGCCTCAAGGTCGACCTCCTCCGCCTCTACCGCAGCGTCCATTGTCCCGGTGATGGGTGAGGGGAGATCGAGTTGCGCAGCGGGCCGTTCATCTTCTACCAATTGCGCCTTGGTCGGGTCGGAGGACGAGAAGAAGCCGGCCACGCGGGCAAGTACCATGAAGGGTCAAGGGTTGAGCGCGCTGCGCCGCGCGTTATGCTGAGAGTCTCGCTCGGGACGGGTGACGATTCAGTGGTGGGACGGTCCCAGAAATGATGTGAGCGCGGGATGTGCGAGGTGGAGGAAGCGGCGGAAGAGCGGGCGGATTGGAAATGTCGAAGATGGTGAGCGCTGGCCTGGTGGGAGTTCCTGTCGGCCGCCAGTCGGCAGCTTTTTTCGCGCGTCATCGGCCGGCCCACCCCGGGCTTCTCCCGTCAACACCAATAACCGCCTCCTGCTTGGCCACACCCGACCTCAACCGCGTGCACCCCTCACCCTTGTTCTCCGTCAAAGAAGGCTCCGGGGACATACAGGTGAGGTTGGAACAAAGAAGCGTGCACATCTACCCGCGCAGTCTGCCTCATCCAATACCTCTGAACACAGATTTCACCACTATTTTTGAGGGGAGCCGTGTCGAAAGTTGGCAAGTGGTCACTTCGGACAACCCATAGTAGGTTGCTTTGATCCTCAAAACTGGACCTTTGGAGATATTGCGCTCTACCTACGGACAAAATGTTCCGTAATTGATTAGGTGCTGAGAGCTTGTCGGTTACAGTAGCGGGATGGATGGCAGCACGGACGTTCATTGTCCTTTCCTCTGCAATCTTGAATTTCCTGCTTTGTTTCAATGAATAGCTTTCCAAGAGGTTTACTCACAGGTAAGAGGAACGACAACAGTTGCGATCAAGCGAGGCAAGCTCTAATTAATATGGACGGCGTGGCATGATTCGCCCCCCGGTAGCTAACAACGCTAGTTTGGGTGATCGCCTCAAGCGAGCTATATTCATTGCATCCGTGTTTGCGTTATGGCATCTGGCATTGATGAAAGCTGGCAGAGTTACAGCTGGAGACGTCTGGCCAGGGATCCAGAGTTGTTTTGGCATGACTTCCGGATGCGGTGCGGGGTTTCGCTTAGTTACGTGGTGAGTTGTTTACCCAGCGACTTCGAAGCATCCCACCCGCGTGCTCCAGCTCCACACTTCACAACCAACACCACCCCAGCTATCTATCCATCTGCGCGCACCCCTATTTTCCTACCTTCATCGCAGCTGCATCGCATCGCTTAAGCTACGCGACCGCAACCATTTCATCATACTGCCATGTCGTCCTGGCTACAGAAGCAGCGCAAGGCCGAGCTGGTCTCCCTGGCCGATGAGGCCGGCTTTACTGGGTACACAGCTACCACCACGCGTAATAAGCACGAGCGCGTTCGTTACTAACCGAATCAGATACGAGAACATGCTCAAGGATGACCTTGTCGCCGCGCTCGATGAACACTTGAAGAACAATTCGACGCGCCTCGTCGGCAACAACGCCTTCGCCGAATACTACGAGCGCAGCTCGTCGCCCGTGAAGAGGACCCGCGCCAATGTTCCGCTGGAATCGGACAGCGAGCCCCGCTCCACGCGCCCACGCAGGCGTGTTACCAAGATCAAGCAAGAGCAGATCGAATCGCAGTAAGTTTGCAACACGTCTTGGGGGTTGGAAACGCGTCTGGTGCAACATGCGAAGCTAATGATTGTCCGCCTGCAGAGATGAAGCAGAGGCTACTCCCGTTCAGCCCAAAGCCCTCGCCACACGTACCCCGCGCGCCGTCCAACGCGTTGCAGCTCAGGTTCCACTCCCGCCGTCTCCTGCTGTCGTTACCGACGCCATTGAGCGCCAGACTGCTATTGTCAGGACCAAGGTTGGAGATGCCTGGACAAACTCGGGCTTCACCGACTGGGCTGAGTACATTCGTGAGGTGTTGAGCTCGGTCGTCGGTGTCGAGGCTGCCGTCGTCCTGGTCGAGGCGTTCTACCTCCAGAAGCAGGTCCTGCCATGGATCTTCTTCTTCGACATTCCCGCCATTAGCGCGCTGGGCACCAGTTCGTATCCTGTGCACTTCCCCGAGTTCTTCGCTCTCTTGACGGGCTCTTTCTGGAGCCCCTCTTTACTCTGGGCCAACACCAGCTTGTTCATCCCGCTTGTCTTCGCCTATTTCTTCAACATTACCATCAAGAACAAAGCCAATGGTCTTGCGTCGAAGCCGGCGTATCAGGTCGACCCGCTAACGTTCAACCTGGCCAAGGCTTTGGTGTCGTACATGGTGTATGCTCAAGGCGTTCGTTTCTCGGGCTTGGTCGAGGATGCGACGGTTTCCACCGTTGCCACCGCTTTGCCTGGCGGCCCCAACAGTGTCTTCATTGGCGCAGGTATCGGTACGATTGTGAGCATCTACGAGGCTGTGCTCAACAGGTGAGCTGAACCAAAGGTGCGTCTTGGTTTTGTGTGAATACTTGGTTCTTTGGGCTTCTGGCTTGGCGATATTGGAGGTGCTTTCAAAGGCGATTGGAACTTGGCGTCTATCATCGCGCTCATTGCGAGCCGCTGCAGGACTTGGCTAGGCGCGTGTGGCGGCGTCGGACGGCGTTTGCGGAATTGTTCCCTTGTACCATCGTCCACAGACTTGAGCGACCTATGACCATCATTGCGGTCTACTTTTGGGGTGTGGTTTTGGGTCCTTGGATTGGTGATGGCTGTTATTGGTGTACTTGTCAGAGGTATGCACATTCTTGCCGATTGGATAGCTTGCATAGCTCGGGCTGCTTGGCTGCGGGACCCTTGCAAATCCATATCGATACGGGAATGACGTAGACGCAATGCAATTATTGTCGCATGAACGCGGGACTCCGAAACCGCGCTTTTCAGTCGCTTGACCTCTCGAGAGCATCTAACGTATCACCCGTTCTTTGCTTACTGTTGCAGTACGAGTATCAGCTTGTTACTTCCATCCCTGCGGAAGAATCTTTGAAAATGGCACCAAAGATTTCCTTGACGCCGCTGTCGAGCTTGAGAGTTAGCAAGCACCAAATTCCGGCGCACAACCTCACCCCGAACACCAGCATTCAGCGGAAGCCGTTGCTTGTCTATCATTCGGCGTTTGTGCCTTCAACGGCATCGGCCTCAGCCATAGAAACCCATCTTAGCGATGTCGACGTTGTTGTACCGCAGTGGCGGTATACCATGTACTCTACAACGCATTTTCACAGCACAACTCACGAAGTCCTCTGCATCAGCAATGGCCGCGCGAAGCTCTGCTTTGGCGGCGAGGCCAACGACGGCAGAGTCGAGCCGGTTGTTGAAAAGGGCGACGTAATCATCGTCCCGGCTGGCGTCGGCCACCGGCTCCTGGAGGATCAGGGTGGTGGCTTCGAGATGGTCGGGAGCTATCCCCAGGGCTGCAATTGGGACATGTGTTACGGAAAGAAGGGAGAGGAGGATAAGGTCAACGCGATCGAGAAGCTAAGCTGGTTCGAAAGCGATCCGATATATGGCGAGAAAGGGCCGGCGGTGGAAGCCTGAGACGGTGGAGAAAATGAGAGGCTGTTGCCTGAGTTTGGACTTTGGACTGCTGGCAGCCTAGGGCGGCATGGGCGGTGATGCGTTCAGCGGTGATGACGGAGGGAACGGCGGGTCTTGCGGCGGCGCTGTGGCCGAGGTGAAAGGGGACATGCGCCACTAGCGACGAGAAATCTGCTCAAGAGCATGCCAAGAAGTGTTCTTTCGCCATGCAGTGTGAATGCAGAATATGAAATGCTTTTTGCGCGTGACTCGGAGCTTAGGCGGAGTGGTTTGCGGCGAGCTGGGGTCGCGGGCGGTAGGGCTGAGGCTACTGTAGGCGGCAACCTTGGCCGTTGAGTCGGCGGACACGCCTAGCCACTCTGCACCTTACAACTTCACCTCACACCCTCCTCCTCTCTTCACCGTCGACTTTTCTCGACCCCTCCCCAACCGACCTCCGCCTTGTCCTTGGTCGCCCGCATCGCGCCCGCTGCAACAACATCTCGCGCGAGCCTCCCCGATCCCGCGTGTCGCTACCGAGCTGCGTCTTGCTACCGATTGCGCTGGGCCGCCGGACACGCGCAGCTTAGTGCTTGCATTCGCCGAACTGCACGTTCTTGCGTCGGCCTCACCTTCTGGGAAGCAACGCTTTGACAGCAAGGAGACCACACCTCTCCCCTGCATCCTCCGCCACCACCTCGGCCTCGCTCGCCTTCCTACTCCACCGCTTCGATTGCGACTGTCCTGAGCGACAGTCCGCCCCAGCCCATCCAAAATGCCATCTCCTATGCCGCCCATGCCCACCAAGGATGATTCCGCGGGCACGTACGTATTGCCGCTTATCCGACCCTCTGTGCACTCGCTGACTCGCTTCGGTGCAGGTGGGCATATCTCCAAGCCGGCGTAGACCGGATCATGACCGACCTGCGAGAGGGTATTGATATGAAGACGTACATGGGTCTCTACACGGCGATTCACAACTTCTGCACTGCCCAGAAGGCTGTTGGCAGCGGAGGCTTCGGCACCGGTGGTGCTGGTGGCGTCAACAACCGTGGAGGTGGTAAGTTGGACTCATCTGCTAACTGGCTTGGGAAAAGAGATAATGACGCCCAGAAAGCACATCTCCTCGGCGAGGATCTCTACCACCACCTCATCGAGTACCTTAAGGTCCATCTCGTCGATGTTTACCAGAAGTCCACTGAACATGCCGACGAAGCCCTCCTCACCTTCTACATTAAAGAATGGAATCGCTACACAACCGCCGGCCAATACAACAACCACCTGTTCAGGTACTTGAACCGCCACTGGGTCAAGCGGGAGATGGATGAGGGAAAGAAGAACATCTACGACATCTACACATTGCACCTGGTGCGGTGGAAGGAGGATATGTTCATGGCCACGCAGGAGAACGTTATGAAGTCCGTGCTGCGACTGGTGGAGAAGCAGAGGAATGGCGAGACAATCGAACAGAACCAGATCAAGAGTGTTGTGGACTCTTTTGTTTCCCTCGGCCTGGACGAATCGGACAGCACCAAGACCACTCTGGATGTATACAAGGAGTTTTTCGAGAAGCCGTTCCTCGATGCCACTGCCGTTTACTACAAGCAAGAGTCGCGTCGCTTCCTAGCAGACAACAGTGTTGTTGACTACATGAAGAAGGCCGAGGCACGTCTGGACGAAGAGAAGGAGCGTGTTCCGCTGTACCTGCTGGATGAAATCATGGGTCCTCTCATGAGGACGTGCGAGACAGTTTTGATTGCTGATCACTCACAAGCTCTGCGCGAGGAATTCCAGCTCCTTCTGGACCAAGACCGCATCGACGATTTGGCACGGATGTACAAGCTGCTTGCCCGGATTCCCCAAGGCCTCGACCCTCTTAGGACCCGTTTCGAGAATCACGTCCGAAAGGCTGGTCTGTCTGCGGTTGAGAAGGTTGCAACAGACGACCTAGAGCCCAAGGTCTATGTTGAAGCACTGCTGGAAGTTCACACCCAGTACCAGGATTTGGTCAACAAGGCTTTCGCAGGCGAATCCGAATTCGTTAGGTCGCTGGACAATGCTTGCAGGGAGTTTGTCAACCGCAACAAGGTCTGCAAGTCTGGATCCACCAAGTCGCCTGAGCTTCTGGCCAAGTACACCGACCAGCTGCTCAAGAAGTCCGGTGCCAAGATGTCCGAGGAAGATGACATGGAGAAGCAGTTGTCGCAGATCATGACTATCTTCAAGTACATCGAGGATAAAGATGTATTCCAGAAGTTCTACTCGCGCATGCTTGCAAAGCGTCTGGTCAACACGAACTCGGCTTCCGATGATGCTGAAACTTCCATGATCGCCAAGCTGAAGGATGCCTGTGGCTTCGAATACACGAACAAGCTCCAACGTATGTTCCAGGACATGCAGATCTCCAAGGATTTGAACTCGTCGTTCAAGGAGTGGGTCAGCGACACTTTCGATGACGAGGACCGGAAGACGGCTGTCGATGCCACCTACCACATCCTCGGTACCGGTTTCTGGCCGCTCAATCCTCCTACCACCCCTTTCGCTCCTCCGCAGGTCATCGTCAAGACGTACGAGCGCTTCAACGCTTTCTACAACTCCAAGCACTCGGGCCGCAAGCTCACATGGCTGTGGCAGTTGTGCAAGGGCGAGATGCGCGCGAGCTACATCAAGCTTCCGGGTAGCAGCAAGGCATCCCCCATCTTCCAGGTTTCCACTTACCAGATGGCCATCTTGTTGCTTTTCAATGACTCGGAAACTCTGAGCTACGAGGATATCGAGCAGGCTACGAAGCTTGACAGGGGAACCATGGACCCCAGCATCGCGGTCTTCCTCAAGGCGAAGGTTCTGACTATTAGCCCTGAGGGCTCCAAGCCTGAGCCTGGCACCAGCTTTACCCTTAACCACGGTTTCAAGACCAAGAAGTTAAAGGTAAACCTGAACATCGGCATCAAGAGCGAACAGAAGCAAGAGGTCGAGGATACGCACAAGACGATCGAGGAGGACAGAAAGCTTCTTATGCAGGTCGGTTTAATATGCCCCCGTGATGTCGTTCTATCACTACTAACTCAACTTCTAGTCTGCCATTGTGCGTATCATGAAGTCCAGGAAGAAGATGAAGCACCAGCAACTCGTTGGTGAGACCATCAACCAGATCCGTTCCCGCTTCACGCCCAAGGTCGCAGATATCAAGAAGTGCATCGACATTCTGCTAGAGAAAGAGTACTTGGAGCGTCTCGAGGGCGAGGAGAACGACCTTGGCTACTTGGCTTAAGCCAGCAAATGCTGCGCTTTCTGTCAAGTATGCTTTCAGATTTTCAGCGAGCAAGAGACAGCCGGGTTCTGAAAAGTCGCACCGCGACCCAGCCCGGCGCGTCTGTCTGCCGCCACGACCAAACACCTTCTTCTGGCGCTGGCGTTCGTACATTCCGTGTGCACACTCATGGGCAGGCGTCAGTAGGAGACGGGGGCTTCATTGATAATGCCGACGGAAGGGGGCGGGCCAGCGCATTGTTCCTTGCATAGGGAAGGACCTTCTCGATCCTTCGGATCAACGCCGACGAAATATGCGCCCCCCCCTTCCTTTGCTCTTTCCCTCGGTTCATCTCTTTTTTTTTTCTCTTTTACCCCCGAGCTTCGGCTTTGGGAACGGATGGCGGGGTGGTCTTTACAGCGATGCACATGGGTCTGGGTAGATATGATGGTCCGAATGATCGGTATGATCGGTGGGGAGAGCAGAGGGCTGACAATGCCCCTCTCTCAAAAATTCGATTCCTCCTTTGTTCTGCTTTGTCTTACTTCTACGTGTGATGTTCTGTCGAGGGCGATTTTGTTCCCTAACTTTGCAGCCCTGCACATTCTTGCTTTTCCTCCAAATGCGTTCCTCCTACCCGGAAGAACGATCTGGAGAAGTGAACTGCTGTGAGCGGCTCTCGCCGGGACTTCGTGGCTACTCAACTCTTTTCAGGACCGGTGTTCACGCTCTTTGTTCGATGGTTGGGGGTTTCTGCTATTCCTTTGGGTTGATTCACAACGCGAAAGGTGGAAAATGTAAAACAGGGGTGTTGCGAGTTGGAACGAAAACAAAAAAAAAAAAAGCAAGGGAGCATGAGACAAAAATTCAAGGCCGGGGGAAAGGTCGTGGTGGAAACGAAGACGCAAAGTGAAATTTCCTGTCGCTGGTTCAAGGGGTGTGTAATTCCGTGCTTTTGGTGCTACGTAAAGAGCATGTGCCAAGGGGGGGACGAAGGGGGGATGTGAGTGCCGGTTATCCTTCTCGATCTGCTTGTCTTGTCATGGGCTTTTGTGTATCTTGCAGAGTCCGCTGCTGGAATCGGGGATGATTGTATCGGTGTTTGGAGACTGTCACTGGTAGGCAGGTTGGGGGATGGTATTTGTTGCAGTGTCTCGGCTGCTGCTGGAACAGCTGAAGGCGATTTGGTCATCACCGGCAACATACGTCTTGGTAGTCCAAGTTCCGACGACAAGGAAAGCTTCCGGAAATCAAGCGCGAAGGACAAACGACAGAAGAGGGGAGAGAGTCTTCTCGCGCATCTGTGCCAACGAGGTCTGTCATGACGTCACACATGCCGCCCACACCACCCTCTTCGCTGCAGCTCGTTGAGCAGTTCAGCTGCTTTGCTCCATGCGGTCCATCACATTCACTCGGGAACGGGGAGGAAGGTTGGGGGTGCTCACATCGTGGCTGTCAATGCAGGGTCGAGACGCCTGCGCCGCAGTCTCAAAACGGCAATGCTTCGCGGCGCCCGGACAGTTGCATATATCGTACAGGGATCGCCATGGAGCCGCTCGAAAGAAGGCAACGGGAAAGTAGGCAAACACTCCCATATAAGCGGGTCTGGGGAAGGTTGCAGCTCTGACAGGTGTGGGTCAGATCGAGACCTGGCGTGGACGGCGATTTTTGGGTACGTGCGCGTGCATTTGTGTGACGAGATGGTTGGCACTAACGGGTGTTGGACCTGGGGGATGGGGATGAAGTATGGGTCAGCCGCCTCATGAGTATATGATATCTCATATGTTCTTTACCTTGGTGAACATCTGGCGGGTATGGGCGTCGAAGGGGGAGTAGGGAAAGGGGACTATGCGGGAGGAAACCCTATCGGACTTGATGTTATGGCGTTTTTTTGGTCAAGTTACATGATGATCCTTGTACAGCTGGAGTATGCGTCGCGAACTCAGCTCTATGTAGAGGGAGGGCTGTGGCGTCTAGGCCGCGCAGTCGAATGCACACGGGCTGACCGGAGGAAGGACAGGGCACCCGCTTGGCCATTGGTTCACACATTACCTAGCGCACTGTGGATCATGATCGTCCTTCTCGCCCCTTCGCTTTCGCGTTCACCGCCACGCTGAAGCACTCTTTCAAACACCGTCGTACAGTGCTCTTGCTGGCCGAGCGAGTTGTTACTGCATTAGTTGCCCTTCAGTCCCGGTATCTTGATGCTTTGCAAGAGAGGCGCATGCGTCCAGATATGATGAGAGGTGTGGAAGTTGTGCTGCGCTTGCATAATGTGCTTGCCGCGTTGCAGCTGAAGCTCTTCCAGACCTTGGGGGGAGACGGTAGGGGGCAGGAAAAGGGCATCACAATGACGACTGCTGTAGGCCGACTTCCGGTAAGCGTTTGAACCATGCAGGAGGCAAGCATTAGGGAATCTCGATTCTGAGTAATTGCTCCTCAAGGTGCTGTACAACGTAGTTGGGCTTTCCCCCACCACGAGAGCGGGTCAGGGGCGGGTGAATCGTGGTTTCCATTAGATATGTACTGTCAGTGAAAGGCGACGTTGGTACGAGACGAAGTGTCAAGGAAAGGACTGGTGAGAATGGTTGGGATTTGGGCGGCCTCTCGATGTGAGATCGAAGGCCATGGCATGCGGTGGAACTAGAGGGGGTGACAGAGAGCCACGGAGCTTTCGCATGGCGGACTCTTCCTCTCGTGCAGCATCGATTAGCTTGCGGAACAAGATAGTAGCATCCGACAAGAAGTACCGCTTTCAGACCAGAGTTCTAGCTTTACGAGAATGAGGAGGTGAAGTGAGCGCATGGAGTGGCAGCTGTGCTGGGAGGGAAAGTGAAGATGCGCGGAGGAGCCCCGACTTCGGCCATGCGAGAGGAGAGGCGCATGACACTGAACTTCATCAGCCCCAGGTACGGAGAGTTAGGGCGCAGGGGCGGGTTGGGCTGATTGTAAGCTCATCCATCAAGCGGAGGCGGTTACGATAAATTTCCAGGACGCTGGGCCAATGATTTTCGTGAAGCGTCGGTTGACTTGCCCACTGTACATGTGGCCTGACAGGACCCCAGGCGGCGCAGTACCTGCGGGCCGCTTCTTCCATGAGGGTACCTCAGTGACAAGACCATGCAAATGTTGTTGTGACAAGGGGGTCGACAAGGCGCCTAAATGTAAGCGCGCGTATGACCAGCCAACCAGTGATCCCCAATACGCGAAGGCAATGATCATTGGCCGGGGATGCTCGGCCCGGCGGATGTGAACAGCGAGGATCTTGGGTGGCTGCATAGAGTTGGGCATCGAGAATGAGTCCGTTCGTCCGAGTCCACCGGATGAGAAAAAAAAAACAGCGGCATTTCGCGAGCAGCAGAGTGGTGTTCTTTCAACGACCAAGTAAATAAACCTACAGGGACTCCCAACAGAGATCTCCAACCAGGCAATGTGATTTGTGAATCAGTCTGGCTGTGTGTCGGAATGAGCGGTCATTGGGCGTCTCAGCAACATCGTGGGATGCCTTCTTGCAGTCAGAGTATACGTGACCGCTCGTTCATGTTTTTCATCTACATGTAAATATCGAATGTTTTTTGCATGCGTTTGGCAGCGTGTGCCTTGTTTTTGAGTCAATCTGCCACTCCATCGGGGCGGGCCAAGTTGATCGATAGACTCATGCACGAACTGCTGCTCCGACCAATGCCATACATGCAGAGACGTATGTCTCTGAAGCTGTGTCGCTCTTGGCGGCTGATGCGTTTTTCAGAAGGCAGCGAGGTCCACATGGTGATTGCAAACTGCTGAGAGCATTCAATTCCGTAGCCTAGTTAGCTCGTAAACCACAAGGGTGTAGCTTGCCGGTATACTGCAATCGAGTAAGTGGTAGGCGCTCCCTTGTTCTTCTGGGGCTGAGGGAAGACACGCCGTTGGCAACGAAGCGCCCTTCAGCATCTCTTCGAAGTGAATCATCGATGTGACGAGCAGTGCGCGAACCGCATAGTATAAGGCGTTCGGGAAGTTTCACGCTATTTCCCTCTGGGAAACAAAGTTTGTCGGCTTACCTGCGTGTTGTGCATTGATTGCCGTCACATTGCCACTGCGGCACAGTCAGTGCGCTAATTGATGGCAGCCAGGGTGAGCACCTGATTCGCCAAACTGAGGCGGCTCACACACTGCCAAAAGATGCAGCAGGAGCTCAGCAGACACAATGTGAGAGTTCATGGTCTGTTGGGAATGCACGCAGCCTAAGTTGCGCCGGTAAGCTTGTTTCTGTTGGTAATGGTGCATCCGCGATGACGAAAACATAGCAACCGAGTCTTGCCGTCACTCACACGCGTATACATCTGGCCCAAACCAAGAGAAGTTTCCCGTAAGACTCAGCAAGAAGCGTTGGTAGCTATAGTCATGGATTCAGTGTGGTAACGAAGCGGCGAACCCCCAGTATTCCCTTCCATAACGGCCATATATTCTGGGCAACACAACGACGAAAGGACGTCTACTTGACTGAGTAAGCGGTGTCCCGCAGTGCGGGGACTTCTTCGAGTGATCTGAACATGTTCGGATCGAGCCAATGAAACACGGTCTCCGAATCTGAAGCCCACGGTAGGCAGCGCTAATGAGCAAGGGTACCTGGTGAAATTCCCTTGCAAATACCTGTATCGATCATGCGCAAGGATGCTGATACCCGTTCAGCTGCAGAAACCTCGCCTTGCGTACATTATGCCGGCTGTCAAGATCCCTGGTGCGTCCCAGTGCCCGAGGCCTGGAACCCTGGAGGGAGATCTCACACTGCGGTGACAACCACGTTGCGACCACAGAGGTACAAACCAGGAAAATGTTGCTCATCTCTCGGTAGCGTCCGGATTGACAACGGGCTCCTGCGCACTTTGTGATACGTTGTACTTTCTTGGTAGCACGTCGGCAAGTCCCACGCCACACGGCAGGCATACACACACACACTTCCTTTCCAGACAGACAAAGACTCGGAAGAAGTGGGGGATGGAGTGGGGGCGTCCTACTCTCAGCGGTCAAGATGCGGTGCAGCCTCCGTAGTACAACAATAGACGCTTCCGCGCTTCTGTATCAAGACCCGATAGGCCGTCCTTACGCTAAGGTTGCAGATGTGCGCTGCTTCTGCTCCCGACCGTACCATTCGGGGTTGACTTGCCCTCTCAAGGTAAGTGTGTCGTGGACTCCTTGCGGGTTCTGTCAGGTCAGGGCGTCGAGGACATTTTGATATCAAGTTCACGAAGATCCTAGCGGAAGCCTCGTTTAGCTCAGACCTAGAGGTCATTCGAATATTTAGAGCCTGTACATTCCGTAGGAAATCCACACCAGCATTCCGTGATCCTTTCATCTTCGTTATCCGGCAGACGTCCACTCGGGAATTCTGGTTTTGAGACGACCTGGAACTTACAGCAACACCAAGTATGTACTAACCTCATCTTCTCTGATTCGTTCAGAGTTCTTATATTCCATATGAAAACGGCGCTAAGCATGAACGCAGGCAAATCGAATATCTTGGACATGACGACATTGTCGGCTCTCCCAAACGAACTGCGAGATGGCATCTCGGAGTATGTGCGGAGACAAGATCTCCGCAATCTGCGAGCGGCGTCTCGACTCTGGAGGGAATCGGCCTCGAGGTATGCTCCTTCTAGAGGCATCAACAGTATTAATCAGTTGCTGACATACGCAGGGTTCTATTCAATCGGGTTTACCTTTCTGACCACCAGCGTGACATCGACGGTTTCGAGGCGATTACCAGCAATCCTGACTTGCGAAAGCATGCCAGAGAGTTGGTCTTCGACATAAGCACATACAATCCCAACCTCCTTGAGTTTGACTGTTTCTTATACCTGACCGACCGTCATCAATCGAGATGTGTGCGCGACGACCAAACAAACGAAGGCCACACCGAGGATTCCGCTAGAATCAGAAACTGGTATGCCACCACAGCAATGGAATGCGACAACGATGAGGATATGATCCGCAGGCGGCAAATAGACGCCGTCACGGAGTTTTTTGAATGGTTCCAGAAGCGAGTCCACCTACACATCACCAACCGCCTAACGAATGCAGCATTCAGGGCTCTCCAGAAAGCAATCCTATCAGGGTGGGAAGTCGAGCGAATTATCATCACTAGTCTACCCGCTGGCCCGGCCCACGATAACCGCCCCGACGGACCGTTTCAGCAACCGGATCGTTCGCCGGAGAGGAAGGAATGGGACGAGAAGATGGAGCACACAACAGCGCCAATACCTTGGGAGGAGATCCAGCCGAGGGCGAGCTGGATGACGTTTGACAGCCAGCTACCAGAAATTCTGGAGTCGGGTAACTCCGGTAATAATCTTGACGGGGTAAGTTCGTCGTGTTAGCCTCAACATGGCTTGCCAAAGCTAACGGGTTTCCAGTGGCTAAATGCTAGCATGAGCTGGCAAGAATGGAGGGACAGGGTTGCACGTGGGCAGGAAGAGCGATGCTTCCACGCCGCACCGGTGGGGTCGCCATATCGCGCACTGTCGATGATTATGCGGATCCTGCAAGAGACAAAGAGGTTTGAGTCTATCACCACATTTTCGGTGATACCAAGCCGAAAGAAGCACCCGGCTTGCTGCAATTGTGGCGAGGGCATGTCGTCGGCTATATTCCTGACCAACGGCCCCGACATGACGCGATTGCGGCAGTTGGCGAAGCAGCTCAAGGTTCTCCGCTTGGTTCCGGAGGCAGTGACAGACTCTGATGGAACTCGTTTCGAATATCCAGGGTTGCGCAGGCTGCTCCAGCATGGAAGTAAAGCCTTGGAAGAATTGTACCTGGAATTCATCCATCATAAAGACTTGTCCACCGACCGTCACCTGCTCCGGCACCTCACTTTCGACAAGCTGCGGAAAATGCATCTTTACGATGTTCGTTTCACTGACGTGGAGCTCTTTACCTTTGTGTACAAGAACCAACACTGTCTCCGAAAGCTGATCGTCGCTTACTGCCACATGATGGACGAAACCGGTGCGATGCTCGATGGAGACGACGGGCTTGAGGCCACAGGGTGGTGGTGGCCGGTGTTGGACGAGCTTCGGAGCATGGGTTGCTTTGGAAATATGGAGCTCTACATCGACTCGGTGGCTCAACAGCGGCCCACCCTGGTAATGGAAGGGGAGCCCGGCCTTGAGGAAGGCATGTCGAGGTGGAGGACATGGACTGTTAGCGGGGCTCGGTTTCCATTACTTGGCGGATGCCCCGAACAGAACCCATCTTTGTTGGAAATGATCCCAGCCAACTATCGGGAGCAGTTGCGTTCAGCACTGCCAAAGCGCCGGGAGTAGTGCCGACCGAGTGGCTGGGGTTGGATGACAGTCCTGCGCTGGAGGCGATCGAGTGAGGCTTCTCTTGGTTGGGGAGCGAGAGGACGGGAGGTGGGATGATGTTGGTCGATGTAAATAGCGTTAATTTGCGGTGAACAATCGTAGATGATCTGGGAGTAAGCGCGAGTGGACCAGGGTGTGAGGGCGGCGTGGGCAGCCGGTGCCTGGACGCAACGGCGGGAGGCTTGCTCCTCTTGGATTAGTGGTTGCCGCGACTGCCGCCCGTCTGTTCCTGCGCTTCGCTCTCCCCCAGGCCCCGGAATCTATGACGCTCCTACAGTCCAGATAACGGCCTCGCATGCCCACATTGTTATCCCCTTCTCTTTGCTGATGCTGTCCTCTCTTCGCCCGAAATCCATCACTCTCAATGTGACTCTTGATGTGCACCACCAATTTGCCCCACTGATCCAAGCTGATCCACTGTTCCGATGCGCCCACAGCTAGGACCGCGAACCCCAGGACGATCGAACATCACTGGTTGGGTTTTGCTGCTGATCAGGGCCGCCGAGTCCGTGGCCAGAGCCCTGCAACGTTGTGCCGGTCGCCGCACTTACCACCAGCTTGTCCGTTGCTTTACTTTCGAAGCAGGCTCGTTGCATGAGCACTCACCTCGGTTCTCTCTCATTTGCATGCGTCGAGGGTGGGGGATATTTAAACATCGTCCATCATAGAGATCATTCTTCCCTGGATCTCAAATAGGAGGTTGCAACCATCGGGAGCCGAGACAACGCGCGAGCGGCGGCGCATCGAGCTCATAGAGTCATACGCAAAAGACGATGGCAAGTGTTGCTTTGGCTTTTCGAACAACCCTAGGCTGCGAGCAGTCACTCCGTTGTCCCACTCTACTCTCCCGATCGGCCAGGACATTGAACAGCCCGGACTGAGAGGATCGTGCATGGGGCAGAGTCAGACACGCTCCACTGGACAATAACGGCCTCGGTCCGCCATCTTTTCACACATCCTTGAGCCTCCGCTCTGCTCTTATCTCAATCGTTCAACATGTGCTCCACTTGCTCTTGTTCTAGTCGCTTTGAACCGCTAGACCGCCGCCACCTAACAGGCTGCCATAGAACCGATGGAATTTCCCCGTCACAGGACGAAAGGTTCTTGTCCTCGGAATAGCCACAGCTCCTCGTCTTCTTGTGGCGCTGCGACCTTTCAGAGCGATTAGTGTTGGCGACAGCTCGGATCAAGCCGAGTTTGTACCCGTCGGATCCGATTTTTCACGTCTTGAACTTGTGTTTCCGCAGAGACTGGAATCCGGCAAGCCACCACTCAACTTTGCGTCTCGAGAAAAGCAAGCTGACATAGTACTGATAGTATAGCCTCGCACGGATCGAATAGGCCATAAGTAAACTGAACCGTGGCATCCTAGTTCCGCGAACCCTCCACGCGCGACGCGCACTCGAGCCGGTATAGTGCATTGAAATGAGTCGGAAACACGCGCTTGAGCACAAGTTAGGCACGAAAGGACAGTAACGGTCAGTTTCATGTAGTAGAAAGGCTGTGACGGCTAAAGGGTCGAGAAGCTTTGCGCTCTCTCGAACAAATGAGCCTGGACAA
Organism: Diplodia mutila; assembly: GCA_022560015.1. Taxonomy (NCBI): domain Eukaryota; kingdom Fungi; phylum Ascomycota; class Dothideomycetes; order Botryosphaeriales; family Botryosphaeriaceae; genus Diplodia; species Diplodia mutila. Next base: position 280,732 of record JAFISB010000013.1, on the reverse strand, counting down.
GGAGGATCTCTTTCCTAGGTGCCAAATCACCAAACAATGAACTCGTTGGTAGAAAACTGCTTGGAGAGGCTATAGCCTTTTTATTGAAGGCATTGAGATCGAGGCTAATCCAGATATCCGCACAGCCTTTGTGCTCTAGGGAGTCCGACCAATTGCAAACACCAGCCGAAGAGCCGGAAAGGCATCGTAGGCAATCCAGCAACCTCAAAAACCGCTATCTAGTCGTACCCGTCGCTTCGTCCCTGGTAGAGCCCGAAGTCCTCCAGATCCTAGAGCCCGCACATCGCCAGCAGAACCTTCTCGCCCTCCGGCTCGTCGTTGATGTCGCCTACATAACCCACCATACCCTCACCCACCTCCGCCCACGCCATGGGCGTCTCGTCCCGGTCGATCGGCAACGGGGCAAAGACAAAGCTCTGGACGCGGCTGCCGCCGGTCGGGGCGTACAGGCGGTCCTTCTCGACCACGCCGAACAGGGTCACGCCCTTCTGGCTGCACTCGGGCGCCAGCTGGCCGGCCGCCGTCGGCGACATGCGGCGCACGTTCTCGGGCCTCAGGACGAAGGTCGAGCGGTGGTACGAGTGGGCCTTCCACGGCAGGCCGAAGGCGGCCGAGAAGACCTTCTCCATGTCTCCCAACAACGAGGTGGCGCTGAACTGCCCGCAGAAGACGACGACACCGCCGGCGCGGACGTAGGCGCCGAGCGCGGCGTAGACAGTGCCGTACTGCCTCCTCTCTTCGATTTTGACGGGGTTGTTCCCGTGGTGCTTGTCGTCGGGAGAGCGGGTGAGGGCACCGTCGCCGATCAGGATGGCGGACGGCTTGACGGGCGCGTCGAGGTAGGCGAGGGCGTTGGCGGGAGTGGCGGCGCAGAGGACGTGCGCGCGGTCGTGGATGCTCGCGGGCACGTCTTCGTGCAGGCTGTAGAGCTCGTCTTCCTCCATCTCGTCGAGGCAGAGGAAGAGAATGGTAGGCCTGTCGGCGGTTCCACCGGTGGCGGCGGCCGGCGTGGGTGACGGCCCGGATGCCATGGTTCGTTGAGCTGCGGGGTTTGCCTGCGCGCGTCGGTCAGTGTAAGCTGTAAGGTGGTGAGACGATGTCGGGTTGAGAGTCGTACTTGTAAGCTTCCTTGATTGTAGGCTCGGAGGTGTAGAAGCAAGGTGGTATGGCTTGGAAAGATCTATTATAAAAAGGGCTTGGAGACGGTAGGTCCAGCACGCGCGCACGGGTGGTTTCCATCAGGGTCCACGGCTGCAAGCAAACGGGCAGGTGCCGTACTTACTCAACCAATCACTCCGCCAACACGTCCACCGTTGCAATTACGTAGGTCGGGGAATTCCATGTCTGGACGTGTTTATATCTCGCAGCTATGTCCGGACATTTGCATCAGCTGCCTGCGTAGGAAGATATGCTGTGGTGCCGGAGGACGTGTCTGTGGACCGCGCCAACTGGAGAGATACATGTGACTGAAATAAAATAGTGTGCAATTTGATGGTAACGCTGTACAAAGCACACTGTCTTGAGCAAAGCAATAAAACCAAGTATAACCCTCTGATCGGCTCGTCCATCTTTCAATCCCAGATTGAAAGGCATCTCTCTGCATGTCGAAGCAATCTGTACCTGGCCCAACAAAGAAACAAAAAAACCAGAAAGCAAGCTCATCCTTGCAGTCAGAAGAAAACAAAATCAAAACACCAAAGCAAGTTTTTACCCCACCGGCTCATCGCACCCCATCCACGTGCCCCTCCCGTCCACCTCAAATCAAGCGGCGCCTGACAGCGCTGCGCGCTCCGTACGTCGGCGCCTCCGCCGCCGGACGCTTGCGGGAACAGCCCAAGGACTGAACCTTCCCAACATCGCCACCATCAGCTTCCTGCTCGCCCTCGTCCTCGCCACCGTTTCCACCGCGCCAGAGCGACAAGATCTGGTCGTCACCAGCCAACCTGCTCAAGTTCTGGATGAGCGCGTCCGCCTCTTCCCGCAGGCTGTCGACCTGGAACTGCGGCTGGGCCGCCGTCTGCACGTCGTCAAATGCCTGCTGATACTCGCCGGAGCCGGAGCCGCCGTCCTCAGGGTGGAGACTTGCAGAGCGGCCCCAAGAAGAGCGGTTGTTGGCGGCGGCGAAGAATCCCGGAGGGGGCGGGGTGCACTTGCGCTTCTTCGTCTGCTGCTGGTTCACGGCCTGCTTCGCGCCCATGGTGGGCGGGAGCAGCCAGAACGGACGCTGGGGATGGGCGCCGGGAGAGGGGGTGGTCGGATCGACGAAGCCGGAGTCGGAGTTGTAGGAGTTGTGGGGGAATATGGTGTTGGTTGCCTGCTGCTGGTGGTCGCCTTGGTGAAGCAGCGAGGGCGACTCGTAGTCCGGCAGGAGGGGGCTGGAGCCATACGCAGCCGACTGGTAGTTGGGCGAGGTCGGCTCGTACCTGGGGGAGGTGGGCTGGTAGCCGAAGGGTGACGATGGTTCGTACCGTGGGGAGACCGGCAGCTGGTAGATGGGCGAGTGCCCATTACGTGAGTGGGGCGCCGGCGAGTTGGGGAGGTGGTGAGGGGATTGAGGCTCGTAACGGGGTGAGCCCTCCTCGTCGTGCTCGGTGGGCGGGTAGCCCCCGTAGTTGGGGGACTGAGGCGCATAGCGGTTGTTGCGTCGAGCATCTGTAACATGCTCGGCTCCCTCGCTCTTTGCCTGTTCAACAGCATACTCGAGCTTTCCGACCTGCATGTCGATCTTGTGGCGGCAGGTCTCGAGGTCCATCATGAGGCTGTAATACTCCTGTAAGGATGTTCAGTAGACTGCCTACAGAGATTCCATAAGTAGACATTATGAACTTACCTTGCTGACCGGATCGTCTTCGTTCCCACTGGCTATGTTGTTTGTGACCGCTTCCTGCAGGAAACTCATGTCCTCAAGGATACGGCGGGCATATTTCGAGACCTCGTTGTTCGTGAAGGTGGGCATTGTAATGGCGCAAGAAGGAATATTTGCTGGGTGTTGGGGTACAGAAGATTAAGGTGCGGACGACAATCAGCAGTGGCAGAAAGTCGAAGGATGGTCGACAGTCAGAGTGTCAGAGGGTGGTGGAAGAGAGGCCTTGGAGCAGCGGAGGCAGCATTTTATGGCCCACGCTAAGCGAGACTGGCTATTGTTGAAGTGAGTTGTGTTATTGTTGCTATTGTAAACACCTTGGAGGGCGCGGCTTGGCTGCCTGCCCAGAAGAGGTGAGGCCACCGAGCGTAGGCGATTACACGATCGGGTAGAAACCACATTGTGGCACTCACAGATTCATGAATAGTTCAGGTAACTGTCCGGATGTAGACGTAAATGTGAACACCCGCCCCCTACGCGGAAGTCGCCTTAACACGTACGGCCACCACCAAAGCTCCATCTCAATAAACACCCATGATCTTGGTACCACCATTCGGTAGCTTGGCCCTCAATACCGCCCCCGGATGCACCCTCAAATCCTGGCCGTTGTTCCACATCGGCTGGTAGGGTAGTTGGTTGATATTCACGTAGAAGTAACCATCCTCGCCCACACTGGCTGAGTCCGGCCATAGAATCCTTGGATCGCGTACGTATCCATGCGTCTGAAGGTCATTCGGGTCATAATAGAGAATTGCATTGTGCTCTGGGACGAGCTGGTAGATCAGACCATTCGAGTCACCCTCAAAACCATTGGCGTTGCCGCCCCGCTGCCCAAGGTTGGAGACGTTGTTCTTCGCAGCACGCTCAGCCAGAGGATCGTCGTCACGCGCCAGCAGATTGGCCGCGGGCACCGAGTATAGATAGTTGCCAGTGAGTGGAGAGTAGTAAATGGTCTTGCCATCTGCCGAGATCTGGATGCCGTCAAGGCCTTCGCGAAGATGGCCAACGGGCTGACCCACGCTGCGCTGGTAGAAAGGATGGCCTTGGTAGCTTGGGACGTCGCTGTCAACGCGCAGTACGGAAGGGTCTTGGGTAAGGCGCCGCCAGGATTCGCCTGTCCCGAGGTCGAGCATGATGAAGCCGGGACGCCCTTCGTCGCTGGAGTCGACGATATAGGCAACGCCCTTGCCGCCGGGAGTCACCTCCGGGCGGAGGTCAAAACGCACATCGTTCATGTAGCTGTCTGGGTAGTGGACGTCGGAGGGAAATGTGAAAGTCTCGTAGATTGAATTGTTATTGAGCGAAATTCCCACCAGCTTGGGACCCCCGGGCTGAGCATATGGAACGGTGACTTCTCCTTGCGAGTCCATGATAGAAGCTCGTCCGGTATCCAACGCCCAGAGTGTTTCGTCGCGGTCAGTTGTTTTCGGTGTGATATACAGCGCCTGGACGCTGATAAGCCCGTTGGAGTCGGCGCTGCCGAATGGAATGCCGTTGTAGCTGGTGTTGAGCGCGGAAACCGGCAAGTTCAACTCAGCCGAGGGATACGGCGCCTCCGCGGTTTGGTTTACTGCTTCACCAAGCGTGTAGGCATACTGGCCACGCGTGTAGCAGACGAAAAGCCGCCCGGCGCTTGAGACGGCTAGTCCGATGGGCCATTGATCATAGTAATAGTGGAACTCCTCCAAAGGCGGTCCATACGTCCCATTGTCTGTGCGTAGAATTGTACCAGAAGCGTCTTGATAGGTAACCTGGCCATAGACGAGAGCAAGTATCAAAGCAAGCGCAAATGGTTTCATGGTTTTGGAAGGAGAATCAAGAGGAAGGTTGAGGATGGAGTTCCGGAGATACAACAATATAAGTAACCCCGCTGTGAAGCTGCACTCGTATGAGTCCATCCTTAAGACCTTACCGATTCGTTGTGTAATGCAATTAGCGGCCTGCAACATGACGACATGGCAACGCTTCGGGTCGATCCCCCTCGCCTTCTCCGCACCGTCAACCTTGGCATACCCAAGCTTCTTACCAAGCATCGTCGTGTGTTTCGAGCATGTCAACGATGGATAAAGCGATGGCGAGGTATCTTTCGATCCGAGTCCTTAGTATACACGCCTGTAAGGAGCTGGAATAGTCTCAGGGAAGGCAGCGGCAGGCGTAAGAGCTGCGATGCCGATGGCGATGGCAGTCAGTATTCCTTTTCGCGTCTCGGTGCGAACATCTGCCGTCATTGCGTCCGACATCGTTCCCGGAAATAACAATGATGTCGTAACGCTCAAGAGTACCAAGAACCCGACAAATCGGCAGATGGTTTCGGAAACGCTGCCCAAATATGATTACCACGAGCGCTAGAATAGCCTCTCCAATGTCGTATTGCGTATCGGATGCGCACTTGTGAGATCAAAAGGCGGTTGTATGCGGACAAGTGAGGGTGCAGTTGAAAATATAGTTGCCGCGAGGGAGAGGTTTCGTGGTCGGCGGGCGCGGGCGGTGGCGCGTCTTCCCGCCCAACGTCAGCGCGACGCGACGCGGATTTTCCATCTCTCTCAGCACTCTCTCTGAACCACATCCCATGCTCCGCATTCCGCGCCATGCGTTGAGAGGTATCGTCTACGGGCCCCGGTCCTGGAACGGGCTCATTGGCATCCGGTATGCCAGAACTAAAGCCCGCGCTGCGCCCGCCGACCCACCTCCGGTGCCAGAGACGCCTCCGCCACCGATAACGAGGGCCGGAATACAGCTGCGCGACTACCAGGAGGAATGCATCCAGAGCGTCCTCACTTACCTTGGAAAAGGCCATAAGCGACTCGGGATCTCGTTGGCGACGGGAAGCGGCAAGACTGTGAGCGCGGATGCCCCTCTGTCCGTGAAGCAGCGCTGACAATCCCCAGGTCATTTTCACCCAACTGATTGACCGCGTCTCCCCTCCCAACGACGATGCGACGCAGACACTCATTCTAGCCCACCGACGGGAGCTGGTCGAACAGGCAGCTCGCCACTGCACAAACGCGTACCCGGACAAGACCGTTGATGTGGAGATGGGTCCTGTCCATGCATCAGGCGCAGCCGACATCACTGTAGCCTCGATCCAGAGCATCACGTCCGGTGATCGAATAGAAAAGTTCGATCCGAAAAGGTTCAAGCTCGTTTTGGTTGATGAGGCCCATCATATCGTGGCCAGGCAGTATTTGAACGCCCTTGAGTGGTTCGGGTTGAGGCGAAACACGAACTCCGCTACTGCTCTGGTCGGCGTCTCAGCAACCTTCTCAAGATTCGATGGGAAGAAACTGGGCACTGTCATCGACCACGTGGTCTATCACAAGGACTATGTCCAGATGATCGAAGACAAATGGCTGTCTGATGTAATCTTCACCACTGTTGCTTCGAAAGCGGACATCTCCCAGGTTCAACTCGCATCCAACGGTGATTTCCAGACCAGCGCATTGTCCCAGGCGATCAACACGGACGAGACGAACGAAATCACCGTGCGTTCGTGGTTGGCTAAAGCCAACGACCGGAAGTCTACTCTGGTGTTCTGTGTTGATCTAGCACACTTGACGGATTTGACGGCAACCTTTCGCAGACACGGCATTGAGGCAAAGTATGTCACTGGTGACACCCCGAATAAAATTCGAGCGGAACGCATCGACCAATTCAAGCGGAAGGAGTACCCAGTGCTCTTGAATTGCGGAGTCTTCACCGAGGGCACCGATATTCCGAACATTGACTGCGTCATTCTAGCCAGGCCCACGAGATCGCGGAATCTGCTCATCCAGATGATTGGTCGAGGGATGCGTCTGCACTCTGGGAAGGAGAACTGTCATATAATCGACATGGTTGCCACACTGGAAACGGGCATCATCACCACACCAACTCTACTTGGGTTGGATCCTGACGCCATTCTGGATCAGACTTCTGCGGAGGACGCCAAGAAGATCAAAGAGCGAAAGGAGCAAGAAAAAATCCGCGAGCAAGAGCTATCCCAGGTCCGGCCGGGCACTTCATCTGGCCCAATCCAGATAAGAAGTACCGTCACCTTCACAGACTACACTTCTATCCACGACCTCCTTGATGATACTTCTGAAGATCAGAGTGTCCGAAAAATAAGCAATTTCACGTGGGTTTGCATTGGAGAAGAGCGCTTCATGCTCGCGTGTAATCAAATCGGCCATGTTGTTGTGGAGCGGAATGACGAAGGGCCTTTCATCGTCAGGTATACTAAGGCTTTGCCTCCGTGGCTGCGAAAAAATGGAGGGCCTCCTTTCCACAAGCCCCAGCTCATCGCCGAAGCGGAGACACTGGATCACGCAATACGCAGCGCCGACACTTTCGCGGCTGAGACGTTCCCGTTGGTGTTCATCGAGAAGCGGGCGGCTTGGCGCAAAAAGCCCGCGTCAGAGGCGCAGATTGAGTTCCTGAACAAGCGGCGGGACAAGGACCATCAGTTGACGACGGAGGACATCACCAAGGGACGGGCTATGGACATGATCACGCGAATCAAACACGGTGCCAAGGCGAGATATGAGAAGATACGGGTGCAGAATGCGAAGAAGGAGCGGGAGAGGGAGCGGGAGCGCCGGCAGCTGGAAAAGCTGAACCCCACGGTGAAGGTTGGACCGCTGGCGGAAGATGAGTGAGTGACTGAGGACTGCACGGAAGGGAAAGCAGAGGCTGGAGGACCAAGGAGGTAGCATCCCAGTTCAATAATTTCCAAGAGATCGACCGGGATGGTGACCAGGATAAAAATAATGATGATCGGAGCGACCAGGATTCGTGCAGCGCTGGCGGCTTGGGGGGGCCACGCGTTTTTTTCTTGTCCTGCATCACCGTCGCCGTGCAACTCCAGTTTTGCGAGACGGCGGCAGCGCGCCCTGCGATGACGCGACGGCGCCGGTGGAACTCAGGCGTTCAACGGCGCGGGGTGCTGCGATGTGTGCTCCCTTCTGCAACAGGTGGGTGACGCAGAACCACCGATCGAGACTCCACCATGTCACACGGGCAGCAGGCCTGTTGACGAGGATGCTGACTACCCCCATCCGTCGTGCCGTGCAGGCTTGGTGCGCGACGGCGAGCTTGTTCATCCATCCCCTACGGCTGACCGGCTGGCGCGCAGGGGCGGTGGGCGGTGGGCCGGCGCGAAAATATTCAGATGGCCTCTGCGGGTTTTTGCTGGGGTGGCCGCGCGCGCAGTCATGACAAGAATGGTACGGGGCTGGACGGTTCGAGATGCTCGGAGATTGGGGCGCCGCCTGCCGGTCTAATTTGGCGGGCGGAAGGAGGGCGGAGGGGGCTGCTGGCCGTCTCGTGGCGGCGGAGGCTCGCAGTGCGGCAATGGCGTGCTGGCGCGGCCGGGGGAGCAGCGAGCGCGGCGCTGTTGCTGGTGCCCAGTGCTGAGTGCTGCAGCTGGAGCGGGTGCGGTAGGCAGGTGGCAGGCTGTTTGCAGGCGGAAAAGGAGCGCATCGGGCGGGCAGCGCTGAAACGAGCCCTGAGGGAGCCGCGCGACCCGGGCTGAAGCCGCGCCAGTCCTTGAGCTGCGCTTGATGAGCAGGCAGAGTCGTCAGGACGTCTGGCCGTGCAGCGATTGGCTTCCTCACCGCGCCGTGTCAAGCTTGTCGCGCGCATTTCCCTTCGCACGGGGCACCGCACCCGCAAGCACCGCAGCTGGGCCGTCCCTAGGCGCTCACTGCTCAGAAGGCACGAACAGACCTCCTCCACCGACGGCCGCGACCCAGTCCCACGAGCGACCCTCCGACCGTCTGCTGCCCCGGAGACTGGCCTCGCCAGAGTGCTGTCACTCGTTTTCCCCAGAATCCTCCGCCGTGGCCGCCGCGAGCGAGTTTCCCCCCAAACCCGCCAGTCGCAGCGCCGATTCCGGTCCCAGTCCACACGCTGCTGAGCGCGCCCGTCCCTCTTGGCTCCCCGGGCGATCACTGCGACACCACCGCCGCGAGCTGCAGACGCGCTGGCTTAAATGAGGAGACGGTCGTCTGGCTCCGCGACCGACGAGGACGACGACAGCAGCGCCATCCCGGACGCCCCAGCTCCGCCAGCTCCTGCGTCGCGCTCGCCAGAGCATGGCGATAAGCGCCTCGACGACCTGACCACATACACGCCTCGCACCTCGACCGACGGCATCGCCAAGGAACGCCGGCGGAATAATGAGACTGTTGCCCGCGCATCTCTGACAAAGTCGCGCGTCTGGTCCGAAACCCACACCGCCCCCGTCCCCGAAAGAGATCTCCAGCGCAAGATGCTGGACAAGGACATAATACCGGACGACATGAACGAGGGCTACGCCCGCCGGCGCTCGCGATGGCGGAATCCGTGGTCCATTTCCACCCTCACCTTCGCCGTCACCGCCGCTGCCTTCGTTGTCCTCTTCGGCATTGTCCAGTCGTTTTTCACGCGCCAATTGGACCCGAAAGGCTGCGATATGTCTCGGATGTGGGCCGCCTTCGTCAAATACGAGGATTTCGACACCGAACACACTCGCTTCGCCAGCAAATACTCGCTGTATATGTACAGGGAAGGCGGAATCGATGAAGATACCAGGGTAGGCGTGCTTAAAGTGCAATGTCAAGCTGGAGCTGACAAGTTGTAGGTCAAAGGTGTACCTGTCCTTTTCATCCCCGGCAATGCGGGCAGCTACAAGCAGGTCCGATCTCTAGCGGCAGAGGCTGCCTACTACTACCACGACCATATTCAGAATGACCCCGACGCCCTTGCGGACGGAAAGAGAGCATTGGACTTTTTCTCGGTCGACTTCAACGAGGATATCACGGCATTCCACGGACAAACCCTTCTGGATCAGGCTGAGTACTTGAATGACGCTGTGGCGTACATTCTCTCGTTGTACCACAACCCAGCGCGGTCTATGCGGAGCTCTGACTTTCCGGATCCGAGTTCGGTTATTATCGTTGGACACTCGATGGGCGGCATTGTTGCCCGGACCATGCTCACAATGCCGAACTATCAGGCAAACTCTGTCAACACCATTCTAACGTTATCCGCTCCTCATGCCAGGCCTCCGGTTTCGTTCGATTCGGACATTGTCAGCACCTACAAGACCATCAATGACTACTGGCGCCAGGCATACTCGCAGCGTTGGGCCAATGACAATCCGCTGTGGCACGTCACACTCATTTCGATTGCTGGAGGAGGCTTGGATACCGTGGTACCTTCAGATTACGCAAGCATTTCTTCGCTGGTCCCGGAAACCCACGGATTTACGGTGTTCACCGCGTCGATTCCACATGTGTGGACTGGAATGGACCACTTGGCAATTACGTGGTGCGACCAGTTCCGGAAGAGCGTCATACGCTCTCTGTATGATGTTGTGGACGTCTCACGCCCGACGCAGACAGTCCCGCGAGCAGAAAGAATGCGCAGCTTCAAGAAATTCTTCTTGACTGGGCTGGAGGACATCGCCGAAAAATCTTTACCACACAAGGAACCCAGGACTCTTCTGACGCTGGAGGACAACTCCAATTCCATCATTTCTCAGGGTGAACGCTTAGTTCTGCGATCATTTGGACAACAACGGAAGCCAAAGGCCTATCTCCTTCCCGTGCCTCCCCAGGGTGCTCCGGAGGGAAGAAAATTCACCCTAATGACGGACCAGAAAATCGACGCAACCGGAGATAATGGCAAGCTCGAGGTTCTCTTTTGCAGCGTTTTCCCGTTGCAGGCGGGACAGTCGGCCGCAATATTTTCGATGGACATGGATCTTTCTGGAGACAGTTCGGGATCCACACGCCTGGCGTGCAAGAACGCTGCCAGCGATGTAATTTCTCTCCCCGCGTCGACGAAGGCCTCCCAGTTTCCTTTCGACAAAGCACAGCCGTTCTCATATCTTCAATACGACTTGGAAGATCTTGCTGATCATCAATTCGTTGCTGTTGTGGATAAAGCGGTCGAACATACCAATGGCTGGGTCTTGGCAGAATTTACCACGCGGTCAGAAGCGCTCATTCAGACTAAAATGGGACTTCGCAAGCTGTTGTCCAGTGGACTCCATGTGAAATTGCCTGCAAAACGGCCAATGGTCATGGATATCAAAGTCCCGGCCCTCCACTCGAGCCTGTTGGCTTACAAGCTGAAGATCAACTCCAATTCCAAGGGTTGTGGCCATGATGGGCAGCTTTTCGCTCCGCTATTGCGGCAGTACATCCAGGAAGTTTACGAATCGAAGTTCTACGTCAACGCTAAGGAAGCCGACATCAACTTGCACGGAGTCGCACCATATATGCCTCCGCCGTTCAAGCGCGACAAGTCCATGAGCGATCTCAATGGCCTTTCCCTCCAGCTCTGGACCGACCCCACCTGTGAGGCTTCGGTGAAGGTTGATTTGAATGTCGACTTTTTCGGCAGCTTAGGTAAACTTTGGATGCGATACCGGACAGTCTTCGCTACTCTGCCTCTGGTAGCAGTAGCTTTGGTCCTGAGAAAGCAATTCAAGGTCTACGACGAGACAGGTATGACCGATCAGCCAAAAAGATGGAAGCACTACTGACTGATTTCCCAGGCATATTCATGAGCTTTGCCGAAAGCATGAATCAATGTCTTTGCTCGTCGATTCCCGTGCTCTTCCTTGCCCTTACATTTTGCGGCTTGTCTCTCGCAAGCGCCAGTCAATCTTCGTCATCCCACGGTTCGCATTGGTTCCCGCCCCGCAATGGCAATGCTACTGAAACCCCATCAGACTTCACCAAGAACGACCTTTTGCTCGGCTCGCAGGACAGCTTTTTCTGGTTTCTTGTTCCCCTGTTCGGCCTGATGTGTACCGGCGTCTGCGTTGCGATCAACTACGTTACTCTCATCATTCTTCACCTTTTTGGATTGATCTACACTTGGGTGAGACCCGCACTACGGTGCGATGAGGGAAGGTACGAAATGGATCATTCCGCACGGAGAGACAGCAAAGCTGACATTGACTCAGACGGTCTCCTACGGCGTTTGCGGTTAGCTCGACGAAGCAGCGTGTAATCACCACCGGCGTCCTTCTTTTGATGGTTTCGACCGCTATCCCGTACCACTTCGCGTACATGGTTCTCTGCGTTGTTCACGTTGCAACGACGACGAGATCTCTCAGGATTGCGAGGGAGACAGTAAGTTTATTATACAAGCTCATCGCGAACGAAAGCGCTGACCTCCTACAGCACTCCGAAGCCAACTACAACTTCTTTAATTACTGCCAAACTATCTTAGTGCTAATGATCTGGATCCTGCCAATAAACATCCCCGTCCTGGTCGTCTGGGTTCGCAACCTGGCCGTCCACTGGTTGACGCCGTTTTCCTCCCACCACAACATCCTCTCCATCATGCCTTTCATCCTTTTGGTCGAGACTCTGAGTACCGGCCGAATGGTGCCTAGGGTGACGAACAGGTGAGTCTTTCGGTACTCCCGATGTTGGTGCGCGTGTTAACGTGAGTAAAAACAGGTTCCGCTACTTCACCAACATCCTCCTCTTCAGCCTTGCTGGCTATGCGGCCATCTACGGTGTCACCTACGCCTATCGTCTCCACCACATCGCCAACATCCTCTGCGCCTGGCTGGTGGTGATTCACCTCTCGTCGACATCGCTCATCACCGTCTCGCGTAATCTTGGCCACCGATTCGATACCCGGCCTAGGGAGGTGGGAGCGGGCGGAGGCTTCCTCAAGAAGAGACCTTAATTTTCCCAATTCCACAGGTTTTTTTTCCCCCCCTTTTTTTCCCCCTTCCCTTTCAATCCGCAACTTCAAGCGTGCTTTTGGAATTCAAAGTCATGTGGGAATAGAAGTGCTACGAGTTTCCTTTTTATTTTCTTGTCTACGATGACAGTATATCAGCATCGTTCCTACAGGGGCTTTAATTTCTTCCCTGTTTTTCCTTTCTCCTGTCTTCTTGACGTTGGGTTCGGAGAAGAAAGCGGATTGAGTCCGGAAAGGAAGGGAGGCCCTTTGGTTTTTTGTGTTTAACATTTTTCTTCTTCTCTTTTTGCTAGTTTTTGGGTGGATGACAAGATGATCATCATCCCATAGCCGGAACAGGACTTAACTTTTTTTGGAGGGTTTTCCGTTGGCCTTTTTTCTGGTCTTCATTTGGAACTACTGGATGAAAGGAATTGGTTGAATTGGGGCCGTCGTCGTCATCGACGATACGCGAGGGACGAGAGCAACGAGGGGAGAGAGACAGAAGTAGAAGAGTACCATTTCACAAACGAATGACCTCTCTTTTGAGGTGTTCTACTTTCTTTTCTCCCTCTTCGTCCTTCTGTGCGCTGACGTTGTCCGTTCTCGTATTCTTTTTTCTATTCAACGGATCCAGTTCACACTGTTGCGAATGTTTTCGAAAGGAGGACTTGTTTATTACTGGAGCTTTGCATGGGCTTCATGGCCATGGCCTTGAGAGCGAGGGTCTTTTCCGAGGACGAAGTGGCTTTGTGTATAGGAATTCCAAGGTCGACAGAGGGGGCTTGTGTGGATAAAACTGGATGAGGAAGGGTGAGAAGCTGTGTGCGAGTTGCCTTTCCATCCTTTCTTCTTGTTTTTCATGCGCCTACTACGAAGGTTCTACTGCGCGGATGTTAATATTGCAAAGAGGCATTGTTTCTGGCCCTCTGGGCGAAAGGGGACGTTGGGACGAGTAATTGCGGATGACGGCTGTAATGAACGGGTATGACTTTGCTGAGTCCATGCTTCAAGCTGAAGCGATTAGTTGGTAATGTATGTCCTCATGAACAGATCTTGACTGCTACGACGAAAGAAAGACTATGATCATGTGTGAGTAGGAACGAGTTCAGTAAGAAGATAGTGAGCTCTCTCTCTCTCTCTCTCTCTCCTCTGTCCTGCCATGCATGTGAGGGTAGGTGGCTTTTCTTTTTTCACATGGCCAGAAGTGTCCACCCCCACCTTCCGAACGCGGCTTCTCCGAAGAAGCTTAACCATAAGCTAAAGTAGCATGACCAATAGTACCCTCGCACAAAGGGTACGCTATCTTCGCGCTCACACACGTCAGCCCTGGTGGTGAACCGAGTTTGGAGCATTTCCTTTATGCGGACGAACACAGCCACAGCACTAAACATAACCGTGCGACGCGAGCACAAGTTTCGGATGTAAAAAGGCATATGCATTTTTATGTAATGTACCAGAATGCGGCGCTGGGGAGGGTACTCGCTACGCTAAGTACTTTCAAGTCCAAATCGATCCGTGGGACGACGACCAAGAGTAGCTCCCGTCGTATCCCCACCCACCGTTGTTGTCAGCCGCCTTTCGATCGTGCCAGGACGCCTTCGTGGCCACACCCGCCGGCAGCACCGTCGTCGTCTCCCACACCGTCGCCACCGTGGTCGTGATGGTCTCGACAATCTCGGTCCCGTCCGCCGTCACCGTCGACTCGGTCGTCAGCGTCGACGAGCCCGTCATCGTCGTCTCCGTCGTCGTCTCTGCGGCAGCGGTCGTCTCCGCCGCCTCAGCAGCCGTGGTCGTACCGGCCGCCGCCGCCGACGACGACGACGAAGAAGAGTCGGATCCTCCGCCGCTCGACGCCCCCGACGCCACCAGCACCGCCACGCCCCACGCCGGCAGCTCGATCGAGAAGGTGCCGTCGGCATCGACGTCGGGAGTGCTGGTGATGGGCACGACGATCTCGCCGACCTCGACGCTGTTCTGCGTCGCCTCGGGCGCGCTCAGCACGATCAGCGTACCGGCCGACGCGCCGGCCACGTTGATGTTGACTTTCTGGACGTCGTTACCGTAGTTGGCCAGCTTGACGTACGTGTCGCCGCCGTCGCCCTTGGCCGACGCGGCCCAATAGACGGGGCCGAAGGGGGTGTCGGACTCGATGCCGCGCGTGGTGGTGCCCCAGTGCTTGGCGAACATCTGCTGCACGAAGAAGCTAGTGCTGCGGACGATGCCGTCGGGGTCCTGGGTGAAGCCGACGAGGTCGGGCGTCCACTGGGTGGCGTTGAAGAGCTGCAGCAGCGGGGCGTAGGCGCCCATGCGCACGACGTCGGCGTTGCGCTCCCAGCCGAGCATGTAGACGGCCTCGGCGACGCTGGCCTGCATGTTCGGGTAGACGTTGCGATACTTGTTGTCCGTGTCGGTGGTGTCGTTGTCGTCCTGCGACGCGTACGCGGCGAACTCGCCGATGAAGATGGGCACCGAACGCGGGACGTGGTCGAACTGCGAGAAGTTGGACACGAAGTCGGGCGAGGCGGCGTAGTTGTGGTAGTCGACCCAGACGTCGGCCGGAATGGGCGAGGGCAGACACTTCGCGTCCGAGGTGGCGGCGATGACGATGAGCGCAGGGTAGGCGGCTTTGATGGCCGAGTGGAAGGCCGGGAAGCGGTCAGCGCCGTACGACTCGCAGCCGCCGCCGAGGTTGGGCTCGTTGCCGACTTCGACGTACTTGAGCGGGAAGGGGTCTGGGTGGCCGAGGGAAGCGCGGACAGCGCCCCAGGTTGTGGACGAGTCGCCGAGGACGAACTGTTCGAGAGAAGGTCACCATTGGTCAGCAAATGTGGAAAGAGGAGGGGGAAAGATTGGTGTGGAGTATACCTCTAGTTCGTCCATGACGTCGTTGACGTAGGGAGTCAAGGCATCGCCGGTGAGGGGCGTGTTACCGCCGGAGTTGAGCGAAAAGCCGCCCCAGACGTCGAGAAGGGGCTCCAATGCCATATCTTCGCACCACTCGAAATACTCGACAAGGCCTGCCGAGGCGTCAGCGAAAGTTGTTTATCACAGGATCACCGAATCACATACCAAGTGCGTCTGTGTTCGGATAACCCCAGGTACCTGGTTGATGTTAGCACATGCTGATACAGTAAAGCAGGAAGAGACATACCTTGACGACCAGGACGGTCTTTGAGCGGGCCCAACGTCTCATTCCACTTCCAGCGATTGTCCTCGCTATTTCCCTCTCTAGTAAACAGGCTTGTCAGCATCCCGATCCAGGAACACACAATCTCGAATCTCACTTACAAGTTGTTACCACCGGGGAAGCGCAAGAATGTGGCCCCCATGTCATTCAACACATTGGCAATACTCGGCTTTAGCCCGTTTGGCCTGTTGTGGAATGTAGTGGGGTAGAGCGTAACGAGATCGAAGTGCAGGGTAGAGCCCGCAGTACTCCCACCGTCAAACGTCAGGGTCCAGAGGTTGAAGCCGTCGGGCGCCTGTTTGCTCTCGAAGTTGGTCTGGTAATAGGTGTAATCATTGGTGTTGCTGTCGACATCGATGGTGGTGCTGGCGAACTCGGTCCCGCTGTTCTTGCCCACGAGCTTGATGGTCACGCTGCCGCTGTATTCGCCCTTGACATAGAAAGAGGTGAAACACTGGTCGGCGTTGACGGGGATGCCCCAGTAACCCTCGTTGCTGAAACCAACGTCGCCCATTGTGCCGTCCGGCACCGCCACGGCAAGGGAGCGCTGAATCGCAGTCGAGACGGGGTTGTTGGAGTCGACGGATAGGTCAACGTCGCCAATCGGAGCATAGGCGGTGGTGGTGTCATCATCTCCTTGGAAGCCATTATTGCGTAGGAGTTGGCCGTGGATCCCGCCGTCACCGGAGTGGTTGATATCCTGGAGGAACTGTGAGTACTTGCTTGTACGTATATTACTCGAGAAAGACTCACCTCGAACATGAACCCGTACATATGCGGCGAAGTAGCATTGCCACCGCTGGTGGAGACGGTCAGGCTGATACCCGCAGCACTACCGGCAAGAGCGGTGCCTGCCGCCAGGCGGGTGATGGGGGAGGTGAGCCAGTGCATTGCGGGATCGATGGACCGAGGAACAACGGCAGGTATGGAGGCAAGCTCTGAAAAGCAAGCCTATGCTGCTGAGTGTCACGGAACATGAGGACTTGCCGGCAGGTTTTATAGCCGTTCAAATCTGTGTTCAAACCTGAATTGAAGTCCGAAGACCGGCCATCAAAGAATGGTTGAGAGCCAAGATGGCACGGTTCAGCATGTATCACGAGGACGTGATAGCGGGTCCATTGTTGGAAGGTCTGGGCTTACTGCGCCTGCCGGTACTCGTACGAAGGTGGAGGACCAGTGAGGGGAAAGGTACCGGTCATCATAGTGTAGCGGGCGCGGCTCGCAAAGAAGAACAATGGCGTCTGCGGCTAAGACAAGGCGCATGCGTGGCAAGTATGCCGAAGGAGGGACGGTCCCGGATTGGACAGAGAGGTCGATCAAGAGCGGTACGTGAAGGCGTTCTTGGGAGCTTGGCTCGGGTAACGTTGCTCCCCCGCAATTGCCGACGTGCGTCATTGTTTCGACCATTTTAGACTGAGCCAGCAGGAGCTTGCGGCCCCACGGGCTGGCGCTGGCGTTATGGAATGGCCAAGTGCTTGGGAATCTGAGCAGTCGGCGGCCCCACTGCCATGCTCCGCTCGTTTTCTGGCCTGATCTCCACGTGCCGCATTATTTCTACTTTCCTGCCTGGTTCCTTCCCATGTGCGGGGTATCCTGAAGAGTAAAAGAAACTTCCGAGTCGATGCTGTTCTTCGTTTTTCTTGTTCCAGAACTGCCGGACGTTTGCCCTTCAGCTGCACCACAGATGTCTCCGATGCGCCGCGAACGATTTCCGGTCCAGTCTACACAGGGCATTTGATGTGGAGGATTGTACCGTCTTTTTCTGCCGTGGCCGCCAATGGGTATTGACTCTTGTAGTTCCTGCGAAGTACTTACCCGGCACTTCCGCCGCGCACAGGCTTCAACGCGGCAGCCGCAGCCCAAAACAACGAGTAGATCGCACGATGGGAAGATGATGTTCGCGAAGAGGTCGACATAGGCGCTGGGTGGTTGTCGAGATAAGGTTTGATGACAACTGACAGGGAAGGAGGGCCTGCGGTCGGACTGGTTCCGCCTGCAAGCCATCTCCCGTCTTCCAATGACACTTCGCACTATCAAGAACGGCGTTGAGAGTATGGCAAAGGGATCCTGGCAGGTTAGTCAGCCAGACTGTCAATGTCTTTGTGAGAATGTTTGCGATAGGGGAAAGTCATGCTACGCTACTTCGCGGGACCACGGCGAGATGCGAAGGTTACAGCTCGTTTCCTGGAAAGATGAATGTGCGATGAGAGCTCCTTCCGCTTGAAAGTCCTTTGAAAGACTACCAGTCATGCACTTACGTCGAGCTGGTGAAGTGCATAAGCTCCTTTGTCCCGCGTAGGACGCTACACTCCTCCAACATGGTCAGGAATAGGTCCGATATTGGACAACATTCCGAGGAAGGCAGTTAAAGCAAACCAGCGGACACGGATCTAACATTGTAGCTTGTGGGCAGCTGAAGCAAATGTCTAGACATATATGTCAGACTTTACCTTCGCGCCTTCCGTCCATCACCTGCACCTTCAGCAGCGCATTCGCCGGGGGCAGATTCGCTCCAAGCCCGTCGCTCTCACCCCTACCAAGAAGTTTCACATCCAGGAGCGCCTCATCGCCATCATGGATCGCAACACGCCGGCCGAAGGCGGACTGGCCACGCTCTTCAACCCGTTCGGCCTCCAGTTGCCCAAGTACCGTGTGCCGGCCTTCTCTTCTCTCGGCCATGGAACTTCGAAGACGGGCCGCCTCTGCTGAATTCACCTTGCTGACAATCAGTTGGACCGACAGCCGTATGATTGGGGCCATTGACGAGAAGGGCCAACTCAAATAGAACAAAACAGGAACTATATGAACTCAACTCGGAAAGTCTTGTGTTGTGATGTTTTGTGTTATTCCTCTCGACCATAAGAGGCGCTAGGTAAAGAAGAGCGGTTCGATGGCAACCTCACAGTGAGTTATGTCTATATCACTAAGGTATTGCACCTTACTTATACGTGCAGTTGAATCCAATGTCCGGAGGTTAGAAGTAAGTCTCAAATGCGGACAAAATGCATCCATGCGTTGGATTCAGCTACCCGACGACAATATTTCGGAGCCACCCCATGTGGTCTGGATAAGCTTGACCAGCCACCGTCAGGCGAAGATCCGCTACGCTTTCGCTTCGCGCTGGCGCCGCCTCAAACACCGAGCGCAGACACTGTTTTTTTCTTGTCCTTACGTCACGCAGAAGCTGGGCAATGGAAAGCCGTATCCATTGTTGAAAGAAGATTCGAGCCTTCTAAGACACACACCGAGGAGGTGGTTGAAGCAAATATCCGGACGTAGATGCGAGATTAAACCCCATATGAACACGCCCAGAGTAATTAAGGTCCAATCTCTGCGAGACAAATGTGGGTTGCGCTCAATTTTTTTGCAAATTGTAAATGATGCCGCTCCTCGACTACCCCTCATATCCTCTCCCAAGTGGGTGCGGCAGTCGGTTCCTCGAGAAGAATAATGGGTATTGAATTGGTCTAGAACAGCGAATTTCCCTTGTGGCCGCTTCCACCCTCAGCCCGACACTTCGTCCATCCGCTCAACTGCTGCAAACTGCCGCTTCCATTAAACCGACGCAACGTCAACTTTCCTGCGGAATCGTGCCGTTCGGACATGCTTGTCCACGTCCAACGCCTCGACGGCGTGTCTGTGCGCCGTGTAAACACTCCTTCGCCACAAAAGAATATGATGCTTCCGCAGCCGCAACGAGATCAGAAAGACGCTCGATCTGTGATAGGTGGAGAGATGAGGTGGTGTGGTGACGTAGGGCCACTGTGCAATGCAACAAGATGGCCAACCCAACTTCAACATCATCGGCCAGCCAAGCGCGCCAAAGGAGAAGAGGAAAGAGCTAAGTATGATTACACGGAGAAAGGGCTCCACATAGCCACATCTGAAGAGCACAGTGATATTAAGGCCTCGAGTATCCGGGTACGAGGGGACACAAGACATGTCGTAGGAAGAAAGAGCTGGTCCTTTGATCAAAACTTTGTTCATATCTGCTTGAATTCATCCGACAGGTACTGGAGGACCTAAAAGGTGGGTTAGATAAGTTGCATGTCTGAAGCAGCTGGCGAGTGACTTACAGCGGACGGAATAACACCCTGGTTCACAAGATGCTTACTCAACCCTTTCACCACTTCCATCTGCTGCTCGGGAGTGAGTCCATTAATGGCCTGCTCAATGACGCCACCAACGCTCGCCTTGTACACGGCGATGAAGCTCGAATAGTACATGAAAGCAAAGAAACCCATGATGAACTGGCAGTCCATGCGATCAGTCATGCCACCGTGTCCAGGAATGGAGTCGCCGAAGTCCTTGATCTTGAAAGTGCGCTTAAGACCGGACGCGAAGAATCCACCAAATGGAGCGATAAGGGAAGCGAAGGTCGCAAAGACGAGAATGTGGAACTGCATGGGCGCGACAGTAATCGTGGTGGGGAGGTGGGTCCAGTTCGGAGGGATGAACGGCAGACGATAGAGACGGGGGATGAAAACAGGGTTAACATCGCACTCCAGGCCAGTGAAGACGTTTGCTCCAAGGTCCTGCTTTCCCGTCAGCTGAATTCCAAACCGACGTTAAGACATTAGACTTACGTTGACAGGGCAGATGAAGTATTTGTAGCGCATCAGGACGTTCGTAAGAAGCACGCCGAAGAGGATGGTGAAAATCCATGCACCCAGGAAGCCTTCAACCGTCTTCTTGGGCGAGATCTTGATGAGCTGGGTTCGTCCGAAAGTAATGCCGCAGATGTAGGCAAAGATGTCGTTCGTGACAACCAGGCAAACCGGGAGGAAGAACCAGATCATGCCCTCGAAGATGTTGTTCATGATAAAGTGCGCCTGGACAACGATGAGGTACAAGGCCATGTGAGTCCAGGCGAACTGAGTAAACTGGAACTTGTAGTGTCCCTTCTGGAGCGACCCGACAAAGAACACAAAGCCTAAGAGGAGGGGGGGTTAGTGAGTGGTGCTCCGAAAGTGGGTGCCCGCAGTGCTTACCAGTGACGTAGAGCATGAAGCTGATGAAGCGGTGGTGAGTAGCAAACGGCAGGAGGATCTTGTCGACGAGGATAATGTGCTTGAAGTAGTAAATGACACTCTCTCCGTACAGAAAGTACATTGTCGAGCCCAAGAAATACCAGTTCAAGCTCTTCGTAAACCTCAAGCTCCTGGCGCGGCTAGGTACGTTGGAAATGGCGATGACCTCCTTGAAGGAAATGATCTGGACCGCAGTCACGATGATGATGATGTAGATGTGCCCGGCAAACATGGCCCAGAAAAAGCCCGCAATCATGACCAGCGTCCAGATGGTGCGGGTAATGAAGGTTTCCTTCTTCTTCTCGTACTCGGACTTGGGAGGTTCCTGCTGCCTATTAGCCGCCATTCTCAGTGACCGCGGGACTCTGGTATACCGACCTCTGGCTTCGCGACGGCGCCGTTCCTCGTAGGGCTGCCGGGCTCGGAGTGCGGCTCGCTGAGCTCAGACATGGACATTCTCCTGCCCTTGCCGCTGCTGCCGCTGCCGCGGTGTTGGAACTTGACGTCCTTTCTCGGCTTCGTCATGATCGCGACAGTGTCACGGCGCTGCTAACGGCCAAGGATCTGCCCCAGCTCTTTCGCAAGCTTCCGAGAGTATATGTCCTCGTCGAATGGGGGCTGCAAGGCAGAAACGAGAGCCGGCGCACTCAACGTTTTCGCGTTTGGACGGAGTACGGAGCAGGACGGTGCGGTGACTGGGAGGGGCGGTGGAGGGTGAATTTGCAGCGCGCGTCTGGACGACGAGCAGCTGGGCGCGGGGCTCTGGCGAGCGATGTAGGTAGGTAGTGGGGGAAGATGGCGAGGTGAGGGAATGAGGGAGCGCTGCGGAGGCTGCTGATCTACGTCAACGAGCGCGCCAAGGCTGCAAAGCACCTGGCAGCAGCAGCGCGGCGCAAGCAGGCCCACGGCCCACGGTCCACGGCCCACGGCCCACATGTGAAGGCCGCCCGGACGCCTGAGCAACCCCGGCCGCCTATCATCTCCGCGACGCGCCGCCGCCACCAAGCTCAATTGCCCTCCAAGCCTAAGCCTGAGCCTGCGCCCGCTCCCGCGCCCGTCAATGGCATGGCCGTCGACGACGACGAGTTTGGCCCGGCCGATGAGCTCGATGCTCTCCCCTACGAAGAGATTGTAACCCAAGCTCTTGCCTCGACCCAGCACCGCCGAAACTCGAACGCGCCGCCCGACGGGAACACCCAAGCCCCGCCCCAGACAGATCCGCCGCCATCCGAGTATGACTTTCCTGACGCCGACGCCATACGGCTGGATGGCCAGCCTCTTGTCGCCAAATTGCCCCGCGATAACGGCACCGGCTCGTTGCAGCGCTTCGGGGGGGATTCTGCCGTGACAGCCCGCAACCATGCCACCACGCGACGGACTGCTCAGGATTTGGCCGGCGATAAGCGCGAGCCCTTATACGAGAACCGCTTGAACAGACATGCAAGAAACAGCAACTATAATCTTGGTGCGACTGCCGCGTCCTCCGTACCTCCACCGCACTCCGCCGAGGACTTGGCCAATGCCAGCGAAGAAGAATTGAGATCCAGGATTGATGAGGTATAACAGAGTCGCGAACTCGTAGCAACCCACTGCTGACAATCGCAGCTCCAAAACGTCATCGACCATGTCACCAAAGCGAAGAACGAGGCCGAGAGTCAGGCCCAGAGGAGGGCTGGCGAGGCGTCCATCATCCGCAAGAATCTCGAGAAGGCAGACAGAGCACATATGGCCAAGGTTAAATCCTTACACAAAACCTACACAGAGGAGGTCGCCACTCTAGAGGCTGAGCTCAGAGCGCTGAGACAGAAATTCAACACGCTGGACGCCGTATACCAATTCGACGTGTCGGACATGAAGGCAGATGCCGGCAAGGCAAAGTCCCGGCGCAACTTGAAAGATGGCACCGCCAACAGCAAAGCCGGAAAACCGCAAGCAACTACGCCTAAGAAGAATCGGAGAGCTGACTACGGGGATGGGTTCGATGGCGGCGGCGTTATGGAGGGCTCGCCCAGCAAATCGCGGGAGAAGTCAAGAAACGGCACGCCCAGGCAAGGCGCGAAACGAAAGCGCAATGCCATAGAGGCAAGTCCCGCCAAGCCTCTCCCGCTCTTGGAGCCTCAGCAGCCTCAGATCCCTGAGGATGAGTCTATTGTAATGCCTGATGCCGAACATGATGATGATCTCCTTGCAAACGTCAGAAAGAACGATGGCAAGTTCAAGGTAAGGGATCCGTTCCAAAAGCGTCGAGTCCTGCTAATTTTGTAGCTTCTCAAAAGGCTCATGAACCATCGGCCAGCGGGTTTGCGCGTGAGGACTTTTGAGGCGTTTACCGAATTTGCTTTCCCATCAATACCTGAACGCCTCCTATCCTCTGTCATTTACGACGGGATATCCTTATATCACGACGAATCAAGCGATTTCCCAATCCATTTTTGCAGAGTTCTCCTTTCCGTATGGGACCGTTGTGCACAGGAGACCTACGTAAGTCGTGTTCCAACGCTTGTTCACAGGCCAGAAGCTGATTTTCTCAGTATCAACCTTTGCATGTCATTCTCGACACCTTGCAATTTGTCCTCTCTTTTGAGTCTCTCGAGAAGACGGCATCGTTGACCGAGGAAATTGTCCCTCTAGCTCAGTCTTCAGCCAGTCTCGTGGTTTGGACATCCTTGGACAACCCTCAACTCAAGCAGCACATCGACCTTCATGACTGTCTTTACCTTATGCTCACCATTTCCCGAAGCTGCGCGTGTGACGTTGAAGCCACAACGCGATTTTGGTCTCTCGTCCCTCGCGATTTCGTCAGAGCTCTTTTCAAATCCCCCTTCCTCTCCACCCTTTCGCTCACCGTCCAACTTCTCGCAACAAGCGTGACCCCCACGAGCTTCGGTCCCATCCCCGACTTCGATCCAGCAGAACTACCAGCCGGCCTCGCCACCTCGAACAAAGCGGTCACAACCACCGACTACCTCACTTCCCTCCTCCAAGAAACCCCGGACGTGGTGCCCTCCAAACCCGCGCTGTGGTCCTTCCGCCTCACGCTCCTCAACACCTTCTCCGCCTTGCTGCGCTCCCCGGCCGCCGCCGCCGCGCTGGCAACCCACCGCTGCTTCGTCGGCCGCCTCTTCATCCTCCTCAACGACGCCATCGCGACCCTCTACGCCACCGCCCCGCGCACCCCGCTCGCCGCCACCCTCGGCCGCATCGCCAACCTCGGCACCCGCATCGCCTACATCCTGATAACGGACGCCGCCACGCGCCCGCTCGTCGACCGCCACGAGCGCCTCGCCGCCGTGCAGGGCGCCACCCACGCGCACTTGGTCGCGCTGACCCGCCTCGCTTTCGTCGACGTGGACGCCGATGCCGACGTCGTCGACGACGGCGACGACGGCGGCCCCGCTGCCGTAGGCGGGTTTGGCGGCGCGAGGGTGCTGGAGGCGGGCATCGAGGAGGAGGTCGTGGATATGGCACATCAGCTGCTCGACGAGTTTGTGAGCCCCGAGGAAGGAGAGCAGTTGAACGGCGTGTTTAGTTCGGCGAGGACGGTCGCTTGATTGGCCTGATACCAATTTTTGGGGGGAATTTTAGTGGGTTGGAGTGGAGTGGGGAGTGGATTGGGAGGCTTATGCTTTATGTTTCTCCCCCCCCCCCCCTTTTTTTTTTCTCTTTTTGATACCATTTTGAGTTCCATCTCATCTTTTGGAGGAGCATAGCGTGCATAGGAGTTGCAAGCATATAGCGCGTTTTTATATTTGCCCTTTGGGGATTAGTGCGCGTGGAAGGGGACGTGTAGAGTATTGGATAGCATGGTACCTCTTTCCGGCCATGGTTCATAACGCTGTTCTTAAGAAAAAAAAAGAAACAAGGAATAATACATCAAAGTGCCACGGGATTTACTTTCAAATTTGTAGGATGAAGATGATCGAGAAAAAAAAAAACGGAACCGTCTATGTTGGTTCTGTGAACAGACAACCATTGGTTGAATTGTCATCCAGCCGAATCCTCCCCGCTGCCTTCCGTTGCAGGTCCGAAATGCCGTTTGATGTCCCAAATCTTGTACCCTTCCTTGTAGCAGGCATTCCCCAGTCCACTTCAATGTCTTCTCCTTCTTCCCTTCGGGTCTCTCATCTGCCCGAGACAAAATGTAAGATTCGTTCGCATACTCCTCTCCTCCCCTCACATGCTACTCGTTCTTCCGCCGGCAACAAAGACAGTTTTCAAGTAGCAGGAATGAAGGAGAAATAAAGCATCATAATTGCAGCCGTGAAACCCCGACAACCTAGCCAGCCAGCCAACCGGCCTCCCATATCTATCTCTGCCCAACCCATCCATCCCCAATCCGTCGCCGCTGCCACTACTCCTTCGAAATCGCTCGCCCTTTCTGGTCGGGGGTTGTGGGGAGCAGAGAGAAAGTATCTCTTTGTGTGCGCGTCTGTCGCGCGATAATGAACTCCTCCCTAGACCACTAAAAGTAGTGTCGAAAGAAAGAATTCCAAAAAGTCAGAAAAGC
This sequence comes from Diplodia mutila, assembly GCA_022560015.1. NCBI lineage: Eukaryota > Fungi > Ascomycota > Dothideomycetes > Botryosphaeriales > Botryosphaeriaceae > Diplodia > Diplodia mutila. The sequence goes on along the minus strand of JAFISB010000013.1, from coordinate 255,473 downwards.
ACCACCTCAAGTCTAGAAATGTTTTTTTTTTCTTGCTTTTAGGAGCGGAATAAGCTCCTTAGCCGCTCACCGATGCCTGGCCTCTCTCCACCTCCACCACCGTGCGATGTAGCACTGCCACCACCACCTGCTGCCATAGCCATGCTATGTCCGACGTTGCTGAGTACCCGACTGAAGCTGTTTCTCCGACGCTGGCGCACAACGACGTGCGTATGCATGCCGCGCATGGCCGGGTCGTGGTCGTCCAGGGAACCTTCCCAGATCCGCATGAAAGGCTCGCTATTCCGGTGACTGTAGCGGTGGTCCCGCATGGGCGGCTGTCCCGGAGAGTTGGCGACGAAGGGCGGTTGCGGGAAAGTTACAGAGTGTGGAATTCCGAAAAGGGGAAAGTCGAATGGTGAACGCGTTCGGGAGCGTGGTGCACCCATCGAATAGAAAGTCGTGGTGTACAGGCCTCCTGGCATGTTAGGGACGAAATGGTCATCGGGGTTGTTCGTAGATCCGCCACCGCTGCCGCTGTTGTTACCGCCATTTCCCGGCGCGTTACTGGAACTGCCGCTTCCAGGACCAGATCCAGATCCAGATCCAGATCCAGATGAACCTGCAGCTCCGCCACTAGGTCCGTTTCCTCCTGGTTGTCCCTCTGGATTTCCCTTCTTCTCAATACCTTGCCTACAATGTGGGCAAGTATCGTGTTCCAACAACCATGCCTCAATGCATTGACCGTGGAACCAGTGACCACATGGAAGCTCTGTTACTTCTGCGCCGATCGGGACCTCGTCCATGCATATGCTACATTCGCCATGAAGCTCACTCTCGGGGAAATCAGGCGGACAGTCACCAGCGCCAACCATTTCGCGAGTGACACTCTTCTTCGGCAGGGCTGCGATTGCCTCTGCGGAGGCCGGTCCCGGAGCGTTACCAGTAGCATTCTGTTCCATTAACTGAGAGATGACGCGATCGAGCGCCTCTTGGCTGTATACGGCGTCTCCATGTGCGGCAAGTTGCGGGTTAAGGAGGGAGGCGAACAGTGTGGCAAGCGGATTCGGGGGTACACCACCCTCGCCACCGGGGGACCCAGGGCCGTGAGGACGGTCTCGCGCAAAGGGGGGCGGGCCAAATGCACCACCGCCGAGGATACCGGCAATTACCCTACGATGAGTCAGTACATGCAAGTCAAAGTCTAACGACTGGGTAGCCTCGAGACGCAATTATGGGGTCTCCAACACTGGAGAGCGTAAGGCATCGAAATCAGTGAGACAACTGAGCGGCCAGCCTGCTCCCAAAGTGTGCGATGCCAGTGGAAGGCTCTTTAAAAGAGAGATGTCAAGAAAAGTAGCCGGGCTCTGAAACTTACTCATGAAGGCTATCGGTGGGTTCGACGTGCGGTCCCGGGTTGTTCGCGTCCCGCGGGAACAGTCTTGCGGTTGATGTGTAGGTATAGTGTGGACCACTGCCTGACCTTGTCTCTTCTCTCCCCGACGAACCAGGCTGACCCTCGCCCTCACCATGCTCCTCCTCGCCATGGTTTGGACGTTGTTGGCCCCCGGCAATTCCTTGCATCATACTTGCAAAATTACGGAAGAGCGGGTTTACGAAAGCATTGGGCTCGCCGAATTCGCCTTGGTTCTGAGGTGGCCCACGAGGAGCTCCGAAACTCGTTGACCAGGTGCCGGTAATGGAGTAACTGTTGGGACCGTTGCGCTGTAGGCGAATTCCGGGCGGAAAGGCTCCTTGAATCGGATCGGGCACGCCTTCCTCGGGGTCTGGCGCGTTCCACGGATTGTGAAGGGCAAAAGGATTCGCCTCCTCCTCGAATTCGTCGTCTTGTTCCAGATGGTCGTCGCGGGGGTCGTGGTCGGGTTCGATCTACCGCGCACTGTCAGCAGGGAATGAGTTGGGGGAGTAATGCAGTTGTCGCAATTGGTGTTGCGCATAGGTGGCGACTGGTTATGCGCCCCAAAAGCTGAGGTACATGGGCTGAGTAACATGGGGGAGTTTCCGGATGATCACTCACGATTTCGGTGAACTCGGAGTGACAGTCAGGGCATGTCAGCCCATGCTCGTCCCGGTACCACTCGTTTTCGCACTGATGGCAGAAGACCATCTCGCGATTAGCCTGGGGTGTGCTCATAGTGACCAGGTCGCAGCCACGACGCGCGTGCTGGTGGCAATGTACTATGCGCGGGCAAGGCTAACAAAGAGCTGTATTGTACGGGGCAAACGCTGCGACGGAGAGCGACGGGCGCAAAGAAGAGATGGCAGACGGTCGGCAAGGCAGGTAAGAATGCTGGAGTGAGGCGGCACGAGGCTGGTCTGGAGTTTGGAGTATGTAGCTGCTCAGCGGGCTGCGATGTCTCGGATTGGCGGCGGGATTGCAGCAGGCAGGGTTATGTCATACGCCGGGGTCGGGTGGTCGCTGCGGGGAGGCCAGGTGAGCTGGAAGGCGCGGGCACAGGGCGAGAGTGCTGTACAGGCGACGGTGAGAGCAGCAAAGGGGACGTGTTAAGGATAAGCGTCGGAGGGCGCGGAGAAGGGAGAGCTGGATTGCTAAAGGTGCGGCGGGCTTGATGGAAACGCAATCGACAGCTTGGCTAGGTGACGCTGGTGCCAAGATTTTCCCGCCGCACATGGACGAGTCGCGCCCGCAGCCCAGGGTCCACGATCCCTCTACTACCACGTTGCAGCAAACCCGCTGAATCCGCAAGGTTGGCACACTACTCTACCCAGCGCGTGAGCCACGCTGTCTTGACTCATCCCCGCGTTTGCGCTCGGCTTCTGCTGGCTTCTAGCTCCTTCTCCGCAACCTCCGAAGGGAGCGATAGGGACGGACACGCCGAGTGAGAATTGTTGTCTTGCAAACCAAGCGCTATGCTACAGAAGATCGTGTATCAGCAATAAATTGCACCGCCTGTCCCAACGCCGCCCAAACATCCTCCGCGCAATCCAGCCTGCCCTACTACCGTGTCGTCCAGTCATGTAGCCTAGTATTTCCTGTTTAACTACCTCTTGCGAGAGCTCCTGATGAGGAAGCTTCCCACCACACCTGCTGCCACCGCAATACCACCCACGATGGCAACGCCCACCATACCCTCTTTCGCGACGCGGTCGTCGATAAGTGCCTTCAAGCTTCCGGCCTGCAAGTTGGCGGGCTCAAGGTCCAGCAACAGCTCATTGTAGCGGCGCGCCTCGGCGTAGTTGCCGAGCTTGTAGTTGCCGAGGGCGAGGTAGTAGAGGCATTCGCGGCGGCGCTCAGGGCTGTTACGGAAGATCTCGGAGAGGAGGCGCACACCCTCTTGTTGCTCGCTACGTTGCGTGGATTTGATGAGGCCCTGGGACGCAGAAAATGAGCAACTGGAATCTCGGGGGATCGCAGCGGCGCACGAGGCAGCAGCAAGGAGATGATGGCGTACCCATGCGTAGTTGAACTTGGTTTGAATGCCTACGTATTCGCCCTCCTTCTCGTACTGGGAGCGCAGAACCTGAAGTTCCTCTGGCTTAAGCGGACTGTCGAACGTCGTCAGAGTGCATGTTGCTTTGACGTCGGCATAGCTGTCGGGCTTGCGGAGGTGTCTCACCTCTCCGCATCAGCGGCATCTGTTGCAAAGCGCATGTTAGCGGCGGCTCGTAGTTGTGATTCTCAGGAGCAGCAGCAGGCGCGGCGAGGGAACGTACAGGGCAAAGAGGGCGCCATCTTGTCGGGTTCGCAGTGGGTGGAAGGGCTCGTTGGTTTGACTGCGAGTGTTTCGTGAGTCGTAGGAAGCGCTTGCCGCCGCCCGGTCGCGGGTCGCGCTTGACCTTGGGCTTTGGACCGCTGACGTACGGCGCCACCGTGCGCGCTCACCGCCCGCCACCCTGTGGCTCAGCGCGCTAGCCCGCAAACGTGAAAACCAAAACACGACAGCTTTCCCTGCCAACTCGCCCCAAACAACCTCCGCCCCGCTTCCGCACACTTTCGTCGCAATCCACGCAATCCACCTCCACTGCTGCCAAACTGCCAGACAACAATATTCAACATGCTTCTCGACGAGCACCCCGCCGAAGTATGCTACTACGAGCTTGGTCCGGCTGCTTCCCAGCTAATTGCAAACAGATCATCCGCCAATGCGTTAGCAACTTCAACGTCGCCCCCGACAAGGCGGCGATAGGACGGAGCGCGAACTCGTACGGCAACCTCGAGCGCTTCCGCAAAGACCAAGTCAAAATCGAACAGGACAAGCTGCAACAGCTGTCTCGCCACCTGAGCTCCCTCCAGTCCCAGCACAGCCTCACCATCCAATCGCACAACCCTGCCGAGCACGCCGCCGAGATCTTGCGCCTGGACACGGAGAAATTCAAGGTTGCGAAACAAGTCTCTGACCTGGAAATCGAGGAAGAGCGCCTCGCATCGGAGCTCGACCGCCTGAAGGCCGAGCTGGAGGAGGTCGACGCGCAGGGTACCGAAGGTGGAGATATGCGGAGGGTTGATTACAGCGATGAGGATTCCCTCCTGTTAGTCCAACCCTTGCTCTTCGAAGCTTCCCTGATACTGACGTAGTACGAACTGTAGGCTCAAGCTCCGGATTTTCCGCCTGATGGGCATTGAACCCCAGATCGACCCCATGTCTGGCAACTATCACAAAGCTACTATCAACAGCAGCACCCATAGGGGCGACGTTCATTTAGTTACCTTCAAACCGGAGTTCTCGAGGTATTTCTATGCCGACTACATCTGGAATCGCATTTAAGCGATCGATGACATGAGCCATGCGCCGGTGTTGCCGGTGCGCAGCTCTAACGACTTCTGGGATTTCTGGGGTGAAAGCGATACCACGGGATTTTTAAGGCGGCTTATTGGTGTTTGGGAGTTGGACAGGGCAGTCCGGTGTCTAGCGACGTTTTTCTTCTCTTTAATGAGCAATTCATGCCTTTTTTTCATCCGGCTTCACTTGGTGGTGCTTCACCCAACAGTTTTACTATTGATTTGATATCAGCAGATCTGATGGGTTTCAACGCCGACAGTCCGCCGGAAAACAACTACCGCTGCGTAACATAGTCTTCCAAGCTCTTCTCCTCGCACCACTCGCAGTGTTCAGGGTGCTCCTTGAAGAACGCCCCTTGATCCAGCATGGGCTCGCTATCGCTTTTCTTCAGAACATAATCAACCACCTGCGTCTCATAATGCCGGTACGTCATCCGATACCGCCTGTCCGCCACCTCTTCATCGTCCGCGCAGACGACCATGACGTCCCTCGGCGCGAGCATGGCCTCGCACCCCGCCATGTCGTGCATCAACCAGCTCGCCTCGAACGCCTCCAGCTCCAGCACGCCCCTCATCTCCCGCACCGCGCCGGCCCAGTCGCCCAGCCGCGGCATGAAGCGCACATTGCACAGCGTCAGGCTGCGCAGCGTGCCCGCCACGCGCCCGAGCAGGCCCAGCAAGCCCTCCTGCGTCGTCGCCAGATCCAGCGTCAGCTTCCGCAGGCGCGGCCACCGCACGCCGACGGCTTCGACGTCCCGCTCTTCCTCTTCCTCCTCCCCCTCTCGCCGCCCCTCCCCCACTTCTCCCTCCGGTAGCCCCTCATCACCACCACCGCCACCATCCTGCCCCAGCAGCGCCAACAACACGTCCTTCCCCCTCCACACCTCCACATCCGCCGCCAGATACCCCCGCCACCCGCCCATCATGCCCTCCCTCTCCACCACCAGCGCCAGCTCGACCAGGCCGCTTGCGCGCCCCAGGAACGCCGCCAGCGGGCCCACCAGGTTGCGAACCCCGCCCACGCTGCTCCAGTTGAGGTGCAGGTCGAGCTTCGTCAGGCCCGCGACGGCGGCGGTGAGGGTGAGGAAGTGATTTCGGTAGATGGATGCCTCTTCTTCTTCTTCGTCGTGGTAATCGATGGCGGCAGCGGCGGCGGCGGCGATGATGTTGGTGGTGGTGGTGGCGGTGGGGCGGGAGCGACGGCGGGAGCGGTAGGGACCGTCGATGTTCCAGAGGCGGACGAGGGCGGCGGGGCCGAAGATGCTGTAGCCGATGGTGGAGAAGGTGAGGGCGCGGAGGGGGAGGCGTTTGCGAGAGGTGGTGATGGTGGTGGCCCGGCCGAGTGCGTGCAGCAGGCAGGAGAGGTCGATGGCTTTTTGGTTGTCGCGGTCGCCGGGCGGGTCCGGGTCGGGTTTGGCGAAGGTCAGGCCGCGCCAGGTGTGGGCGTACGCAGGGGGGAATTGCTGGTGCTCCATGCCGAAGGTGGCGGTGATGGTGTGGAGGTTGGGGAGGGAGGCGAGGGCGCGGGGGAGGCTGGGGAAGGTGTGGGGGAGGAGGGGGTTCCTGGGGCCGGCGCGGGAGAGGATGCAGTCGATGTAGTCGGCTGGAGTGTCGTGCTCCGAGGTGTAGGCGGTGTAGATTTGGTGGAGTTGTGGGAGGGTGAGGTCTTGGGTGGGGATGTGCTTGAGGCCTGGAGGTGGGCGCCATGGTTGGCCTGTCAAGTTGTCAAGAGACGATTCAGAGATGAAAGCTGGAATGGGGCATACATACCTGGTTGCAAACGCAGCTCTCGGAGGAAATGATCGAAATCGAAGAACCACAGCAGCTGGTGGCTGTTGAAATCCAGATGTTGCACGTACTTGGCGATGGGTTGATGATTGGCTATAGATATCAAGCCGTCTAGGCTGAGCTGCGAGAGCCTGAAGCGAAAGTTGCGAAAGTAGCGGGGGGCAGTGAGGCGATTGAATTGCTTGCAGCACAGGCGCAGGTGCTGCTGTGTTTCGTGGTCAGTGAAGGAAATGATGACATCGATCATCTCCTCCGGAAGGGTGGGCAAGGATGCTGGAGACCTCCGCATGATTGGAGCGGTAGATAAGGACACAATATATATTTGCTGAGAAGCAGCCTCCGAGAGAGCGGCCAATCTGCAATCTGGAGCGAGTGTTTAGACCATCGACGACTGCGGAGCATTCCCACTTCGCGGGGAAAGTAAAGGGGCGGAATGCGTTAGTAGAGTGCTTGAAAAGATGCTGATGGACCCTGATGAGGGTGATGTCAAAGATGAAGGATTCAGGCAGACGCGGTCCAGATCTGGGCCGCCAGCCATGTCCATATCCGCCATTGGCTCGGCAATCTGCAAATCTCCGGGTAGGTTTATACCAGCCACCCATTAACATCTCCGTTCACAGACATGCTCGGGAACGGTGGCCTTACATGTTGTAGTCCCAATTTCGAGGTTGCAGACTTTGCGGTTGGTGGTCATGTTCACTTCTCTGACATCTCAGACTCATACCAGCTCGCGGGCCATGGTTCCAACTGTACTCCACCCGAAGCATGATACATCTCTCACCTCCATGCACTCACTATTGACGCAGACAGACCCTTCATTCGCTTGCGCTGCGTAACATCCGTCAGCGAAAGGACACGTAAGCAAACTTTTCCACTAGCGGAAGGGCCCAAACCCGCGCACATGAGCCTTTCTGCCATCTGCACGTGTCTGGCTGTCTCCACTCCATCCTCAAACTTCTTCAACTTCAATCCCTGTCAGCAGATCTCGGCGCTGGCAGCAACCTCCGCCGCCATTCCCGACGAACCTCCACCCTCCGACACCGCTGAGGCTCCCAACCAGCAATCCAACCATCCGAAAGAATCGGATACAACTGAGGAGTTCCTAGAATGGCTTGGCAAACAGGTAGCAGAGGGCGAGGCCGAGCAGCGACGCCCGGGCAAAAATCTCACTGTAGCGATGAGGCTGACTGAGCGTACTCTCTTCTTTCTGAAGAAATGGGGACAAGAGGTCTTTGGACTGAAGGTCTACCGCCTCACATACGAAGACGATGCGGCGTGGCAGGAGTTCGTGGAAATGCTTTATGTGAAGACCCGCCACAACCTCTCTCGAAAGGAGGCACTCCCAGAAGGCGAAACACTCATTTCCATGCTTGACTGGGCTGTGGAGGACAACAAGGAGCAGTGGGACAACGCTAGCTTAGCTGAAGTCTGCCGGTACGTATTACCTTCGCACCAACCGACACATGCTTTGCTCTGACTGAGCTTTTCCAGGCATTTTCAGAACGGACCCGAGGTAGCCAACCCTGGCCAGCGTGGCAGTGTCTGCATCGTTGTCGATGCCGAGTCCTTGCAGTCTGTTATGGATGCCAAAGAGCCTGTACCCTTCACCAGCCGACACCGCGACTCCCCATTTGTCAAAGTTCTTGACACCATGATCATATCGGAGGCATCTGAGTTCTCTCACCAGCAGAAGCTTGGAAAATCAGACGGAGAAAGCAAGAACAGCGGCAGAGGCGATGGGTTGTCAGAGGAGATTCGTTACATGAAAGTGGAGCCTTCCACCCTCTTGCCGTTCTTCTATGATAACCTGAGGGTTTGTTTCGATGAGATCTGCCATGGAGGACCGCGTCCTCCTTATGTTTGGACGGAATGAAAGTGCAAGACTTTGATCACTTCATCCCACGAACCATTGTAGAGCTAAGGAGACACACAAATCAAATTTATTATCCGTGTCAATTCGGGCCGTCATCTCAGTTCATCTCTCATGTCAACAGAAAGACCTTTCCGCATTTTTGTGAAGGGGATATTGGTCGCGGCCATAACGTGTTGCCTCAGTCGGCGCAATCCACCAACACCTCTACGGTTGCAATTTACGTAGGTCATGGAATAAGATGCTTGGATGTGTTTGTATGGGTTTAAAACTCACGTTTGCGCCCGGTCATTTGCTTTAACCTCCCACGTAAGAAGGATAGGGCTTAGAGAGCTAATATCTGTAACCTACTGCGGTGTTGGTGGACGCGTCGGTGGATCGCGCAGAATGAGTAAATATATGCTGCACACGCCGATGAGATTCATAATTGGAGTTCATGCCTGCATGACGGCGTGGTGCAGTGGGTTGCTCCAAGTATTGCCATAAGATCAGGTGGAATGGGATTGCATTACTGCACTTTTATCACTAGCTCTAGAAATCTATGATCCGAATCGCAGCGATTTTGTAGAAAACAAGCAATAACTCCCTCGCTTCCTAGCTTTCCAACTTTGAAGAGAAGCCCCTTATCTCTCAGGTGCCTTGATCTTGGCACCAGCAACAGGAGCCAGGGGCTTGATGATGCTGAGAACAGCCTCGTATCGGGCCTTCAAATCAGTATCGCTGGGATCATTGTCAACAGCCTCTTTCATCTTCGTAAGCACTGTCGTAATCGCGTTCGTGACGAAAAGCTTGGTCCTTGTGGGCATTCCGTCGAGGAAATCCGGTACGAATGCGTCCCAGCTTTCAGCCAGACCAGAACACTCAGGGATGTTGTTCTCAATGAGCTCTCGCTGATCTCGAACGCCGTCAATTGCGTCATACAACCCTGAACTGGTTTGAAGGTTGTTCAAGTAATCGAAGACAAGGATCGGCAAGATGATCATTCCCAGTGCTATGCCTGCATCTTCATCGGAGAGAGCAGCATTGTCCCCCAGTTCGGCGACTTTTTCGTCCGAGAAGATAGCAACATCTCGCCATATCTATGAAGCCGTCAGAATCGTTCAGAGCATTAATGGTGGGGGCGTTACCCTAGTTTTGGTTCCATTGATCTGGGAATCCAGCAATCAAAAGGATGCCACGGTTCCGGAACGAGCCCATGGCTTCGAAAACTCGGTCGTTCGGCACCCTAGACGTTTTGAACGCGCCGCTTTGCATCTTGGGAATGTTACTGGGCAACGAAGGCTCCAGCCAAAAGTCTTCAAAGCATGCATCGTCGACGGATGGAGCGTCAATTGCGCCGGCGGAGAGTTCTGTCATCCATATAGAAATGGTTTGAAGCTGGACAGTGTCAGTTGAGTACTTGTGACTTGATCCAAGATTAACCTTACCTCGAGGATGTGCTCAGTGACAGTGTTTTCAGGGGGATTCTGTGAGCGAATTGGGTATGCGACAACAACAGTGTTCGTGCAGTCCTTCAAATTTCCAGGCCCCATGGCATACGGGTATACCATGCGACCGTTCTTGGACTTCAGGACCTTGCCAACGGCGGGGTAATTCATGGCCTGGAGGCATAAAAGCTTACCGGAACCGAGATACACGGGGTATTCACGGCGTCCGCCGGCAGTGCCATCCGTGGTGTCAACCTGTTCGGGCGGGCAATCGTCAAGGTTGTCCTCATCACGACCGTCGTCGTAGTCGTCTCCGCCATCATTGTCGTCATTGCGGCATATGTCCTCATCGATGTCACAGGCAGAAATGTCACAAGCATTTCTCACATCTCTCTTCATCAGCTTGGTGATGTTGGTAAGCGCGTGGACGAGGTCGAGGTCGAGATGGTGGACATGGTCATTGTTGACGGTGGTGAGGGCACGTGAGTGAGCACCGGGTGCCAAGGTAAGGCTGAAGATGAGGAGCAGCCAGAAGACCACAAAGGATGCCTTGAGTAGCATGACTGCTAAGTCTTCCGGCGAGGGAATTGCAGATTCCAAATGGAGCTGTGGCAAGAGTATCGGGACAGTACCTGGGCAGAGTCATGTTCAGAGGAGCATTGGGTGAGATGGCATGCTGCTTGGGTGAACTTACCAAAAAGCGGTTCTGTAGGGTGGAGGAAATCTGGAGGTTGGAGAGAAGAGAAGAAGAGGAGGGTGCAGATCGAGCTGAAGATTCATATACTTCATGGCTGGTTATTGTGCCGCCCTCACGTGCTGTGTTTTGAGGTCCGTGTGCGCGAGAAACTGCCTGTTTCAGGCAGATATATTGCAATATACACATCTGGGTAGTTGAATCCTATGCCTGGACACAAATTTACAGTTTTAACACTTATATCTGTATCCGGACACTTGCTTCAACTGCCCACGTAGAAGGGTTTGCAGAACTTACATTTACGTCTGAACGTTTGCTTCAACTACCCACGTAGGAGGGCTTACAGCCCCAATTCTGCGTCCGGAAATTTGGTCGAATTGTCCACCTAGAAGGGCGAGTAAGCGTGTCTCCCAGCCATCGTCTACGGCACTTCCGAGCTGACTAGAAACGAAGACTTCTCACACATAATCGGGGAGCTCAGGGACATCCATAAGTAGAAATTAGCCATCGCTAACAAACAAGAATAGTAATGAAGTGATTCTGATGGATGGTCAATTGGTAGAGGCGGTGGGTGGCGGTATTTATTATCTACAAACAAGCAAGCTCTACCCGATCGGGAAGTAAACAGTGGGTTGGTATCAAACATAGTAGCAAGCCTTAGCAAATGAAGCAAGCCCTGTGACCTTAAGTACATTTGCTTGTTAGAATCCTAATCAAAACTGTGCCATTATATGCCCGTCTAGCAACAATCCAAAAGAGGGTTGAAGCTTTGGCTACCAATAACGCGACCCGCAGCAAGACCATTTATACAGAGCTCAATATAGAACTCCCACGGGCAAAAGAGAGGCTCCTCATCCGTATGCTTCAGGATGAAAGCAATGATGTGCTCGTGAAACGCCTCCAGCAGATCTTGGACGAATTCCGTGAACTCCTCCTCTGAAAGCTGTAAAGTGTTCCGAATCTTGGCCAAGGCCCTTTTGCTTGGTCTTTTGGTCTCTTCGGTAAGATCGCAGTAGTTCTCTACGACCTGAAAAAGTGCATGGTCCGCCTTCATTTCTTCGTCTTGCCACAGCGCCTCGATGCCACTGTGGTACTGCAAAAGATTCTCCACATCGACGGACTGCAACGAGAAAACCTTTGGCAATTGCAGTATCACGTTGTCCCAGCGCCCGAAGAGGACGCAGTCTATTAGGCCGAGGTGGCGCAGTGTCGGGCTGACGCACTTGAGCAGGCCGACGAGGGATGCCTCCGAAGTCGAGACGGTGAGCTCGAGCGAGCGGAGTTTCGGCCACTGCGCTCCCCGAAGATGCGACAGGACGTTCCAGGAAATCTCTCCTTGAGATGATCCGAGCCAGTTGCCGTTGTTATCCCATTGGTCGGAGAAGAATGGGGGTTGGCCTGAGTTGACGCATAGTCTAAGGTGGGTGAGCTTCGTAGCGCCGCGGAGGAAGGCGGCGCAGTGAGCGACATGTGATTGATTTGCTGTGCAGAAGTCGAGATCAAGATCGAGGCGAGTAAGATAAACGAATGCGTTTTTAATTAGCGAATGTTGGTTCGAGTAGTGGCTTTCGCTTGGTGGCCTGGTGGGATTCAGACTCGAGATTCCAAAGCGGTCCCACAGCGTCCCCAGGCTCTCTGGGCTCCAATAAGCCCAGTCCCGGTTGCTCAGGTTCATGGATGTGAGAGGGGTGGTGTGGCGATTGCGATGTCCGAATGCGTAGAGCATGTAGCAAGTCTGTTCCTCGATGTCATCTGCCATCTCCTGAGAGAACGGAGTTGTACACTGAAAGTGCCGCCATTTGATCAGGCAAGGGTCTTGCAGATCACAGTATTCCGTAATGATGTCCAACGCTTGTAGATTCGTGAGCTTGGTGATGGCCTGAATGAAATCCGCGGAAATCTTTTGGAAGAAGACCCAGGCCTTAAAATTCCCAGTCAGAGTATTGGTGAACCAATGCGGGGTCAGCTGCTGGCCGCTGTAAGCCAGGTAGTGGAGAAAGAGCTTAAAGCGCACCCAGAACTTGACGATTGGCCCCAGGGAAGAATCGTCGTAGATGCCGTCCGTCAGGCTAAAAGCAGAAGACCAGTTGGCAAAGCTGCTGAACCAGGGTAAGACTCTTGGGCAAAACTCTAGTTTCTTGACACAAGCATGCAACGACCCGTGCGCTGCGACATTGATGACATTCTGGAGACTGGCCTCGGTCATGGTGAATGAGAGCGTCTCGAATAAACGGTAAGCGCCAAGTTCGGAAAATGAAAAGCAAACGAGGCGGAGATGGCGGAGGTCTCTCTTCTCCACATGAGAGAAAACGTTGTCCCATAACTCAGGAGGCAGTATTGGATGGTAGCGTGGCTGACTGGCCACAGGCACATTGCCTGCACCGAGAAATGCGCTCAGGTAGGATATTAGTACTTGAGGTTTTATTTTCATCGTGACTGGAAATTTGCAGGATGATGATGGTGAGATCCGAGGGACAATAATGGTGGAACGCATCAGAAAATCGAGCTGTTGATGGGTATTTTATACTCTGCTTGAAGTTTTGACTGACTGGCAGCTAAATGCTGCGCCACAGGAACACTGGAAGTTTGATCATCACAGTGGGTTCCAAGTCATTTTTGACAGGTAAATCACGTAAAACGCTAGCTAGCCGCGAGAACCGAGCTGAGGTTCGGAATTTGCTACGGTAGACTGATGGTTCCTGCATTATTTATGTATATTGGAGACTATGGTACTGTTAACGAAGGGAGAGGGCTGGCTGTTACAAGCGTCAAGTGTAACTTCGAATGACGAGGAGTAGGAGACGTTGAATAGGTGCAAGGGCCCAACGGTATCATGACGAGGTTTTGTTTAGTGTGCCATGCACAATCATTAGCGGACGAGTCCCTGCGGAACGCGGAGACGCACCCAACAGCTTTTCTGGGACAAGCTTTCCAAGATGCTCAGATGTGCAAGCGGACTCCCAGGCAGGATCTCCAGCCACGCGAAAGAACTGAAGCCTGGGGCATGTTTGAGCTCGGTGAGAACAGCCGAGCGAGCGGTGAGGATAGGGTCCAGTTTGTTGGTGTTGGTGTTGCGAGCGCGGCCGCAGTTTGGGCGGGTAGGCGGTGATGTCACACCCACTCGCCGCGCCTGCAGCGTTTGCGGCGCGGACAGGGCCTGCGCGGCCACCGCCCATCTCGCATCTGGGCGGGCGCAGCGATCCCCGGGGTTGGAAGCGCCACCGGCGAGAGTCGCAGCGCCCCTGACCTGAGGAGAGCTTGGCCGCGCCTTACGGAGCCTCTAGGTTCGGCGGGCACAGCGTTGGGCGCGGGCCTGCCTCAGGTAGCGGCTTGGCGCACGTGAGAGCAGCGTCAGTAGAATTCGTCGAGGATCAACTGTGCTGGTTGCAGCTAGCTACAGCACGTCTGTCCTCAAGCACGCTCCCGGCCTAACAGCTCTCCAAGCAAAAAGCGTCCCATCCTTGCCAGCGACTCCAGCGTTCGCCCGCCACCTTGCATCCCGACGTTCCTCGCCCCAGCGCGCTAGCCCGTCTGCTGTCCAGGATCGCCGCCGCCGCACCGCACAATTCTCACAGGGACACGGTCCTTCCAACCTCCACCACACACCACCTCGCGCCCACGCCCCGCCGACCACACCACGACCGCTATCCAAATGGCTCCCTCCACATTCGCATCCGCTGCTGCGGGCAGCAATTCCACCGCCAACGCGACGCGTAACGACTCCACCGGCGAATGGTCAGTACACCCACCCCTCTGCCCGCCACGCGACTTCTGCCCGCCCACCGCGCCTCAAATCCTCGTCGCAGACCTCCCCGCTCTCGCTGTCGCCGGGAGCCGCGCCGCTGACGTGCCCAGGGCCCGCCGCGCAAACGGCGCAACCCAGACGTTCCGCCGTCCTTCGCACGCCACCGCCCTCTCCAACGCCGCCAGCACCAACGCGTCAAGCCCCGGCGTCTACGTTCCACCCCACCGCAACGGCGCCGCTGCTGCTGAAACCCGATACCCCAAGGAATCTCTTCTGTCATTGTTCCGTCAGCTACCGCTAGACTCGGACGATGGGCTGGACGGACTATATGCGGGAGGGTGGGAGCCGCAGTCCATGAACGGCATGTCTGGAGGCGCATGGGGCAGGAGTCATGAGCACGGCAAGGAGAATCCACCTGGGCCTGACGTATGCTGGGATCGAGAGGGGACAATGCAACCGCTGGCTCTGACGGAGATGACGGAGGAGGAGAAAGAGGTAAGCTTTCCGCCGGCGCCGTCACTTGGAGTCGCGTGTACTGGGTTACTCAATGCCTCAGTACACACCTGTTCTGGCCCACTCTTATACACTGCTTTTATTGAATGGGGTCTATCCCCAAATTTGTCGTCAGCTAGCTAACGTGTCCACAGCATTTCCTCTCGTCCGTCAATTCGCCGCTCAAGTTGCCCAACCAAAACGCGAACAAGGATAATAATGTGAAGGATGGTCTGGGCCGTAAGACCTCCGTCTCGCACGCCAATGGGCCAGGTAATTACGGATTATCCTCCCCGACAACCAACCGCCCGGGCACGCGCCGACGCGATACAGGAGACGCCTATCCTTTCCCTTCGGCGGGTTCACCGGCCACCAGCAGGTTTTCTCAAGAATCCAACGCTGCTGTCCCTCCGCCCGCACTTCTACGCCGACGCACGGACTACAAGGAGCCCAACGCAGGTCCGGGCACTGGGCCAGAGGAGCGGGATAAAGACAAGGCTCAAGGCGATGCTGGAAACCCTTCTTTCGGTTTGAAGCGGAGCGCCACTGGCCCTTTCAGCGCCGGCCTTTCTGGCCCGTCTTCTCCGTGGAGCGCTGGACCCCAGAGTGCCGGATTCTCGCCCATGGGCAGCTTCGGCAACTTTTCGCTTGCTACAAACACTGGACAAGCTTCCACTCCGACTGAAAAAAGGCCTGGATTGGCAGCTTTACGTGGCGAGAGTCGCTTCAAAGGTTTGATGAACAAAGACAGTTCCGAAGACATGCAGAGGACGTTGAGGGAGAGGGCGTCCATGAACAGTCTTGGGAAGGTTCCTGAGATCGATCCAGGCAGGCAGACCCCTTCATGGATGGAATCTCGTGCAAACCGCCCTTTGAGCAACGATACCGATCCATACGTCGATGATGATACCATGCGCTCAGGCAGTGCCGCTCTCGGTGGTGGTCAAGACACCAGCCCTCCACGTCGTCAAATGACCGGCTTTGGCACCCCGCAGAGGCAGGGCTCCAGAGATGAGGGTGGCTTTTCTGCCTTTGGCATGACGACGGATAACACGGGATTCAGCAGTTTTCTTCAGAGCCGTGATGCCTTCCATCATCATACTCCTCAGCACCAAGGCATCCATGGAAACGAGCCCATGAGCCCGACCGACACAAACCCGTATCAAAGCCCCCAGCATGAAAAGCACGAATCTGAGGACGTTGATACGGATGGTTCTGACATCCACAATACGACGCTTCCAGGGCTGGGTGGGTTCATGAACGATCCTGCGGCTGCTTCTGGCATCGGGTCTTTTGGTGGCATTGGCAATATTGGCCGCGTTTCTTCAGCCTATGAGGCCGCTGCTAGTGACCGTAGCCAGACCTCGAGTGTTGGGCCGAACAGGCCATTTCCTTCACTTGGAGGTCTTGGGGGATTGCCAGGACTGGGCGGCTCCTCAGCTTGGACTCCAACCCAACCTGCGGTTGGCACTCCTAACCGTGAGCGTTTCAATCCACCTTTCGGCGACAATGCTTTTGGATCCGTTGGTGAGATGCATTCGCCGAGCCTTGCGGGGCTTGGTCCGAACAGCCTCTACGGCGGTGGCTTTGGCGCCGGACTCACCGGCACTGGCTCGATTGGCCGTAACAGCAAGCTTGGATCGCTCTTTCCAACTGCCATGCAGGAGCAGATGAGGTCCAGTGAGCAGAGCAGGTTTGGTGGTGGAGATGATGGTTCTGCTGAGGGAGACCGCCAGCCCGGTTCATTTGCTAGAAACGCTTTTGGCGGTAGTGCTGGGCCTCACCGAGAAACTGACAGCCCCTTCCGCGGCGGTCGTGGCGTATTTGATGAGATGCTGGCCAACAGCCTTCGCAACGCTGATGGGAACCCCATGGACAGCCTGGGCTCATTTGCATCAACTAGCACTGTTACTGCGCAAACGCCTACTCTTGCTACGACCCAACAGCAAGGCCCTATCGGGCAGCATGTCTCCCAGGCTATCCTTGGTCAGCCTCAAACAGTCAGCAGCTCTGCGTCCAACCAGCCGCCCGCGGCCCAGCAGCGTACTATGGTCATGCCTGACCGCATGAGGTGGGTTTACCGTGATCCGTCGGGTAAGGCCCAAGGTCCCTGGACTGGTCTTGAGATGCATGACTGGTTCAAAGCTGGCTTCTTCTCCCCAGAACTGTTGGTCAAGAAAGAAGAAGACCCAGAATATGAGCCGCTTGCTCAGCTCATTCGTCGGATTGGCAATTCTCGCGAACCCTTCCTTGTCCCTCAGATCGGCATTCCTCACGGCCCGCCATCCACTCAACCCGGAAACGCGTGGGCTAATGCCGGACTTACTGCCGGCGCTCAGCCCCCATTCCCGAATAGCTTCCCCAGCTTTGGCACTACTTTGACTGCTGAGCAGCAGAATGCTCTAGAGCGTCGTAAGCAGGAAGAGCAATACCTCATGGCGCGCCAGAAGGAGCATCTCGCCCAGCAACAGGTTATCGTCAAACAGATGCATTTGGGCATGCACCCGCATCAACTCAACCATCACTCCAGCGCCCACAGCTTGCACAGTCAGCCCAGCTTTGGTAGCATCGCTTCTCCTGGCGGCTACCAGCCGTCACCTACCCAAGCTTCTATGCCTGGGATGGCCGGTTTTTTCGACAATTCCTTTCGTCCTGGCCCGGCCGCTGGTCTATCGCCAATCGGTGCCGGGGTGGAAGGTTTAGGGAACTCTAGAGATGATATACCAGCCGTATTGGAGCGCATGAACCTTGGTCGAGCCGGCCAAGTGCCTTTCGGTGCCGCCCCTGGCTCGTTCGGCTCTCCGCAGCAGGATGGTACTCACGCTCAGCAGGTTGCTAACATGCTGAATGACCGGGCTCGCCTCCAACACGAGCAAAATGATCATGACGCTCAAATCAAGGACGATGAAGACCAGATGGTGCAGCAGTCTGCCGACCGTCTTCAGCAGTTCAAGGATCTTCGGGATGAGCTTGACAGGGAAGCGAGCGCGGCCGCTGCTGAGAGTGCCGCCGGCGCCGCCGACCAACACGACAACCAGCAGTCTTCTAGGGAGGAGGAGAGGGAGGAACCATCCACTCCTGCTCAAACTATTGCTCAGACCGCGAGGGAGACCCAAACCCCATCGAGGCCTTCTGAGCCGCTCTCCTTGACCGAACAAGTCAAGGCTGCATCCGCCAAGCAGACCCCGGCCCCTCAGTCTCCATGGGCTAAGGTGGACACTTCTATGCCGATGCCGTTCCCTCCGCCCCAATCTGGATCTCCTCTTCCGGCGCCAGCTGCCCAGAGGAAGCAGAATCTAGCCGACGCACTGCACCAGGAGACTCGTTCTCGTTCCCAGACCCCTTCAGTCGATACCCCTAGTGCTTCCATTGCACCTTGGGCTAAGGAAACGGTCGAGGCGCCGAAGGGTCCCTCTCTCAAGGAAATTCAAGAGGCAGAGGCCAAGCAGCGTGAGGAAGCCGAAGCAGCTGCTCAGGCAGCTCGTGCTGAGGCCCAGCGCAGGGAATTACTCGCTCTGGCTGAACAGGCACAGCCGCAGCCTAGCCTTCCGTCAAGTGCCACCTGGGCTAGTAATGCCTCGCCGGTCAATGCGCCTGGCACGCCGTCTGCCTGGTCCAAGGCAACGGCCGCTAAGACCCCCAGTTCTACCGGCCCAGTCAAGAAGACGCTGCAGCAGATTCAGAAGGAAGAGGAGGTCCGTAAGCAGAAGGCCGCGGCCGCCGCCGCCGCCAGTGCCGCCAGTGCCGCCAGTGCCGCCGCCACTACTGCCAGCCTGTCCCAGGCTGTGAGTGGAGGTAAGCGCTATGCCGATCTTGCGAGCAAGCAGACTCCGATCGCGACAAACGCTCCTGGTGGCGCCTGGACTACTGTGGGCGCGAGTGGAAAGATCAAGACACCTGCTCCTGCCCCCGCCCCTGCTTCTCCCGCCGGTACCCGCACAGCCAGTGTTGGAAGCGTTTCGGCCGTCAAGCCTAAGCCGGTTGCCCCCATCCGTACTCCTGCTCAGGCTGCCCCAATGGTCGGCGCTCCCGATGCCACTGCAGAGTTCAAGAAGTGGGCTGCAAACGAGCTTAGGAACGACCTCATCAAGGGCACTGACGGTAAGTTCACGATAGCTATATAAGTTTTGAAAAGGTGATGCTGATGCCATTCTGTAGCCGATGAGTTCGTGAGCAACATGCTTAGCTTCCCCAGCGAGCTCGACATTGTCACCGAGGCAGTCCACTCCGTGTCTCAGACGATTGATTCTCGTCATTTCGCCCAGGAGTTTATTCGCCGCCGTAAGCTCGCTGACAAGGGCATCGTTGAGAACTCGGGCACTTCCAGCCCCGGCCCGGCCAACGGCTCTGGTGGCTGGAGCGAGGTCGCGAAGAAGGGCTCGGGCACCAACACGGCTCAGGCCGGTGCGGCGAAGGAGGATCTTGCTTTCAAGGTTGTCGCTACGAAGAAGAAGGGCAGCAGGAAGTAGATGTCCGGGGCCGAGCTGCGAACTGTGGGGATGATGAGGGAAACAAGAGCAGATAATAAAGGGAAGAGAGAGAGAAAAAAAAAAGCGAGGGTGTTGGGAGATGGTGCTGAAGCGAGCTATTGGTACTCTTTGTTCACCTTGGGAGAGTTGCCTGTTTTGCATACCTGAAAGAGGTTTGTCGCTCGTTTGGGAGGTCTATGTTACGGTTCTGCTGCGTTTGCGAGTAGCGTTGCTTCTTTCGCAACTGCGTGGTTGTCTTCCTTGCAGCACTCATCCGTGTGCCGTCGCACGTGGAGCAGCGTAGTGTTGGGAGGATGTGTACTTCTGTAGTTGGTTGTATGAACTGTATTGTAACCCGATGGACTGGTGCCTTCCATGACGTTTCGGTGTCGGTGAGGTGATTTCCCGGCAATGCCGCGGGAAGGCGCAGCAGTTTCATTGTGGTGCGGCTGTGCAGGGCCCCAGCCACATCATTTGGACAGCATCCTAACCGGGTACTCAGGATGGAGCCCATCATCAGCCGCGGTCATTTCCTCGTTTCAGCTCGCCAAATGACTGCCGCACGTAAGCAGCTGACCCTGGATCTATCCGCCGCTCTCCACGTTACCTGAGATCTCTCCTATTAAAACCTGCCGTTGCCTTCCGTCTCGCGATCGCTTTGTGCACATTCGCATCCCCTCCCCCGCAGCGTTCATCAAGGCCCCCCAGCTCGGAAGCGTATATCGCAACAACTGCGTCTGAACGGTCGCAGAACACACTTCACTTACCGACGTGCGACACCATGTCAAGCCACGATTATTATGGTGGCGCTGGCCAGCAAGACTACGGCTATGGGCAGCAGGGCTACAACGCCGCTCCTCCGCCGCAAGGCCAGTACGGCGGTCACAGCCCGTATCCGCCGCAGCAGGTGAGTTTCTCCACGCGCAAACCTCACAGAATCGCGTCCCCAACCAAAAACCTTCCCTCCCGGATGTCTCCCGGCGAACAAAGAGGCGAGCGCTCGGCTGACCTGAAATCTCGCGCGAAACCACCAGGGTGCCTATCCGCCGCCGCAGCAACCGCATGACCAGTACAACCAGTACCAGTCGCCCCCGCCTCAGCCTCATGCTCAGTACGATCCGTACAGCAGCGGCAACCAGTACTCGCAGGCGCCACCGCACAGCGGCTCCTACTCGCCCGCGCCCGGCTACAACAACGCCGTCGCGCCAGCCCCGTACCCGACCGACGAGTACAACCGCGGCAGCCACTCGCCCTACCCTCCGCCCGCGCCATACGGCGGTGCTCCTCCGCCCGCCGCTGCGCACGGCGAGTACGGATACGGCCAGCAGCAGTATCCGCAGCAGCACCAGCAGGGCGCGTACGGCAACGAGCATGCCCGTCAGTACGACGCCGCGGGCCAGCCTCTGCCGGGACCGGACGGCGATCGCGGCCTAGGCGCGACGGTGCTGGGCAGCGCGGGCGGCGCGTTCTTGGGGCATAAGATGGGCGGAGGGGCGCTGGGAACGATCGGCGGAATGGTGGCGGGCGCGATTGGGGCGAATGTGTTGGAGAATCATCATGAGAAGTATGTGCCCTTCTTTTTTTCTCTCCGCTGCTTCTAGGATTCCACTCTCCTCTTTGCTGGAGGTAGGGCTTGGAAGAAGATGCTTTTTTGGAGTGGCTGACTGACTGTTGAAAAATAGGGACAAGAAGAAGAAGAAGAAGTCCAAGCACAAGAAGCACGGCAGCGGCGACCACGGCTCCCACTATGGCGGCTCGTCGGCGGCGATCGGTGGCCTCTACCCTCCTAGCCATGGTCATGGGAAGAAGCATAAGCACAAGAGCAGGTCTAGGAGCAGGGGCGGCAGCAGCAGCAGCAGCTCCTCGAGCGACTCGGACTAGTGCTACGGCGGGATTCACACGAGATGACGGCTTTGAACGGCCTCTCTTCCCCCTGGTGGATGCGGGGCTATATTGCGTTTGCGAGTATTGCTTATGGCTTTCTTGTGGACTTCACTGAGGATGCATTCCATCTCTACTGACGGCCATCACGATATCCTAATTTTCCTATTGTTTGTTTTGGCTTACCGAACTCTTTTTTCTGACGGGTCGCGGAGAGGATCCTTATTATCGGGGAGGCTTGCGGAATGGTAGCCCTAGGTTGTTGAATCATGAAGAATATTTCCTTTGCAGCAGCAAATGATGATGAGACGCGCGCGGGGGCCTCGCGTGTCGGACTCGCGTGATCGGAGCTCCATGACCACCAGCGAGCGAGCGGCGCGAAGTGGGGGCGGGGCAGCTGAGGGCAAAATGCTGCCCTACCGGCTTTTCCTCGGTTGAAATTTTCAATCCTACGCCCGCTGTTGCTGGCTGATGACGAAGAACTCGAAAGTAACTCACCGAACCTCCTCTGAACTTTTTTCTTTAGCGCGCATTTTGAGGAGGGGAAAGTACGGCACGAGCGCGAGACTCTGAAGACTATCCCAACAGGAAAAGGAAAGAGCGAACAAAGAGAAGAAGAACAGCGAACGAAGGGAAAAAAATTTCCGGAAAGAGAAGAGAGAACATGACGGACGCCTTCCTCGCTCTCTTCCGGCGCGCCGCGCTGCCGGAAGGCGACAACTCCCCCTCGCCGATCAGCGAGCAGCTCGCCGCGCTCGAGGCCGGCAACTTCGAGGCGCTCCTGTCGCAAGGCGACACCGCCCGCGCGCTGCTCGGCCGCCAGGACATCGCGGACGCGCCCGCGTCCGCGTCCGACTACCGCCTCTGGACCGACTGGATCCACCGCCGCCTCCTCGCCCTCCTCGCTCAGGACCACCACCCTCACGAGAAGAAGCGCGAAACGGCCGTCGGGCTCGTCGCCCTCGCCCTCGCCGCCCTCGCCGCCTTCGTGCAGACCAACGTCACCGGCCCGCCGCTGCCGTTCGCATCGGCGCGGACCGTCCTGCCGGAAGATGTAGCAGGCGACGAGAAACTGCTGCGGGAGACGCGGCAGCGGCTCGTGCAGAGCCTGGGCGCGGACGGCGCGGCGGCGTACGCGCGCACGCCGAATGTGGAGTTGTTGTGCTTGGCGGAGGCGGTGGTCGTGGGCGCGTTCGGGGACGTGGCGGCGGCGTTTGGGGAGGGGCCGGAGGGGCCGATGACGACGGTGTTGAGGTGGGCGAAGCTGAGGGTGTTGGTGCTGAGGCAGCGGTTGCTGGGCGGGGAGGTGGCGCCGAGTTTGCAGGCGGCGATTTATGGGGAGTTGGAGGCGTTGGGGAGGGAGGTGTTGAAAGAGGGTGGGGAGGAGCAGGATGAGGTGACGAGGGAGGTGAGGGTGCCGTTTTTGCTGGAGAGGGCGTCGATACATACCCTGCACGGGTTCGACAAGAAGGCGCGGGAGGATCTGGACAGGGCGGCGAAGGAGAGGGAGTTTGAGTTCGCGTTGACGGGTTTGCTGGGGAAGCGGACGAAGTTTCAAGAAAAGGAGACCAGTCAGCTCGTCGTGCTGGCGAAAAGTAAGGGAACGGAGACGGGTGACGAGGCCGGCAAGGGGAAGGGGAAGGAGGTCGCAAAGGAGGAGGTGGAGGATGATTCCGAGGCTAAGCCCAAGACTCTGGATCTTAACGACGATACGCTTCTGGAGTCGATATCTTTCACGGAAAAGGCCAAGTCGTCGACTGATATTCAGGATGAGAACTCATTACCGCCGAGCCTGGCCGCGCTGGATCCCGGCAATCAGCCAAAGCTGGACCCCCTCGACTCTATTATTCTGCTCTCTCTGGCCTCGTCGATCACCAACACGTCGCCACAGAACGGCTTGACGAGAGAAGAGACGGTCCCCTATGCCACGCGCGCGCTTGAGGGCGGTAGCTCCAACTGGCAAGTCTACACTCAAGCACTTCTGGTTCGCAGCAGGACCGAGGGCTACCGAGCAAGGACTGCCGAACGCGGTCTGCTCCAGCTTCAAGCAGTGGTAGACCAGGTTATTGCGGACACTGCCGGAGATGGTACCACCGCTACTGCTTCAGGGGATGGTTCTGCAGCTACGTTCCTGCCGCGACCGCAAGAGGAGGACTCTGCGCCGATCTCTGAGCGTTTGCGTTACGTCTTCCAGCTGTGCACGCCGACAAGGTGGGAGCTGGAATCCGAGCTGGCGCAAGCGTGGGTCAAGATGGGTGGTCTCCGCTCTGCGTTGGAGATCTACGAACGACTGGGCATGTGGGCTGAAGTTGCACTATGCTGGGCTAGTACCGACAGAGACGACAAAGCTAAAATTATCATACGGAGAGAGCTCTTTCACGCAACAGATGGTAACGATGAGGCGGCGGGCGAGGATGAGAAGTGGGAGGGTGCACCAAGGGACCCGGCGCCCGGTGATGCGCCCAGACTATACTGCATTATGGGCGACATCACCAAGGACCCCGAGATGTACGAGAAGGCTTGGGAGGTCTCGGGCAACCGGTACGCCCGCGCTCAACGGTCTCTTGGCCGCTTCTACCTTGCCGAGAAAGAATACGTCAAATCCGCGAACGCTTACTCAAAATCTCTCCGCGTGAACCAGCTCAACGAGAAGAGTTGGTTCGCCCTCGGCTGCGCACTCCTCGAGCTGACCGAGTTCGAACGTGCCGTCGAGGCCTTCACGCGCGTCGTCCAGCTCGACGACACCGATGCGGAGGCGTGGAGCAACCTGGCAGCCGCCCTGCTCCACCTCGAGCCGAAGACGGGCGAGGAGGAGGGGGACGACGACGAAGAATCCGCCGCTCCCAAGCTCGACGACGAGGAAGAAGACGACCCCAACCACATCGACCTCACCAAGAAGCGCCGGCGCGACCCGCAGCAGCACCGCCGCGACGCGCTCAAGGCGCTCAAGCGCGCCGCGCACCTCCAGTTCGACAACTTCCGCATGTGGGACAACCTGCTCACGGTCGCGGCGTCCGTCAGCCCGCCGTCGCTCGGCGACATCATCACCGCGCAGCGCCGCATCATCGACCTGCGCGGCCCAACGGACGGCGAGAAGTGCGTTGACGCCGCCATCCTCGACGCGCTCGTCCGCGACGTCATCGCGCTGGAGGCGGGCGGCTACGACCCGGCCAAGCCGGGCCCGACGCGCATGCTCGTGCGCATGGTCGACGAGGCGGTCGTGCCGCTCATCACGGGCTCGCGCCAGCTGTGGGCGACGGTCGCGCGGCTGGCGCTGTGGCGCGGCAGGCCTGCCGCGGCGCTGGACGCGCACGAGAAGGCGTGGCGGGCGGCGACGACGAGCCGGCCCGGGTGGGAGTCGACGGGCACGGAGGCGGGTTGGAACGAGGTCGTCGACGCGACCGTCGAGTTGGCCGCCGCGTACGAGAGCCTGGGCCCGATGGAGCGCACGGAGGGGCTGGCGGCGGGGAGCGGGCAGGTCGTCGCGAAGGATTGGAAGTTCAAGGCGAGGAGCGCGATCAAGGGCATCTGCGGCCGTGCGAAGGAGACGTGGGAGGGGACGGAGGGGTGGGAGAGGTTGAGGGAGGCGCTGGATGGGTTGAAGGGGGGTGCGTAGAGCTGGAGATCGGCTCCGAGATGGGACTAGACGGGGGAGAATTTTCTGGTACTGGATGACGGGGTATAGAAGGGTGGGGGGGAAAAAAGTTCATGAGGGGTTTGTGGATCTTTGCTAGATTTCATGTACACGGCCGGGAGAAAATGAAATATAAGTTTGTCCGAAAATGCGCATCGTGACAATCCTGAGATATGTGTGCAAGAGCTTCGTGTGTAGCTGGCTGTCGAGGGTTTGGAAAGTGAAATGGGCGCTGGGACGCACGGAGTGTGCAAATATTAGAAGTGAATGATGATTGAGATTGGCTATATGTTGGCCTCCCTTCTCTAACTCGGACAACGACTATCCCTTCCATAGCCTGACAGCTGACGAGCGGCTAAGGGGCAATGAGGGACGTTGTGCCGTGGCCGAGGGGTGGCACGTCGGGCTTCAAAGAAGCCTTCACCCTAGACCCCCGGGTCACCAGATTGCATTGGAAATGGCTACGTAGGCCTTTATATCCTACGCTACTCCTCTTCGTCTTGCTGCTTTCAATCAGGCTTGACTACCAAAAGAGTGTTTTGAGCCTGCTCTAGGACTGACAAGGTTATGGGAAACATCAACACGATCATCGATTACTCGCTGACATACATTTTTCGGGTAGACCGTAGAAGGTGGCCTACGATCCGCGAGCTACTTATGCTTAAGCGGACGCAGAAGGTATCGGAGCATGTTGAAAATGGCGTGTGAGCTATCTGTTCTGCTGACCAACCACGTCTTCCGCCTGCGTTTGACTGTTTGGCCCCGAAGGACGTACCATGATGGTGAGGTGAGGTCGAGGAAGAAGGTTTGGGGGGAAAGCGGGGATGCGGGAAGAACGGCGGAGCGTCTTCTGAGAAAGGGATATGTGGGGAAGGGGCTGCTTTGCCGATCTTCATGGCCAGGCCTGTGTGGTTTGTGGTCTGCTGGGACGCGCGGCGGCGGCGGGAGCGGTGGCGACGGGATGAGTTGTACAGTTTTGGAGGTGATGGCATCCTCCTCTTCCCTTCTTTTCTCCATAGTAGCTTCGCGATGGCAGAAGACACCCGTGATGCCAGCAAGCGGGCGGGAACGAGCCGACCTGCGAACGAACGCGAAAGGTCTAGAAGTCACAGAACCGCGCTAACCGCTCTGGGCAAGTATGGCAGGCGGTGGTGGGGTTGGCCGGCGGTGAAGCGAGCAAACCCGCACTCGTTGTTGTTCAAATTTCCAACATACGCGGGGAAAAAGCAACGGCACTTCGATGACCGCCGGCCGGCCGCGGAGAAAGAAAAAAAATGCAAACGTCCCGAGGCTCATCATCAAGGCCGTGCTGCTTACCATCCTCGTGATCACTGAACCACTCATCATCAGGAGACATTCCCACTCACGAGACATGTGAAACGTTGAGTCAGTAGTACTTGCAGCGCAGACCAAGGTACACGAGGAGGCTCTGACAAGTCAGGAGAGAACGGACCACGTCAAAAGATGGAGAACGGCTTCCAAACGGTCCGACTATGTGCTTCCCTATCGATATTATGCTCATTGTTCTGTCATACTTCTGAAGTGTCTGCGTGTGTGTGCTTTCAAGCACGCGCTTCCGCGCCCCGACGGCCGACGGCAAAAAGGTAAGTACTACACCAAATACAGGGCGCCAAGTCACCAACACCGGTTGGTGTATAACGCCACCCTAATCCCATTATAGAAAAAAGCCCTGGTCACAAATTTTTCTTCAATCAATAGACGAGAACTGCGCCATCCCGATAATCCCGAAAGTTCCGATGTCGCCAAAAGGTAGGGGGGCGCACCCCTTTCTACTACCTTGATGGGCTTCAAAGTAGACGCCGAAAAAACTCCCAACTTTTGCCAATTTGCTGCTTCTGCAGTTGTGGAAATGCGTCTTCTCCCTTTCGCCTGTTGAAAACAAAAACAAAAACCGAAGCACAAACAACCAAGACAAACGCTCCCTCAAAAACTTTTAGGATAAGATGCTGGATACATATTACATTACGGCAACGGAGTCGTACGAAGGCGGCATCTCGCCAAAAATCTCGCAGTAAGGGGGTATCGTGGTGGCGAAAGCAGTCGAAGTCGGTGGCAGAACCGAAGAAGGAGTAACGGCAGCGAACTGCTGTCCCTCCAGCGCGGCGGCGGCGGCGTTGCCGCCGTCGTTGGTGAAATCCCAGTTCGACACCGTGATGTCGTAGACGGCGCCGAACTTGCGCTGGGGGAACGGGTACATGTTGACGAGCTCGCCCGTGTCGACGCTGTACTTGAGCTCGGCCGTGATGAGCTCGAGCACCAGCACGTGCGAGACGGACAGCGCCGCGTGGTCGTCCGCCGTCGCGGTGCTCAGCGTGTCGGGCTCGACGCCGCACGACGCGCGTGCCGACGCGGGCAGCGCCACGTTGAACGACGTGTCGACGTCGCCCGAGCCCGGCGCCGGCGTCGGCAGCTTGTCCAGGTTGCCCGTCCAGCCGCCGGACGCCAGCTTGCGGACGTGCAGCTGGTTTTCCTTCTTCTGCGCCGTGTCGGCGCCGTTGGTCGCGCCCGTCTCGATCTCCGAAAAGGTCGGCAGCCGGCCGGCTTCGGCCACGGGCACGACGGCGGCGCGCTCTTCGATGCGCCAGTCCAGCCGGCGCACGGCCAGGCGCGTCGTCGTGCGGCCGCGGCGCGAGATGCTGCCGCAGAGGGTCAGGCGGGCGGTGAAGTCGTCGGCCGGACGCAGCACGCCGGGCAGCGCCAGACGTGTGCTCATCTGGCTGTCCGGGAAGCGGCGGCGCAGCGACACCTCGGCAGGGCCCTGAGGCAGGTGCAGAGCGCGGCGCAGCTGCACGGGGGTCTCGGTCTTGAAAAGCGGCTTGCCCGAGGCGCGCGAGACGGCCGTCGCGGCGAGCGTGTACGAGGTGCTGGCGACGGGGGTTGAGGTGGAGGCGGGCAGGTGGCCCGGGATGCGGACGTTGAAGGGGAGGAGGTTGCGGCGCTGCTTGTTGGACGAGTCGGCGGTCATGGGGGAGGGCGAGTAGGCGACGGTCCACTGCATCAGCTCCTCGACGCAGGTCCGCTTGTCCCGAGTGGGGCTGCGGTTGCCGAAAGAGCGTCGTCTGGAGGGAAGCAGGGCATCTTGGGGCTTGGTAGCGGCCTTCTTGATCTTGGTGGTGCGCAGCAAGACGAGTTGGATGGAAGTGATGTCGGCGTGCTGGGCAGGCTTGGCGGCGACTTCGATGTGACCGGCCAGGGGCACGCTGTCGGCCTGGCACGGGTCGCCGATAACGGTCAGAGGGGACTTGGGGATGCGAAGATGCATTTTGGTATGGGCTTCTGAGATGGCCTTGGGGATTCCTTTTAAATCGGAGTGCGGAATCTGGGCCGGTCTAGACTCGCTCTCATTGGTATTGTGCACGGTGCTTCGGATGAGCTGGAGCATTTGCCGGTGGAGGCCAGTCTCGGAAGAGGCAAAGGTTGGCGATGTGGTGGCTGGGGTTGGGGCGCGGTGTATAGGGTGGACAGGGCAGTAGTGAGGGCGGCGCTGAGGTTATAGACAGAATTTGTAGGCAAGGGAGTGCTAGCCCCGGATCGGAAGCCAAGACGCAGGCAGCGCAAATAGCGGGAAGCGGTTAGCACGCCTCTTTCCCTCTCGCTTACGCAAGGGTCCACCCCGGCGCTTTTCTGCACGTGGCGACGGAGGCAACGGCAACAGCACTGGTGGGAGCACATTTTTTTGCTTCGGAGCGAAAAGTCTGCTGCCGCTGGCGATGGGAGAGCAGCGACACGATGCAATCCCGCGCGTGCGGGATGTTATGCGTAACAGAAACATGTCGAACAGCGAGGCAGGGACTCGACTTCCTTTCTCGTCCACAGCCCAGGGCGCTCAAGCCACAGTACGTAATAAAACCTCCTGTCGCCAGTCACCGGTACTCGCACCTCATCATGCCAATCGTCGATATGCGGGATTCTAGAATCGCACCGTGCTGCATCCCCTTTTTTTTCTGCCATCCCTCGTGCGCGTGGTGCCGGGGCTGGTGCAAAATCGCACGTCTTTCGGCGATCTGCAGCGTAGTCAGTTGGGAATCCGTGCGCGCACTACCATGATTCCATCCTCTCCCCATACTCGCGCTACTGGCGCGGGAGCGCCCGAGCCCGCTGAGCTGTCTTGGTTATGTAACGCATTGGTACCGTAAATATCGAGCGTCGAGGCTGGAGGCGAACGCGTGTCCCGAGCACCGCTACCCCGTATCCCTCCCGCGAGCTCGTCATCCAGTCCCGGCATGGCTCCACATGCAAAACTCACCGGAAGGAGGGCGGGAGCTCCACTTGCTACTGTCGTCGTCGTCGGCGCTGTCGGGATCCAGGATCTGGGTTGAGGTGAGATCCATTTGCATCAGGATTACGTAGATCCTGTTCCAGCCGGCTCACGGACCCCACAACTGCCACTCGCTCCTGGCCCAACCGAGCCCGCTCGTCTTGGCAGGAATCATCTGAGAGTTTAAAGCAACATACAGCCAACAAAAACACGCCCGAATTTCGCCCATCTCGACTTCGTGGGCGCCGCCGCTCCCCGCTCCAACTCAGCTGCTTTCCGGGCGCGCGGATTCGGCGGAATGCCCCATCTTTGATCCACCTTGCCCCCTTTCGCGCCCTACAGGCCGCAACATCACCTGCCTCCGTATCGATATCTGGTCCAGATCGGCAAACCAGGCGCGGGTGGCCATCGGGACGCTTGTTAGCTTTGCCTGGATTGATCAATGACGTGGCGCGCGGCACGGAACTGCCATTCCCACTGTCATGCACCGCTAAGACTTACGGCGGTCATCATCCCAGTATCATCCCCACGTATACATGGGTACGTCGGCACCTTTGCGGTGAGACTAGCACCTCAGACGTCTGGTTTCATAATACCTGGTCCAATCAATTTTGAATATCCATGTCAAGCTAAGTTTTGGTGTGCTCCTGTCATCGCTCCTGGATCCAAGAGTGCACGCGATGATCATGTGAAGCACTCAGTATCTAGTGATGGTGCGCCAAGTTGAAACAGAGGAAATAGTGGAAGAAAAAGAGAAAAAATGAATCGATAAGCACAGTAGGTATTAGTATCAGGTGTATGCTAAAGAAGACTCGGCAAGAATACACGCCCTGGGAGAGCGCAAAGAGATGAACCAGAAACCCCATCCAAACGTCTTCCGTGCAATTTGGGTCGGAACAACAAGAAAAACATTGTAACACCATAGGTGTCGCAATCTGATGCTGGCATTCTCAAGCTCTATCCGCGGGCGCTGGTGAGTGAAGTTCGAGGAAATAAGGATCCAGTGTTGCGTCGGAGAGGTTAGACAAAGGGTCTTGACGCAGTTTGGTGGCCGGTCTTCGGGATGGATCATTTCGCATCAATGATGAGGCATCCATCAGAATCCGTTGGTGATAGAGAGAAAAGAAAGGAAAGGTGTCAGCAAGCCGAAACAATGAAGACGCGATCCAGAGATGGGCTCCGACATCCGCCGCCGCCGATGGTGTAGTAGTGGTGGGCTTGTTGGGAGGAAGGGCTTCTGCTGCCACCCATCACAAATTCTTCCACTTCCTCGCAATCTGCCCGGGCGTCAACTTCAACCCGGCCTTCACCTTGAACTTCTTCGCCACATTCTCCCACCGCTCCCGCTCCACCTCCTCGTAGCACTCCACCAACGCCGCCTCATCATCCTCCCCCAACACCGGCATCGGCGGCTCCGACCTCCTCCTCTCCGCATCCAGCCGCCTCTCGTGCCTGAAGTTCAAGAAATCCTTGTAGTCGAATTCGTCTTCGCCGTCCAGCTCGGCGATGCGCGGCGCCACGCGCGCGAACCGGCCGTACACGGCCGCCACCGTGAACGTCGGCGTCTTGCCCGCCGCGACGCGCCGCCGGTTGAGCGTGTCGGCGATCTCGTCCCAGTGCAGCTTCTCGAGCGTGCGCAGCCGTTTGATCTCGCGGTTGTCCGGGTCGTTTTCGGGCGCGCGCTTGCGCACGTATGCGTGTGCGCCCGGGTTGGCGGCCATGGCGCGCAGGCGCGCGCGGTGGGTGGGGTTGTCGTAGGGGTCGTTGGAAGCGTCATTAGCGGGGTTGTTGGATGGCCCAGGGGTGGGGCGCTGGTGGTGGTGGTTGTGGTTGAGAGTGGTGGTGCGACCGAGCTGCGGACGCATCGTCGGGGATGGGGTGACAAAGAGGGGTTCGTCGTCATCGTCGTCGGTGTTGCGGGTGGACTGGAAATACGGGCTGATGGTTGGGAAGACGTCGACGGTTCGCGGAATGCCGGAGGCATCATCGGTATCAGGGATCTCGCTCACCATACGACTGCTGTGAGAAGAGGCTGGCGACGGTGGCCGATGAGGAGCATTTTGGAAGCCGAATTGGTCGTAACTCTGTCGCATGCTCTGGCCGGCCTGAGAGTTGAAGAGGCGTTTGTTGATCTTCCTGCGCTCCCACGGGAGCTCAACATTGTTGCCAGTCGCCCTCAAGTAGTCGTTCCTGATTGATCGGCCCGAGGGTTGCACATGAGTCTTCCGAGAGTGGGAGGATGGAAGTATCGGGTCCCCAAGCTCAGTGGAGGAAGTATGAACGTACGTGCTGAGGTTGTCCTGATTGATGTAATCCTCGGTGCCGTCACGGCTGACGGATTCTTGGGGGCTGCAGGAATGAATTAGAAAGACAGCAGTACGTATGGAAGCAGAACGCAACAAGGCAGTAGACATTACTCACAAGGTACTCGGCACACTGAACTGGGTCGCCATGATTATGCCTTGTTGATGCCAATCCGCGATGGGGTGATCGTTGGAATGAGGATAGCTTCCTCCAGACACTGGATAAGCTGATCGCGGGTCTGGGATCAGATCCGGTATTGCGGTGGCAATGGTGTAACCCGTGGAACAGTATTGTGTTGTCTCGCAAAGGGTTGAAGATGCCCGGGAAACGCTCGTCGGAGTTTCTGATCGTAGTTGAAGAAAGATGGTGGAGGACATGCTTTCGAAGCTCTATTATGCCGCTTGGGCCACGGTATCTGTTGTCTGGTTGCAGATGCAGGCACATGGGCACGTTTTCTCAACGTGTGGTCGTGCGCTCTGTCATGCGAACAGGCAAAGCCAACCAGCTGTGCCCAATTAGGGTCCAGTGCAGCATTGATTGTAAATGCTGCAGAGATGTTGGATCTCAACCGTTTATCCGCGGCGGCTTGAATCAACTCATCATTCCAAGCACTCATCATTGGCGTTGGTGACGGGCATCGGGTGGTAGAACTCCATTTTCCAGAAATAATGAACAAGTTACCTCGCATGGGCTCATTCGATGGGAAGAAACCCCAACCTACGCCTGTGCACCAACCCGAAATGAGTGCCAAGCGCACGGTGTAGAGGTACAAGCCCCATCAACTGACGGAAGAAGGCATCACACGGATTGGTGCAGGCCCTGTCGAACGTCAGCAGCAGACAGACCCATCGCGACGCTGCAGATGATGGCGGTCAGCAGAGTGCGACGCGTAGCATGAGCGTGATGGGGTCTCCCCTTCAGGGAGCGCAGCCATGGTGCGAGCGTATCTTGGCCAACGATTTTATCCTCCCCCGATGTTTGCATGTATGAGTTGAGGAACGCGAGATATCGAAGCGCAGCATCAGGGGGGCGTGCGGTTCGATAAAGTCGATGAAGGTAGTCGAGAGTCATCGGAGTCGAAGATCACTGGTCAAACACCCACATGTCAGTACCGTGTCGATTCGCACTTGTGAAGTTTGGCTTACAGGCCCTGTACAGAAATGAACAAGCTGGATCCTTGCGTGCTTGCGCTTCGTTTCGAATATCCTGTCAAGAGAATTGCAGTTGCATGGGTGGAGCAACAACACCGTTCTTGGCAGATGTATTTAAGTTCGGGTCTGACTGTGTCCAGACACTTCATGGTGGGGGGCGATGTAAGTAGGGCAAATGCCGGTGCGGAGTAAGTAGTACGTGCTGGAAACTTCACTGGTCAGCACTTATCATGTCAAAGAGAAAAAGGCTAGAAGGCGGGGAAAGAACGTCAGGTATGCATTGCGACAGCAGACAAGTCAAACGAAGACGGACCTTGAAGTGGCAGATGATGATTTTATGGATGATGTAAGACACTAAATACAAGACGCGCTCTTCAAACGCCGGCCCTGGGTCCCAACGCCAATACAGATAGCCAGGGCAGTATCCATTGTTGAAAACACACTCAAGGACTCGAGTAGCGGGCAACACTCACCGCTACATTGTCCTTACGACGAAGCGAAACCATTCCGGCATTACAAATTCGTTGTACGCTCGAGTCCAAACAAAATCTTCAAGGGTCACAGAAGGGTTGAGACTTCTGGACTCCGCAGAGGGGTAGTCGAATCCAGCATCAAGCCGGATTTGTCTACCGTTCGGGAGGCTGAGGATTCTTTCGCGTAGCTAGCGAAGCGCCATGTAGGTAGCAGCGGCAGTGAGGTAGTTGGTCTTGTCCTCGCGGTCCCGCTGCTCTGTAGCAAGTTGCTCGTCGGTCTTCGGCTTGGCGGAAGAATCCCGACGGAAGGCCTTCTTGAGCAGACTGGTTGTCGATTTGGTGGTGGAGTTGCTCATGACGGAGGCGGCATCGGAGGATGAGGTGGAGTCTCTGGGCTTGGACATCTTGACTGGTTGATGTAGACTTTTGCGGGAAGACTCGGGGTTGATTATAGTGGGTGGTTGTTGGCGTCCAAGTTTGTCGGTGTGAAAGTTCAGAAGCGTAGAGATCAGACGCGGCGTTGGTGATGTAGATGGGTGGAGAAGGCAGAGAGGCTGATGGATGGTTTGCTGTTTGAGGTCAGGCAGACAGGCTGATCTTATATGTCAAACACAGGCAGGCAGCAAACAGTCATACCTGAGGCAGATTCAGGCGGTTTGAACCTCGTCAGCATGTAGAGCATCACACGCACGTCGGACTTTAGGCCGTGTTGGCTAGGGGCCGGCGTCGGATCGGCCATTGCGGCGATGGTGAGCACGGCATCGGTGTTCGAGAGCCGCGGGCGAGGCGGAGTTAGATCCTTCGGCGTCATACCCTGCATGCAGCCAAGCGGAGTGAGGAACAGGGCACCATGGCTCGCAAGTATCGCTAGAGAGAGGTAAAACTGGCGCGGATTGAGTCACTGCAGCCTGGATGGAAAGGCCAGGTGGCTTGCGAAATGCTGCAAGAGACGCGCCATCTTAGGCGGCAGCGGCGGGCTGGCTCTGGTCACCGGGAAGTGTCGTGGTGAAGGCTCCTGGTTGGTTTGGCGCGTCGTCTCTGCCGGGACTTAGCGCGCGGGTGAGTCAGCCCACCCAAAAGTCGCGGCCCACAAGCATCGCAAAAACCACGGAGCAGCCAGGTCACTACATTCTCCACATCCCCGTAACCCAACCACGACGGTGTCCAAGACGGGAAGCCGTCCCGTCAGCACTTCCGCTCCGCTCTGGATTCTACCCCTTGCGCCACCATGTGCGACTTCGGCATTGCTAAAGCACACGGCTCTCATGCTGTATATCTCATTGCTGTAACCTTGCAGCGAGGCTTCATCTTGCGACTCCATACTATCTTGCATCAGTATCGTAATCAAGCAAGCCACAGTGGGAAAACAAGGCTTGGCACACCCTGCGGATGACAAGTTATGACTCTGTGTGGATACACGCTATAGAGCACGGGGGCGGGCGGTGTGAAGGCTGTGGAGTCAGCCTCAAGCCACACGCAACGCTTTTGATTTTCTGAGGAAGCGCGAGAGCCCGCGCATCATCTCTTCGTCAACCTGCTTACAAATGACACAGACCTTGTCAACTTCTCCCCATCCCTTGCTCCACCGGCCTTTGTGCAAGACGAGCTGTCGTTGGCATCATTGCAATAGTAATTCAGCCATTTCAAAGCATGCTTGGAAATATTTGCTGCCATAACCTACTCATCAACCAGGAAAGGGGAACACAGCAGGGCTCTTGTATCCATTCTTCCCAACCGACCTGATCCCGAATATCACATTGTCCTTACTCAAGTCCAGTGTCGCTGCGCCAACATCCCCAACGCCATACACATGAGTCCATAGAGGAGCAGTCGTTGGCCTGTACACCACCTCATAGCCCGCCAGCTCCGAATCGTCGACCTGCTCCCATGAGAATCCGCTCTCATTGCCCAGCGTCGACGTATCGACCGTTACATTTCGCGGCATACCCGGTGCCTGCGACAATGACCACAACGCGGCAAGGTTCACCCTGCCTACACGTGCCGTAAAGTCGTAATCAACAAATTCCGGAAGGTCGCCAAACTGCGTGCCATTTTCGATGCGGATATCCTGGTGTTGGTGGTCGAAGTTCTCGTTGGGCTCCGTGAAGCGCACAGCTGGGTAGCCTTGCTGCAGGAACGGCGTCTGATCTCCTCCCCGGAGATAGCGGTCCAGGCGGTACACCATGGCGACTTTCATCCTAGTGGCATCGTTTGATGAGACTTCGGACACGAACCGGCCAAGCTCTCGAGCAGGAGAGTCATTCTCCCCGCCAATGCTGAGGCGTGTAGATGCTACGGCATCGCTCTCCGATGGCGGCGGCCCTTGAGCGAACAGGCGAATGGTAAAAGGATCTCGCTGACCTTGGTCTCCAGTAGAACTACCGACAATATCATTGTTCAGCATTCCCTCAACGTTGACGCTGGCGTTTCTCAACGACTCGGCAAGAAAAGTGGCACCATAGAGGCCTTGCTCTTCTCCTGCAACTGCACTGAACAGTATCGTGGCCCTCGGCTGGCGGGTCGCGAGAACACGAGCGAGTTCCATGACCACTAAACTTCTTGTAAGCCCGAACGCCAGGGTAAAGTGTATGTGAATTATGCTTCGCAACACACCTGCTACTCCGGACGCATCGTCGTTTGCTCCGGGAGCATCCGATTCGTAGTTCAAGACGTCGGTCACTCTCGAGTCGTAGTGTCCAGAGATCACATACACTCGGGAGGGATCAGACGAACCCTCAATGCGCGCAACGACATTGCTGATCCTCACTGGAAAAGGTATGCGGTTCGCCACGGGCTGGACGTAGCCGGGGACTTCCACCGTCATTCTTCCTTCAGACGTTGCAGCATACTGCCGCATCTCCGAAGCAATCCAGTTTCTTGCAGCCCCAATGCCATGGTTGCTGGAGTTTTGCGCTGAGAGGGTGTGCCGGGTGCCGAAGGAAACCAGCTTCAGGATCGTGGCTTCAATTTTTGCCGGATCCACTTCATCCAGCATCGCCCGCAACTCGTCATCGGGAGCCTGCGGGATTATTTCTGTGCCGAGGGCTGATGCTGGCCAGGACGCGGCAGCACAGGAAGCGTAGTCTGACACATTTTCAGCGGTGGAAACTAATTGGTCCCGCGGAAGAGGTAGGTTCTGAGCTAAAGTGGATGCAAAGAGTGTGAGCGTAGCGGCACGAGTGAACAACATGATGGTCTACCCCAGACACGAACGCATGGAGAACGTCTTTTATACCTCTCCAAGTAGGGTACGGGACCGGGGCGATATCTCCCGATGGCGGGCAAGCTTTATCTTGACAACTTCCCCAAGAAGCTGGGCTCCAGAGTCTACCCCTCACAGTGTGTCAATTGATGAGCTCATGGCTTGGCACTCTGCTCAGGAACGGTATCGAGGCTCGAGCTTGAGACCGGGGTTGGACGGCAAAAGCCTAGAGATTGGGTTGCCAAACCGCCGGCCAAGCATCATCTGCACCGAAGTTCATTGCCAGATAAGGAAGGTCGGTATCGCGTGGCAGTGGAAAGCATGACGGCATTTTTGTTTCTCGGTCAGAAAAGCAGTGTGTTGCAGCAGTATGCGAAGAAAATGGGATGTATGGATAGATTGCTGCTGCGTGTTGTATCTTGACAAAGTCTGTTTCCCAAGCGTAGAGGAGTACCGCCTAGCGCTTGTACGTGGAATATTCGCACGCCAAGGCACGGCATTGGCCGCCGCGGAGCGAGATAGATAGCATTCGGTTTGCAACCTTGATGGATTTGACGCATTGACGCGGCTGATACAGTCACGTTCAAGACGACCGAAACTAAGATTTGAGCGCCGAAGGAGCTTGATGTGCGTCGTGCAGTGAGTGACGACGTCGAATTTTCGTTGGAGTTGTATGTGCGGAGTTAACGCAGGCAGGGTTGAAAGGGTCGGCGGGAAAAGGCAGTGGCCTGGTGGGCCGAGCGCCGATCAGCCAAGGCGGTAACAGGCGGCAGGACACGTCGTGAATGCGCCTCAACTCCGCGCCTCTACATACACGTAGCCAAAACTCCGATCGGCCAGCCCCTCTTATATTCTCGCCAGAAGCATTCGCAGACACCTCGGTGCTATCGCGCAAGCATGGTTCGTGGCCCCGTCTCCACATTGGCTGTCTCGTTTCTCACAACGCCCGCAGAACTCCCTCTTCAACTCCGCGCTGCGGCAGTCCACCTCTATACGCAAGGACCTCGATGCCTTCGCCGAGAGCAATACCCTTTCGCCCGCCCTGCTAGGTGAGTTCGTGATAGACCGCACCCCACCTCCACCAGAAGCTAATTCCAACACTCAGGGCAAATCAACGCCTCCCTTACCTCCTTCGCCCGCACCATCGACGATTACAACCGCCTAGCCAAGCAGGAAATGGTCGCCACGAAGCAAGAAAAGGCATACGAGCGAATCAAGAATTTTCGCGGCGAGTTGACCGACTACCGCGACCAATTTAACCGGCTAAAGAATGAAAATGACGAACGGGTAAGCTCCAGCTCCCTTCCATCCCTCATCCATCACCGTTCACGCACCCGAGGTACACAGCTAACTAATCTATGTTCTCATCAGCAACAAGTACAAAGCCGCGCCGAGCTGCTCGGTCGCCGTCCACACCACGCCGCCACCCCCGAGAACCCTTACGCCTCCGCCTCGACGTCCGCAAACTCTCCCTGGGCGCCACGCCCCGGCACCGGCAATGGAGGGCCCTCGGCACTGGGGGCAGCACCGTCGGAATACACACGCGAGGCGCACGCCTTCCGTGAGCAGTCGTTCATGTCGCAAACGAATGCGCAGCTGGACGAGTTCCTGGAGCGCGGGCGCGCCGTGCTCGGCGACCTGGGCGACCAGCGCGAGATGCTCAAGGGCACCCAGCGCAAGCTGTACAGCGTCGCCAACACGCTCGGCATCAGCGGTGATACCATCCGCATGGTGGAGCGCCGCGCCAAGCAGGACAAGTGGATCTTCTGGGCCGGCGTCGTCGTCTTCTTCCTGTTTTGCTATCTGGTCCTGAGGTTTCTGAAATGATTGAGCCCCCGCCCTGCGCGCGGGTGAGGAGTCCAACAAAAAGAGGAGGAGGGGATTATGGATGTTGGATGGGGTGGTGGCGCGAGCTCAACTCGCTGTTGGATACATGCGATTAGCGCGGCGTTTTCGGGGTCTGCTTCGGGTGGTGGGTGAACCATTTGGACCGGCTGTCTCATCAGGGTGTCTTATATCCCTATGGCGTAAGGGTGTTTAGGGAAAACGAGCTCAAGATTTGGTTTTCTTGTGCTTCGAAGCTGTTAGGATTCCTCGGTCATCCTCTGTACCAACAGCTAATTGCCTGGTCAATACCAATTCAAGCATGGACCTGGCTAAATGGTTGCAGGATCCTCATGTGATCCCTCATGTATTCGTCGCCTCCGGTTTGAGAGAATCTCGGACTGGATCTATCAAAGCTGACCGAAGCCTGCACAACCCAAGGATAAATGGACCAGAAACTGAGGATTTTTCACTTATCTCCTCTCCGCGCAAATGAAAATATGTGAGAGCTCAGTAAGAATCATCCCACCATTCCGCAACCCACTCACATTCATGCTCTTCCGGCAAGCGCTCGCAGCAGCAGTCAACGAGATCCCGATCCCGCCAATCCGTCCGGCCTTTCCGCAGCCTCGTTCCGTTTCGACGTCCCAGCTTGTTGACCTGCTCGACGAGCTCGTCCAGCTCGTCCTTCACATCATGCACATCCAGGCGCAGCTCCCGCTGGTCTGTCCTGATCGAATCCAGCGTGCCCCTCAGCCGCTCGGCTCCACCGACGACCCCTACGCCGTAGCCACGCGGCCGAGGCCTCCAATCATTAACCCGATCACCCGGAGGATCGACGGGGCGATGCGCGCGGTGGTTGTACGTCTCCAGGCCCAGCGGCGGCAGCGGCCTCCGGTCACCACCATCAATACCTGAAGACCTGACAACGCGACGCTCGCGGCGTTCATGCATGTACACGCCTCCGCCGCCACCGGCCGCCCCCGCCATCGCCGCCGCATCATCCGACAACGACAGCGCTGCCGCCCTCCTGCGCTCCTGCAAATCCTTCTCCCTCTTCCTTCCGCCCCCCTCGAAGAACCCGTCAAATCCCCGACGCTGCTGCCATCCCAATGGCGGCGGTGGCGGTGGCGGCGGCCGCACGCCTCGCCCTTCCCTCTCCGTGGCCCTCTCCACCGCCGCCCAGAGCTCCTCCGCATCGCCATCCGGCAGCGCCGCCGCGGCGAAGCCGTCGTAGCGCCCGCTCAACAGCACGTCCGGGCGGGCGCGCAGCAGATCGCGCAGGCAGGCGCGGCGGTCGGCGTCCATGCGGGCGACGGTCAGGCTCCAGGCCCACAGCAGCACGGCGTGTGCATGCTCTTGTTCCTCGTCCCTGTGACCGCCGCCACCACCGCCGCCGTACCGGTCGTACCGGTCGTAGTACCCATCCAAGTCCACATCCACGCCTTCCTCGTCGTCGGAGGAAGAGAGATCGGTGGTGCCGACGATGCGCTCGCCGTGCCGCGCGAAGAACGAGGACAGCACCGCGCCTATGCGTCGCGAGCCGAAGGTGCGAGAGAGGTCGGCGAGGGCGAGGAAGGCGGATAGGGTGCGCGGATAGCGTACGTTACCGATGGAGTTATCGGTGTTGCCGCCGCCACGGTGACCGGTACCACCCCTACCAGCCGTCCGGCGGTCTTCGAGCTGGACGCGGGCCAGAGCATCGGTCAGGGCGGCCGAGACGGAATCCGCGGCGGCGACGCTGCTGTCGCTGGCGTCGCTGGCGTCGGCGAGGATGTCGACGAATTCCTGGCAGATGCGCTGCATCTTGCCCGGCCGCAGCATGACGTGGCGGACGGGCGCGCAGCTCGTAATGTAGTCGTCCAGGTCGAGCTGGTTGCGACGGTTGAGGAGCGCTGGTGAGGAGAGTGCTGCGGGCAGGTAGGCGCGCACGAGGCGCGCGGAGATGGCGGCGCGGCGCGTGCCGCAGAGGATGGTCACGTCGCGGTGCGGGTGGTGGAGGGTGAGCTCGTGGCGGTCCATTGCGGCCTCTTCCCTCTGTTTGGGTCTTGTGGGAGCGGGAAAGTGTGTGGGTCACCTGGTGTTTTGCGCTTGGAGTGAGGATTCCTGAAAGCCTGTGTCCTCGAGGAGTCAAGTACGCTCAGGTTCTATCGGGGTTCTGTTCTTTGGCGGCTTCGAACTCCCTGGTAGAAGACAAGCAGGCAGGTTCGAATCGTGCTCTACAGGCCTATCTCCGATGCTAGTCGCGCTTTTCTGTGGCACGGCGGAAACGCGACCAGGCGTCTTCGTGCAACAAGCTCTCCGGACGAGGTGTACGGTTCGAGGTAGATAACAACCGCGGTTCTTTTAAACGATGGCCATCGTTACGGCGGCAACGATGTTGCAAAAGAGTGAGATTATCACACAAGGCTGAGGATAGTTTTATGGGTGGATGAGGCGGAACAAACGAAAAGAGGAGGGAAATGTTAAATCGTAATTCCTTTGAAGGATTCGCGCCCCGCGCATCATTAGCTGCGGGATCGCGCAAGCACCGGGTACTCGCTGGTACTTTGGCTGGCAAGGCCGTCCGCTTTGAGGTCACCGGTCAGAGAGCCTTGGGGCTGCTGACCGTTCTTGGCGGTCAGACTGTCGCCAACCCGCAGGAAGGCTGAGTTTTAGACGGTTGGAATAAGCAAGATTTCATCTATTCGGTTCTGGCCAGCAACTTAGAAACGACTCCTTGGGAAAGCTCCGGCATATGAAATTGTGTAACTCGGAAGACTCGATTTTATGTTAAGTGTTTTGGGTTCGAATCGTCTGGGATGCGAAAAACAGGCATCAGAAGTCTTGACTAACGGTAACGCAAGGCTGAGGCAGTAGAGTGAGTGCGGGGTATAAGAGCGAGGTAGCAATGGCGGACTTGCTGCGAGTCGACATCGGTTGTTACGGAGACGTGCGACGGATGCGGGAAACCTCCAGCCTATCCTATGAAGGAAGAGAGCGAAATTGTTTGTGAGAGGCTTCCGCTGCGCTTGCTGGGACGCATCTTTCCGGTCTTTGGCTGGGAGCAAACTGCATGACTTCCGGAATCGCTTCACAACGAAAATTTATTTCATTCAAGACTATGGATTTCTCATGGAGGGAAAAAACTGTATTAGCTTTTATTTTGTGTCCTACGTTCCACGTCCTGGTTCATGTACAAGCCGCTGAGGGCGACTAGAACGGCATTGGTGAGCTGTATGGTTGAAAATGAATGTGTATTGAATAATTTATAGATTCAACTTTTCGGTTGACCGAAGTCCAAGACCCCGGTAAGCGCATGCCGAGAGAGTCCGCTCGGCTGTCACTTCATTAGCTGTCCAGCAAAGCTGAGGTACAATGTTTGTTCTCCACAATCCGAAAGGTATGACAGTAAAAGAGAAGAGTCGATGTTGATACTTCGAACTAGAAGATAATGCAGAAATATGATTCGCCGAATGTGTAATGTTGAGCTTATTCTTTCGCCTCTGATATTGCTCCTTTCCCAGGTCGTAGCCGCGGGCCCGCAAGTTGTTAGCTTGACACTATCTCTTTGGAGACATTATTGCAGGAATATTCCAGGCTTTCCTAGCTCGAGCATTGCAAATTTTGTTTGTAACAAATGCGAAGTGACATGTGACTCTTACGTCATCCAGCAAGTGGTCCCTTCACTTCTTCACTTCATCAGCCAGCTTAGCACGCGACTCTACTCTCTCTGAACAGACCACCTGGGAGAATTAGACATGTTGTCGTTCTATCAGAACGTGGAGGCATTCCCTCCTTTTTCCGTTGTTGTTCCGACCTGCACTGACATTCGCTGTTGAGGGAGTCTACGGTCGTCTCGTGCCTTCATGGAATATATATGCGGAGGAAGATCTCGTGAAGTTGTGGAATTAGATCCTGATTGCTCGTTCACTTAATCAAAGGCCTGGCGATCAGGTGCATCCATCCACGTGTGGGGAATCTGGACAATCCGGCTGGTGATGGAGAATCTGGACTGGACTGGGCCATGCTTCCACGCGCCTGCTGCTTCCGGTCAACACTCACAGGGCAGTCGCGTGGAGACATCTCCAGCACGTGAACGAAGCTGGACCCTGGATTCACAGTGCGCTTAAGTATCTTGCTCGCGCGCTCCCCAACAACTTCTTCAGACGTGCACAGCCCCCCCGCAAACACTGCTCTCCGCCGGAACCAGATCTTCCCAAACCACTTCGAGATCAACCACCAGCAGCATGTCCGCCCACTCCACCCCCCTGAGCGACGCGCCCGACGACATGAATGTCGACACTCAGGTAAGTTTCATTTCCCGGTCCTCCATTTTCGCTTCCCTCGCCACTGATTTGCCAGGTCGGTGATATCAAGGCTGAAGCTTCTCTCAGCGCCGAGATCAAAGCTGAAGATGTGGAGCATCAGACAACTCCCGAGCCCGAAGAAGGTCGTGTCGACACGCCGACCCCTGTGACTCCCAAGACGCCTCGCTCAGCCAAGCGCTCTGCCACCGAGTCCACCGAGGACGGATCCCCCGTGAAGAAGACGAAGGGAAAGGCGTCCCCCAAGACCTCCACGCCCGCCCGCCAGCGCAAGGCTCCTAACAAGGCTCCAGTAAGTGCCACACAATTGAGATGCACCGAGTGCAAAAGCGCCCACCTCACTTCGCTTCCTGCACCTAGGTGACATACTCTGACAAACGTCCGCTCCCAGAGTTCCGGTCGCACCATCGCAACCTCCATCGACCAGCTCTCCGCTGAAGATCGCCTCCTCCTCAGCATGAAAGACCAGGGCAAGTCGTGGAAGGAAATCGGCGAAGCGTGGAAGACGATCACGGGCATCGAGCCGGCCAAGTCCACGCTCCCCAACCGCTACGCCCGTCTCCGCGCCAACATCACGACGATGACTGAGACGGATCAGCAGAATCTGCTCTTGGCCAAGGCCCACGTCGAGCAGAAGCATGAGCAGGAGAAGTGGGACCACATCGCCCAGAGGATGCAGGAACTCGGCAGCACGGAGAAATTCTCTGTCACGGTCCTGCAGAAGCAGTTTCAGAAGATTGAGGCTGCCAGGGTCAAGGCCCCGGCTGACCCCTTCGAGGACATTGCTGAGTGAGGGCGCCCTTCGCCTCTCTTCTCACATGCACGTGGTGCAATTTTGCTTTTTCGACGTCTCACGAAAGGCAAGAAAAAGGCGATATGGTATGACCAGCTCCGTTTGAGAAGGTGATTGATCTCTTCGAGAAGCGTTGCACGGTTATCTTCGCGTGGTTTTGGGACTGGCGGGGTTTTCTTTCAGAGGTACATACAAAAGGACGGCAGAGGCGAATAAAAGGATTATCTGCGGCAAGTCGGCAGTGGTTTTTCCCTCGATGCCTTAGACATCAGAGTACAATATGGTCACCGTGGAAGCGTTCTTTGCTGGGCATTGCTTCCGAACATGCAATAGAACGAGCTTGCTTAGTGACGGCAGCTATACTAAACGTGTCTATAGGCATTGGCGAGGACTAACAAAACAGGAAAGCAATAGACTCGCTTGGAATGGCACTATTGAGTGCTCGCATCTATCCGAAGCCGCCGAATCCCGCCGTCAGCAGGCGCCCTGGCCACGCCCACGCCCACGCCAACGCCAGACCACAACAACGCCCGCCCTCGGCCCGGGCAATGCACGTCGGGGCCGATGGTGTTGAAGATGGCTTGCGGCATTCAGGACGGATCTGGGCTTGGCAATAGTGGGATTTGCCGCATCGGGCTGGCCGCCGCGGCGCTAAGTCAAGAGTCAAACGTCGACGCAAATATTGGCAATGTTCGGTTTCCATTTTCGGGGTCGTCGAGAAGCTGTTGTTCTTTGCGGTGAACAGGCGTTGGTGGAAGGGTTGGGTCGGGGGAGACGCGTCGCCCTCGTCGCTCACTCTCATGATGCGCCCGGACTGTCGGTGAGGGAGCGGGGGAGGGGGGCCTTGAACATGGCGACGCTCAGCGGCCGGCAGAGGGAATGGCTGCCGTGAGATGCATGTCCTGGATGCACGGCATTGCAGATCGACGTTTTCCAAACAGAATCGATATGCGGGAGGGAGGACGGCGGCGTTGGCTGCGTCGAGCTGTCAGCAGCAGCATTGGTAGCGTTCGCTTCTCGGCTAGCCCGCCGCTCGCCCACCACTCAACGCCGCCTATAACAGCACACCAACACGCTCTGCCGCCCACGAAGATGCGGCATGGAAGGCCCATGTCACTCCATCGTGGGCGCTACACATGCTACGGTCAGCGAGCTCCAGTCCGCCTCTCCGGCTCACCCGGACAGCCTCTTCGCCGTTACCGTCCCGCCCTCAAGCGTCTGTTCCGCAGAACTAGCGGCTCCGCGAACGGCTTTCCTTTTGACCGCAACGTCCGCGGCGGCGACGGAGCTAGACGGGTGAACAAGTGCCGTCGCCGCGGCTGGCCGAGAGCAGATGGCATGCAGCGGGTCAACAGCGAGATGGAAATCAAAATAGACAGACACAGGACGCCGCTGATGTCTTTCGCGCAAACAAGAGGAGCGATGAGCGCAGCAAAAGAACCGGTCGGTTTCCGATTCGCAGGGCTGACTTAGGTGATAAGACATCCGGCGATTAGTCGCTGAGCGCGCTGTCGCAGAGATAAGAAGCTCGCACACAAAATAGGGCCCAATTAGCGCCCTTCACAGATCTTACTCTGCCTTTCTTCAGCCACTTCCGCGGGGCCAGAGCCCTGATCTCCCTTCCGCATCATCTCCGCCCTACCATCTGGTTTCTCCCCGGAACTACACTGCCCTCGCCGTGGTGTCAAACGTGTGACGAAAGGCATCTGCCCGATCCTCATGCCACTCGCCGCCGGTGCCGGGGCCTCCGCGGTGGCACTATGCTCATT
Source organism: Diplodia mutila (assembly GCA_022560015.1). NCBI lineage: Eukaryota > Fungi > Ascomycota > Dothideomycetes > Botryosphaeriales > Botryosphaeriaceae > Diplodia > Diplodia mutila. The sequence continues at coordinate 210,630 of JAFISB010000013.1, read as the reverse complement.
GCCTGTCCGCATATTCTCCGGCTCTTCGTTGACCTGATGACAAAATCCATTTTCTCTACTCGCTCCATGTTCCATCGTCTTTCGTAACCTCTCAGTGTTACTCTGCTTTTCGCTTGTTCGTCTCGGTTTTTGTGATATCCCCCATCGGCGAAAGCGTGCATGATGGCCGTTCAGCCTCCGCAGAAAAAACTCGTCGGCGGAAATTTGCCGCCCTCTCCTCCAGAGACAATCTATGGCGAGACATCATTCCCAAGCCCCGTCGATTTTCCCCTCCCGCCGCCGAGAACGGCCGTTCAGGTCCTTGAAGCGGACAAGAAGACGCCTGACGCACATGTGCCGCGCGATCCCAGATTGATACGACTTACCGGCGTGCATCCTTTCAACGTCGAGGCCCCCCTTTCCGACTTGTACAACGAGGGATTCTTGACGAGCCCCGAACTATTTTACGTCAGGAACCACGGGGCGGTGCCCGAAGTCGGGGATGAGGAGATTCCGGATTGGGAGTTTACTGTGGAAGGCCTGGTGGAGAACCCTCTGAGGATCACGTTTAAGGAACTGCTCTCCGACTACGAGAACGTCACCTATCCGATCACACTCGTCTGCGCCGGTAACAGGCGCAAGGAACAGAACGTGGTGCGTAAGACGAAGGGCTTCTCCTGGGGTGCGGCAGGCGTGTCGACGGCGCTGTGGACGGGAGTGGTGATGGGGGATGTTTTGAGAAGAGCACGGCCAATGCGGAGAGCGAAGTACGTCTGCATGGAGGGCGCGGACAAGCTACCAAACGGCTATTACGGCACGTCGGTCAAGCTCAACTGGGCCATGGACCCCAACCGGGGGATGATGCTCGCTCACAAGATGAACGGGGAGATGCTCACCCCAGACCACGGGAAACCTCTACGCTGTGTCATTCCGGGCCAGATTGGAGGCAGGAGCGTCAAGTGGCTGAAGAAGCTCATCATCACCGCGGAGCCGAGCGACAACTGGTATCATATCTACGACAACAGGGTCCTGCCGACGATGGTATCTCCGGACGACGCTGCAAACGATCTGAGCTGGTGGAAGGACGAGCGATATGCTATTTATGACCTCAGCACGAACTCTGCAATAGCTTACCCGGCTCATGAGGAACAGCTGTCCATCGTTAACGGTCCCGAAAAGTACCACGTCAGAGGATATGCCTACGGTGGTGGCGGCCGGCGCGTTACCAGAGTTGAAGTCTCCCTGGACCAGGGCAAAACTTGGAAGCTTTCGAACATCAACTACGGCGAGGACCGTTACCGCGACGCCATTCCGCAGGATCTCTTCGGTGGAAGACTGGACATGGACTGGCGCGAGAGCTGCTTTTGCTGGTGCTTTTGGGACATAGACATTCCCGTAAGCGAGTTGAAGCAAGCCAACGACATCATTGTTCGGGCGATGGACGAGAGCATGAACCTTCAGCCGAAGGACATGTATTGGTCAGTCTTGGGAATGATGAACAACCCTTGGTACCGAATCGTCATCAACCACGAGAACGACTTCCTTCGCTTCGAACATCCGACTCAGCCCGCTTTGATGCCTGGTGGCTGGATGGAGCGTGTGAAGAAGGCTGGCGGCAATCTCTCGAATGGATTTTGGGGTGAAAAGATCGGAGGGGAAGAGACGGAGGCACCAATAGGCGATCAGGCCGCCGAGATCAAGATGACCAACGACAAGGTCAAGAGAATCATTACAATTGACGAGTTACGAAAGCACGACACAGAGCAGGAGCCTTGGTTCGTGCTGAAGGATGAGGTGTACGATGGAACTGCCTTTCTTCAAGGGCATCCGGGTGGTGCACAAAGCATCGTGTCAGCGGCTGCGTTGGATGCTACAGACGAATTCATGGCTATCCGTGGGTTCACCCGTCCCCTGGGAGTACAGACAGTCTCTAACAAATATCAGACAGCGAGACGGCGAAGGCAATGATGCCAGAGTACCACATCGGGACCCTGGACGAAGCAGCCAAACGCATCCTCAGCGAAGGCGAAGTCAAGCCCGAGACGACAGAGCCCCGTGACGTTTTCCTCGATTCCCGCACATGGACCAAGGCGATCCTCCACAGCAAGAGGTCCGTCTCCTGGGACACGCGCATCTTCACCTTCAAGCTGGAGCACGAAGGGCAGAAGCTGGGTCTGCCGACCGGCCAGCACTTGATGCTGCGGCTGCGAGACCCCGTCACCCGCGAAGCCATCATCCGCTCGTACACGCCCATCTCGGAAACCAGCCAGCGCGGGTCCATCGACGTCCTCGTCAAGGTCTACTTCGACACCAAGGAGCGCAAGGGCGGCAAGATGACGGTGGCGCTGGACTCGCTGCCCCTCGGCCACTTTGTCGACTTCAAGGGCCCGATCGGCAAGTTCGAGTACCTCGGCCGCGGCCGCTGCAGCGTCAACGGGCTGGAGCGCTCGGTCAAGCGCTTCGTCATGATCGCCGGCGGCAGCGGCATCACGCCCATCTACCAGGTGCTGCGGGCGGTGATGCGGGACGAGGCGGACCCGACGGTGTGCACGGTGTTGGACGGCAACAGGTTGGTCGAAGACATCCTGTGCAAGGCGGAGCTGGACGGCTTCGCGCTGAGCAATGAGGAGAAGTGTAAGCTGCTGTACACGTTGACGCAGGCGCCGGACGACTGGACGGGGCTCAGGGGTCGCATCGCGGCGCCGATGCTGAGAAAGTATGCGCCGTTGGGGGAGGATAGTCTGGTGCTGCTGTGCGGACCGGAGGCGCTGGAGAAGAGCGCGCATGCGGCGCTCAACGAGATTGGATGGAGGGATGAGGATTTGCTGTTCTTCTAGTCACGTTTGTTATTGATTGTCTGAAAGCAAAAGCTCGTTTGGAGTTTGGGGAATTGCATGTCTTGAAAGGTAGCATGGCGTAAATTTGTTTTGTTATTTTTTTCGTTCTTGCGTTTGGCCATGTCAATGGTGGATTTCGCATTGGAAGACAGCATTTGAAGTTTTCATGTCATTTACATTTGCGTTGTATGCCAAAGAACACAGTATACAAAGACAGCATCATATGTTCTCATAGACACTGTAGCGAGCAAAACCCGACGGCAAGCCGAAGCACTCTCGACTTTCCCCAAATCCCAATGGTTAATGGCAAGCACGGCCGCGTTTTCGAGTAATTCCTCGGAGCTGCTCGCAGGCGTCTTGCGCGACAAAAGACGATGGCATCACGGTGGCCTCGACTTGCGAACCCCACATGTTGAAGCAGTACTTCCCCGGAGAACATTTCCGAGACAACATCGCTTAATTGCTCGTCTGCCGGACGACCGGGGGCGCGCTGTCAATCTTCCTTCCACGATAAGGGGATCGTGGGGCATCCAAACAGCCAGCGATGGGAGGGGGACGAATACAACGAGGAAACCTTACCGTGTCCAGCTTAGCGCGGGGTCTTATCTTCGGCCAACGGGCGGCGCCTCAAAAATTATAATGATGGCCGCTGGTGTGCTTCTACTTTCTCCGAGGAACAACGTCGTCGTTTCCGCCCGCCCTTCGACTTATCTCTTCCGCACGCTCTTCTCTTCACGCTTCTCCACGGCGCGCGACACGGGATGCTTGGCGTGTATGGTCGGAGCCGCCGGCGGGCAGCGAAAGGTGCGTCACGTCACGTCACGCCCGCCGGGACTGAACTGAACCTGGGGGGAGGGCAGGGGAAAACAAGAATCAGCAGCAGTTCCTGCACAACGCTTCCTCCGCCACACCTGCGCGGAGAAAGGGCGCGCTGCTGCGGGACCCAGACCTGTGACGGCGTGCTGGCCCGTCCAATACTCGTTGACAAAATGGTTCGCGCGGATTGGACACGAGCGAGGCGTGGCGCTATACTCGTCGTCCTTTTTGCCCGCTCTGTTTATCATCCTCGCCATCGCCGCTCCGCCCGGAGTTGTTGAGTTCTTGCTGTTGTCTCTTGGCTTCACATCATCTATCTCTACCCCTCACACACTTTACTTTTCGCCAATCTTACTCCTCTTTCTCCTCAAACTATCCCCCGGTTGTTTTATCTTGTGCCGTTTCACCTAGCACGTCGACGCATACGTGAGGCGGAGTTTTTGTGATACCCCAAAGCTTACTCTTCGACCCCACTACTTCTTCCGCGCCCCTCTTCATCTCTACTGAGCCGATCAACGAGCGATATCACACCGCCTTGGCGCAGCAGACAGCCACAAATCCCGACTTTAATTTAGAGTAAAGGGAAGAGATAGTCACTTGAAGGACGACGGCCGATACGCTGCGAGGGTCGCCATCCCTGTCCCAAAAATGAGCAATAGCGAGTGGAACGACCCGGAGGCCAACAGGCTGCCGGAGACGGTGGAGGAACTGAAGCAGACAAATGCCCTCCCGAATGGCCATGCGCAGAGGAAAAAGGTGGTGGTCGTTGGGCTGGGTATGGTTGGTATTGCGTTCGTGTAAGTTGTATCCCGTCCTCTCCGTTGTATTGAGTGGAAGGAAGAGAAATTGACGGAAGGACAACAGAGAAAAGCTCCTCAAGTACGATGTGAAACGCCGCGAATACGACGTCGTGGTCATCGGCGAGGAGCCGCATCTGGCATACAACCGTGTGGGCTTGACGAGCTTCTTCCAGCACAGGCAGGTTGAAAACTTGTACCTAAACCCGAGGGAATGGGTAAGTGGAGAGCCTTTTCTACCTCTACACCTAAGAGCCATGCTGATCATCTACAGTACTCGAGCATGCCTGAAGGCGCGCTCAGCTACCACATCAACGCAAAAGTCACCGAGATCGTGCAAGATGAGAAGCTCGTTAAAACGGCAACCGGCGAGCGCGTGCCGTACGACATCCTGGTGCTCGCCACCGGCTCGGACGCCCTGCTACCACGGCACACGCCCGGCCACGACGCGAAGGGCGTCTTCGTGTATCGTACCATCGACGATCTGGAGCAGCTGATCAAGTTCGCGAGCACCAAAAAAGGAACGACGGGCGCAGTGGTGGGCGGCGGCCTGCTCGGACTGGAGGCCGCCAAAGCCATGATGGATCTCGAGGACTTCGGAAAGGTCAAGCTGATCGAGAGAAATCGGTGGGTCTTGTCCAGACAATTGGACGGTGATGCCGGTGGGATGGTCGTGGAGCAGGTCAGGGCGCTCGGGCTCGATGTGCTGCTGAGTCGGCGGGTGGGCAAGATCCTCACCGACGAGGATAACTCGGTCAGGGGCGTCAAGTTCGAGGACGGTGAGGAGATGGATTGCTCATGTTTATGCTTTGCGGTAAGCGAGAGGAGCCAAAAGGAGGAACGCTTTCAATGCTGACGTGAAACAGATTGGTATCAAAGCCCGCGACGAGTTGGCGCGGCAAGCGGGTATCAAATGCGCCGCCAGAGGCGGAGGCATCGTCGTCGCAGACAATCTTCAGACCTCCGCTCCCGACATCTACGCCATCGGAGAGTGCGCCAGTTGGGAGAACCAGACATTCGGTCTGATCGCCCCGGGCGTGGAGATGGCCGACGTGCTCGCTTTCAACCTCAGTCAGGCAAAGGTGCACTCGCTGCGCAAATTCAAGCGGCCGGATTTGAGCACTAAGCTGAAGCTCCTTGGGGTCGAGGTCGCGAGTTTCGGTGACTTCTTCGCGGATCGAGATGGTCCCAAGGAGCTTCCGGCTCGCCGCGGCGGGGCAAAGAAAGAAGGTGTTGTTAAGTCGAAAGATCAACAAGTCAAGACTCTTACCGAAGGCCCTGCCCCGCATCCGGTCAAAGCCCTCACATACAAGGATCCGTTCCAGCAGGTATACAAGAAATACTTGTTTACGCTGGACGGCAAGTACCTGCTGGGAGGTATGATGATCGGAGATACGAAGGATTACGTGAAGTTGGTCCCGATGGTGAAGAACCAGAAGCCTCTCGAGATAGCACCCAGCGAGTTGATTGTCGGCGCCAAGAAGGGCGATGATGAGGGTGCTGACGACCTGTAAGTGGCTTCTTACCGTCCACTGATCGCACTCAAGCTAACGTAAGACAGAGACGATGACACTCAGATTTGCTCGTGCCACAACGTCACAAAAGGCGATGTCGTCAAGAACGTCAAAGACGGCACCTGCAAGAGCATCGGCGACGTCAAGTCCTGCACCAAGGCTGGCACCGGCTGCGGTGGTTGCATGCCGCTCGTCCAAACCATCTTCAACAAGACCATGACTTCCATGGGCCAGGAGGTCAAGAACCACCTTTGCCCGCATTTCGACTACTCTCGCGCGGACTTGTTCCACATCATCTACGTCAAGAAGCTTGACTCGTTTGAGCAAGTCATGAAAGCATGCGGCAAAGACGCCGGGTCGGTGGGCTGCGAAGCCTGCAAGCCTACGATCGGATCCATCCTCGCCTCGCTCTTCAACAAGCACATCGTCGACGAGCCCCGGCGCGGTCTCCAGGACACCAACGACAAGTTTCTGGCCAACATCCAGCGCAACGGCACCTTCTCCGTCGTTCCCCGCGTGTCCGGCGGAGAAATTACGGCCGACAAGCTCATCATCATCGGCACGGTGGCCAAGAAGTACGGGCTGTACTGCAAGATCACGGGCGGGCAGAGGATCGACATGTTCGGGGCCAAGAAGCAGGACCTCCTGGCCATCTGGGAGGAGCTGATCGACGGCGGCATGGAGAGCGGGCACGCGTACGCCAAGTCGCTGCGCACGGTCAAGAGTTGCGTGGGCACGACGTGGTGCCGGTTCGGCATCGGCGACAGCGTGGGCATGGCGGTGCGACTGGAGGAGCGGTACAAGAGCATCCGCGGCCCGCACAAGATCAAGGGCGGCGTGTCGGGCTGCGTGCGCGAGTGCGCCGAGGCCCAGAACAAGGACTTCGGCCTGATCGCGACCGAGAAGGGCTTCAACATCTTCGTGGGCGGCAACGGCGGCGCGAAGCCACGCCACTCGGAGCTGCTGGCCAAGGACGTGCCGCCCGACGTCGTCGTGCCCATCCTCGACCGCTACCTCAGCTTCTACATCCGCACCGCCGACAAGCTGCAGCGCACCGCCCGCTGGATCGAGAACCTGCCCGGCGGCATCAACTACCTGCGCGCCGTCGTGCTGGAGGACAAGCTGGGCATCTGCGCCGACCTGGAGCGCCAGATGGCCGACTTGGTCGGCTCCTTCTTCTGCGAGTGGACCGAAGTCGTCAAGGACCCCGCCCGCCGCGCCCTCTTCGCCCAGTTCGGCAACACCAGCGAGACCGTCCCGCCCGCCGTCGAGCCCGTCGTCGAGCGCGAGCAGACCCGCCCGGCCTACTGGCCCAAGGACAGCGCCACCGACGACTTCCGCGGCCACCGCTGGGCCGGCGAGCTCGCCTGGCAGCCCCTGCTCGAGGCCTCCCGCTTCCGCGACGCCCCCGCGGGCGACTCGCACGCCGTCAAGCGCGGCGACACGCAGCTCGCCATCTTCAAGGCCAAGGGCCGCTTCTACTGCACCCAGCACATGTGCCCGCACAAGCGCGCCTTCGTCCTCGCCGACGGCCTCGTCGGCGACGACCCGGCGTCGGGCAAGATGTGGGTCAGCTGCCCCCTCCACAAGCGCAACTACGAGCTCGGCGGCGGCGGCGGCGACGGGGCCGGCTCGTGCGGCAACGACCCGGACGTCAGCATCGCGACGTTCCCCGTCGAGGCGCGCGACGACGGCTGGGTGTACGTCAAGCTGCCGCCCGTCGAGGAGCTCGACGCGCTGCTGGGCACGGAGCGCTGGAAGGTGCGCAGGGAGGAGGCGGGCGCCGGGCCGTTCGAGGAGCTCGATCGGAAGCTGAAGCGGGCGGCCCAGGCGAAGGGCGCCCGTGGCCGCAAGGTCGGCGGCGAGAAACGGAGCCACCTCGAGAACGGCCTCGGCGAGGCGGCGAAGGCGAGGCAGATCTTGGCGGGTGGCGAGAGCGGTGCTGGTGGGTTGGATTGGTGAGGAGAGCGCATCGTCATCTGGAGCCTTCTCTTTTCGGCGCTTTTTTTTTTTTTTTGGGGGGGGGGGGCGGATCTCTACTATGTTCAGTGATACGAAGCGCATCGCGAGGGAGCTGGTTTGGGTAGAGATTATATCCACGTATATAAATCTTTCTGAGCAGCAAAGCAGTCGTCATGAATACGGGAAGTGTGTGCTGAACGTGAAGTTGTGTAGAAAATGGAAAGTTGGAAAAGTGCATCGTTGACTTCGTCCTACTTGTGATTTCACTTCGCATCCAGTGAAAGTGAAACGAGTGTTAGGGACAGTTTCTGTAAAACTTGATGCTCTCACTTGGTACGAGTGTATAAGTTCTCACCCATTCGATCAAATTGGGTAGCGAGGTAGGCGAGTGGTCCATGCTTTACCTAATCCAGTTGCGCAGGATGATTTCAATTCTTAATCTATATAATAATTACTACCAAATTAAATTCTTCATTGCGCAGTGAATCTTCAGAATCACTTCAAGATTGCCTATCGGTGAGGTGGCCGAGTTGGTTATGGCGCCAGGTTAAGGTGTTAGCTTAACAAGTTTCCTGGTGGGGCAACCCGCGCGAGTTCGAGTCTCGTCCTCATCATCATCTTTTTTTTGCCCTCCTCGTTCAATTGGATTGGTATTTTTCCTAGCTTAATATTACGGTCCTTTTTTCTTTTTCTTTTCTCTTGTTGTTTCTGGACGCCTTTCGGGTTTTAGTGCGGCAGCATTGAATCGATTAAACGCCCGCATATATTTTTCTTCTTCTAACAATTCCTGACCTGCCAATGTCATTCATTCTTTTATCCTTGTGACATGAACGAATGAACAATTCAAAGTCCCATGCTATTAGTTACGTTGAAAAGTCTACAATTAACTATGTACAGTTACACGTGAGAGGTTGCGGCCACGCCGACGTCCATCCCAGCTTATTATGCGCAAAACTCAAACGCCTGTCGCGAGCCATGAAGAAAAAGGACAAGCAAAAAGAAACAGTGCATGCAACCACAACGCGAGTTCCACCCTCTCTCCCCCTCTCTCCGATCTATCTTTCAGCCCTTCATTTATCACTGCCTCCACCACCCAAGAACCAAAGACAGAATTACAACATCCCCACCGACTCAAAGCACATCAACTCGACCCCAAAATCCTCGAATACGCATCCTCCACCTCCTTGACGATCTCCAGCAGCGTCACAATGACGATCTGATGCGTGACGTTGGGCAGGCGGTCGCGCTGTAGGCCGATCCACTCGAGCGGCGGCGTCGCCTCGCCCATGTCGCGCAGCTGCGGCGTCTCGATGATGGGCGGCTCCAGCGGCGTGTACTCGTAGCGCGACTGCGGCACGTTGACGACGGCCGTGATCTTGCCCCTGTCCGCCTCGTCTCCCGTCGCCGATGTCGTCGGGGCCGCCGTCGCGGCCGTCATCTCCTCGTTCGCCGCCTTGGTGGTGGCGGCGGTGGCGGCGGCCGAGGCCTCGGACTCGGCGGGCCCGGCCGTGATCTTGACAGCCGACTCGGGCAGCGGCTTGCCGAGGCGGTTGGCGAGGGCGCGCGAGTGCGTGTTCCACATGTTGCGGATGAAGCTGATGCGCGAGTAGTTCCAGCCGACGTCGACCTTGCCCTCGAAGGAGCTCTTGAAGATGTAGTCGATGGCGTTGCCGCCCGGCGCCTGCCACGTCTGCATCGTCGCGATGACCTTGGGCACGCGCAGGATCGTGCCGCCCTTGGCCGTCGCCGCCCCGCTCACCACGTCCTCGACCGTCAGCTCGCTGACCGCCCGCGGGCCCTTGCCGGCGGCCTGTCCGATGGATGCGAGCGCGACGCTGAGCTGGCCCAGCGTCATGCCGAGGCCGCTGTGGATCGTGCTGTTTTCCAGCGCGACGGCGAAGCGTGCTTGCACGTCCGACGCGGTTAGTAGTAGGATTTGCTGGTCGGAGAAGGTGGCGGGGAAGGCGCCGACGCTGATGGAGTTGAGGGTGACGACAACGTCTGTATGCAGGGAGATTGGCGTCTCGAGCGGTTTGTCGCCGTCGACTTCGGGCTTCTGAGAAGCGGCGTCCTCCAGGCTGGTTCGCCTTTGCTTAGTCGAGCTCCGTCTGAGGAACTTCTCGATGTCTTTCAGCGACTGCTGGTACGCCGTCTGGTTTTCCTGGACCAGCCTCTCCACTGCCTGCATGAGCGCGATTGCTTGGGCTGGACTGATGGGTGTCATGAAAGCTTGCACTCGGTCGCCCTCGAGGGTGGCCACTAGTCGGTCCTGGGCGCTACCCTCCATTCCCCTGACATTGTACATCAGGAAGGCGAAGGATGTGATGTCAGCAACGGCAAATGGCTGGTAGTCGAAAGCAGCCTTTATGCGCAAGCGCTCGAAGCCCATAGATGCCTGGATAAGCGGAGTTCTTCGCGCTTCTTCTTGCTGGGACGGCCAGCTGATCGACGTTCGAACTTTGAAATCGAGGAGCTCAACAAATCCACTGGTTCTGCCTGTGCTCTCTATGCCGACCCGATTGATCCCAAAGCAAAGGTTCTGTTCCCAGTCTGACGTCTTCTTCGAAGATGCCCACAGGTTGACAATCTTGAACGAGGGCTTCCCAATAGCCTGTCCCATGTCAAGATCAACAGACATCTCCTCAATGGCAATGGTCGCATTCCAGGGGAATGCTGCAGCGGCCGCAACCTGTTGGTATCTCTGAACGAGATATTCCTGGGGTTCCTCGGAAGGTGTCGGACTGGGGGCCTTTGAAGCCTGACGAACCTCTGGCGGCACCCAAATCTCGCGGAAAAGCAGGAAATCCTGGAGCTGTCTTGCGTTGATATGTGTTCTCATGGGATTGATCTTCAGGATGGCGGAGATGCCGCTCGTCCCGCTTAAGTGCTTGCTATTCAACACGGAGAGCACAATGCGATCCACGTCAAAACTGAACGTGGACTCTCTCGAGTAAACGTGTTGCACCGAAGCTTGCAAGTTGTCAAAGGTGGAAGACACAGCGAAGAAATGGCCTTGTTCCGTCGACTTGATGCTGTTGACAGTGAGATAGATATCCTCGAAGCGCGCAGTGGCCGCGACGCGGGCAATTGGCTGGCAGCTGAGACTAAACTCTTGCTGGCAGATGCGAATACCCATGTTAAGCCGCGTCTTTCCGAGAAGGGCACTTGGATCCGCTGTGATGAGGCTTTCTTCGTCAAGGAACTTTTGCGGTACCTTCGGTTCAGGGGCTTTCTTCGGCTTCTGGTCCTTGTCCTTGTCCTGGACGACCTCTTTGATGCTGTTGGAGATGTCCATGATGAGAGGAACCACGGTGGGATACAAGGAGTTGCTCGAGGCATTGACCTTGAGTTCGGCATTGAGTGACGGATCAAGAGAGTCATCCCTGTATTCGACCTTGAGGGATATGCCAGGAGCGCGGAGTGTAGTGCTCGTGTTGGATCCGTCGCTGGCAAATTGACCATATCGTCCATACTGCGAAGTGCGACCGTTGCTTAGACGAGAATTTGTGCGTGGCGGCTCACGCTTGCCTTGGAGGGTGACGACTGCACCCGCAAAGTCTGCGTCCACGATGAGCGAAGACAGCTTCTTGTTGTTAAACAAACTTTTGCGTGGCGTCTCATCCGGCGTCGCAGCTGTCTTCCAGGACGCAGTTGCAGTTTGGACCTTTTGGCTCGCAAGAGAAATCGACCTCTCCAAGATAGACGCCGGCAAAACGAAGCGTGATTCAAGAAGGAGGTCAAGCGACTTGCCTGCGGCGTAGAAAGCGAATCGACGGTCGGTTTTTGAAGAGGCGTATGAGACGTTGAAGACGACCTCGGGAAGAAGTGCCGAATTGAGCGAACGTTGCGTCTTAGGCTGGCTTGACGGGACCATCTGAAGCTGCATGTTCTCGATGGCAAGCCTGGCTGCTTCCTCGCTTCTTGTCGAGAGGTCGATCCTCTTAAAGGACAAGACCAAGTCCTCGCTTTCACGGCCCGGATATGCAGGAACAGAGTTTCCTACGATCCAGCTGATTTGGACATTGGTGAGCTCGAGAGAGGCAGCCGAGGTGAACAGACCGCTGGATGCGATGCTTGGCGAGCCGTCATCTTCGCCGTTGCTGGCGGCGACAAGATGGGAAGGTCTCCGCCTAGGCTGGCGGAGTTTGCGAAGATACCTCCTCTCCCTCGAGAGGTCGAGAACCTTGATTCTTTCCTGCAGGTGGTTCATGACCTCAACAGCGGCTGAAGCCGTGTCCGCAAATACGTTGATCTCGAGACCTGTGCTGCGGACTCTATAATTTCGCCGCGGCATGTCAGAGACGCTGTCTTGGAGTGTTCCGCGAAACTCCAGTCCGAAAAGAAGATTGCCGCAATGCCTAACATCGTCACCGTCCGAAAGCTCGAGGGACAAGCTAATGTGAGGAAGCACGGCTGAAAATTCCGGAATGGGAAGGATAGAGCCGTCTTCTGAGATGTTGCTTGCCTTTCCTTGGATGCGGTTGAGTTCGAACGCAAGTGTCGAGGCGGACGAGTCTGCGAGTTTGGTCGGTGCCCGGGCAATTACACTCATGCCGGTCATGACGAAGCTTGCATCAAATGCTACCGGACGATCTTCCTCGCTCGATACCGGAGAGATTGCAGCAGTGTCTCCCTTTGGCAAGGCGTCTTTGATGTTACTTTTCAGGACCTTGATATCACCCTCAATGGTCTTCATGACATTCTCGACTTCAGGCTCTTGGATAGTGGAGAGCAGCCCGTGGACCGCAGAAGCCTCGATGACGAAAGTCTCCATGATGCTGTTGAAGAGGACCTTTGGCCCGGCCGGTGAATCTATCAGTTGCAAGTGCCCGTTGTGCAGTGGGAAGGTGAAGGCAGCTATGTTTTGCCATCCGTGCTTGTCATGGCTCCGCAGATAATGGGTGTGACGGTCGAGATCGAAGTTGACGTTCAAGGTAGGGTCTCCTCCAAGGACAGGTGCTGCTGAAACCCTTCCCATTTGACCAGAGACGACATAGCTCAATGACTGAAGTAAAGCGACATCAATGCGGTAGGCATCCATCAGAAGAGCGACTGTGATGTTCGGAAGGCTTGACTCCTTCTTCGTCCCACTGGCTGCGGGCTCTGGATGGGCAGGCTTCTTGAATCGTTCCGCTTGCCGTGCGAAGTAAGCCACCTCATCGCAGATGATCGAGTTTGCCACTTCAATGATGCCAAGGATATCTTCCTCAACTTTCCACGATACCTCTTCGCATTTGCCAACAACCATCCACCCCTCCGGCACGGGATGCCTCCACTTATCGTCGTCGTGGGAGACGAATATACTGGGCCGGACAACCTGAGACCTCATCAAGAGTCTGCCGCGTGATCGTAGTTCAGATCCAGCAGCATCGGAATGGACGAGGGCGCTGACACTTATGCCCTCATTTGCTGCCTTTCTGTCCGAGCCAGCAATTGATATCTTCATCCCGTGAGAGGAGGAAACATGACGTAAATTGATCGTGTCAAGGCTGATACTGCCCTTTTCGGTCCCAAAGAGGATTTGAAAGTCGTGAACCTCGGGCTTGGCGGTACTGCTGCTACGATGCTCTGGAATCTTTTGATCCTGTTCTTGCTTGTTTGCCTTCGCCTGTGGGCCTTGTGTCTGAAAGAGCGTGACAACGTTCTCTACCAATTCGCAAATTTCCCAGCTGAACTTGACAAGGACGTTTCTGGTGGAGATTTCCACAACAGTGGATTTGGTGGGATTGTCTTGCTCCAACAGCATTAGGCCAGACGGCTCCGGAGGTGGTGTCAATGCAGCGTTGATAGTCAAAAGCTGAAACAGTATTTCACTTTGCTCCGGACCGGGATCTATAACGATTCGGATTCCAGCGGTTTTGACGGAGATGTCGAGCGGCAATGGCTTTTCCTCTACAGCTTCCTCGTCCGTGACAGAGCCGTAAATTGCGCGAATCGCCAGGCTCTTTTTCACGTGAGCCAGGTCCCATTCACGCCATTGGTCCCATATTTCCACGACCTTCGCCTCAGCATCTTCTGGACAGGCCAGTATCCCTTCGATGCACATTTGGGTGATCTGGTCCTTTACGCTGGGCTCCAGGTTGTCATATATATATCGGAAACGTGAGATGATCTTCCAGGAGTCGTGGTTTCGAAGGTGATTGTTAGCTGCTCGTAGGGCATAGGATGGTCTGGTGATGAATGCTGGGTCCGGAATGTCTCGGCCAGCAGTCGTGAGTGCATACGCCAAGTAGCAAAGTCGTCTCTTGCTTTTTGGGCCGACAGCTGCAAATTTGGCTTCGATTTCATCCGCAAGCAATGTCGATCGGTGGATCAAGGAGGCGAGATACTGTAGCTTTTTGCTCGAATTCGCAACCTCAAGGCCTCGGAAAGACACATTGATGGAGACCGATTTACCGGTAACCAACCAAAGCAGCATGTCTGTCAGGATGGCTTGCACAGCCACATCGCTCACAGTCGCGTTCGGCTGCTTCTCCCTGACAGAAACCGTGAGTGACTTCAGCACCGTATGCACTGCCAATGTGCTGTTTTTGACTGCTGATTCGGTAGGGAAATTCTTCTGCCGAAGACTGACTGACAATCTGTCTAGGACCAAATCGTACTGGTCCTTGCATGGTGCACCGGTCTTATTCCCATCGGTCATGATGTTGTTGATGAAACGAAGCTGGAAAGAGGGTAATCTCAAACTGAGTTCCGTGGAGGTGCCTATCCCATCGATCCGCTTTTGGAAATCCAGAATCTTGCCCATTATGTCGACCTGGAAAGTATCAAGTATGTCCTGCGGATGCTTGTCTTGGAGAGAGTCTATGAGGTTGACCACTGTCGAGACCGCATTCGGCGTCACAAGGGCTCGGATACCGGGTTCGAAGCTCAAGAGGAAGCTTGTGTGAACAAAGTCCTCGTCCAATGTTCTTGTCGACACATCGTTGAAAACCAAGGCATTGGGGGCCGCGGTGTTCCAGCTGTGTGCTTCTGTCGGATGCTCGGGCACGTCAGAGACATCCAACTCGACTCCGTCGAGGGGGAAATAAGGAAACTCCAAGGAACTCGAAAGCGCTATTGATGATCTCGGCTGACCGATCTTTCCAACCATCTCTTCACCCCCTTCCAGCGCATCGGAGTAGATACTTGTTGTCGTTCGCCTTTTCAACAAAGGGGGACGCGCAGGAAGACTACCCTTACTGTCGGCCTTGCGATGGTCAGCTGGTCTTGGAGCATTGGCACGGATGCTCTGCTTCAAGGAACTAGCTGCTACTGAGCGTATACTTTCCGCACGCCGTCGACTTCGCACTCTAGGGTTCATATCGATTGAAGAACTGGATGCAGAGAGTCCTGATGAGCTCACGGACGCATTTCTGGTGTCCAGAGTGGAAGCCAGACTCGCTTTCCGGAGGAGGGACTTGCCGCGCATGGGAGGCGGTAGCTGTGGGTACGTCATGGCTGGAGGCTCTACCTTGGGGGGAGGTGCTGTGTCTTCAGATGCTTCCAGATCCTCAAGCAGAAGCCAAGGTGTTCTGTGAGTTCGCACGTCACTTTCCTTTATATGATCCTGCTGATCGCGACGGGCCTCGCTGAAATGGAGCTTCCTCTTCAGCATGTTCAGCCGGATGTCAGTTTGCAAGTACGCCTGGGTGTCGACCGTGCTCTTGCTGATTCGGCTTCGCTGGCGAAGGGCCGCCTTGGCATCAACAGAAGCAATGACAAGATTGGGAACAAGGACGTTGAGACGTTGAGAAAATGTAGAGCTCGCCCAGTCATTGAAATCCACGCTGATTGCGTCAGTGCTCAATAGCAAAACTTCTTGAGCTACGTGCAACCAGACTTTGATCGTGCTCGTCCTGAGCCTGAGAAAGGTCACGTCATGTATTAGCAATGGACTGAGGATTGGCAGCGCATTCTCGTCATCGTCCAGCGAGAATGCAAAGCACTTCCCGAAAGCTCCAAGCTTTCCAAGGAAGTTGTCAGAGCACTCGCCGGTGATTTTTCCCACTTCGAAATCCCAGTTGCAGACATAAGTTGGCTCCAGCGGCGGCAGTCCAAAAGTTCGGTGTCCGTAGATCTTTACCAGATCGACGAACAGTTGCGTGCGATTGTTCGTATCAAACCCGCTGTCTTCCTTTGCATTAGAAATGTTTAAGGCAAGACTCAGAGGGCTGAAGTCAACCATGAGATCCATGTAGTAGCTGGTAAATCGGAGGTCCGCATTGGCGTACGGAAGTTCGACTCTGACGTGGTCTTCGACAGAATACAGATTGGCCGGAAGGAGCACGCTAACTTTCTCGGCAGACACGGATAGTATGACATCCAAATCGTTGGATTTGTTCGACGCTTGGTCCGCCACGTCGACTCCAGGCGTCTCTCCAGCTTTGCTTTGTGGGAGCTCCTGATACTCTTCCAATGTCTTGAAATGCATGTCTTCTCCGAAGTAGTTGTCCTTGATCTTCATGAAATGCCGAATTAAGAAGCCAAACAATGCAAGCTCAAGCTTAGTACCACCGACATCAAGTACAAGTCTGTCAGTAAGGCCCGATGAGGTCTCCGACCAGTACTTGTAGCTTCCCTTGAGAGTCAACCCGCCCAAGTCTGCGACGTGATGTTCTTTGACAAATGTTGCAATGGTATTCCGAGGCGGCATGGAGAGATCCAGACCAATATGGTCGCCAAGGGCACTGAAGGAAATTTCGCTTTCGATCGGCCGGAATTTATCCAACGGAATCTCCAGCCTTGCGCCCAAATGCCGGCCTTGTAGGATCAGGAATTGGTTGTCTTCGAGTTCAGCCGGATTGTTGATGATGTTGGAGTCGTTCGTGTTCAAAAAGATTTTGAGATTGGGAAATTCCATGTTCATGATGTATCTGTACGGAGTGAAAGTGTAGAAATCAGGTGGAGGCCCGGAACCCCAATCGTTCACGAGGTCCGTCAGAAGAAACATGTGATCTCTGAGCAGGAAAAGCTGAAGATCATTGCATCTGAGATTGAAAGCCCAGTGTCTCAATTCGTTCCACTTCAGAGGGTTGGAGAGATTGCAGTCCATTTCCAAGCGACCCGATTTCCAGAGAAGGTCATGGTTGACGCTAGTATAGACTTTGGATTCGCGAATGTCAAGGTCCAAAGAGTTGCGGTAGCCTTGTGAGCTTGCAACCATGTCCATGACGTATTTGACAGTAGAGTTCGGCTGCACTTCAATGTCAAGCCAGGCAAATGGCCGAACTGTCTGCCCGGTAGCACCTGTGTCGCGTTTCTTGTTCCTTGCCGCCCTCTTTCTTCCCTTGACACGAACATTTTCGCTTTCAGTGCTCTTACCATTTCCACCAACATTCTGGGCTCTGCCTTTCCATTTCCAGTCCTTAGATTTCTCTCGAATGGGGATGCGCAAAACAGTCTCTTCCTCGAAACTGATGAAGATTTTGAAGACCGTATTGACGCGAGCGGCTCCCGGATTCAGGGGTTCGGCCGGAACCGCATCCGTGCAAGAGGCCGGGACGAAATAGTTCTGCAGTATGACACGGTGCCGGTCCGCCCAAGGGCCATAGTTGATGATTCCGCCGAAGATTTGCAAATCAAGGCCGTAGTCTGGGGGGACACTGCCGTTGATATCTAGCGTGGTGACGCTTGGATTTCGATCAGCAATACTTGGTCCTCTGGGTACAGAGCCAGGGACATCCCAGTAGAAGCTCATGCTGAGGCGTGGGAGATCCGCAATCAAGGAAAATTTGCCGTACTCAATGCCCCCCCATTCGTCATGCTCGTCGTGGTCGGCATCATCAAGGTACCTCGTCAGGCCGAGCCAACGTTCCTGGCCTGGGAAGGCCGGTTGCGCGGTTGATGCACGATTCCTCGTTGGTTTCCGTGAGTTTGCTAGGGAGTCCGTCGAGCCGCTGAACAACGATGAGAGATTTTGTAGAGGGTGCCAAAGCCTCCGGCGCCTTTCCGTCTTACGCTCTTTCCCTACGGGCTCAGCGCTCGTGCCGTTCAGGCCCTCCTTTTTCAGACGTGCCGCGGTGGCTAGCTGCGGGTTCTTGTAGTCATGATTGGGCTTCATGTGCATGACAGGATGTTCGAAATCGAAGTTGAACAGCTGCTTGTATATGTCCAATGGCCCAGCGTGAGCGGCGCTGAGCTCTCCGCTAGCTTTATCAAACTTCACTGATAAGATTGACGGTGTGCTTTCGTTGCCGACAATGACAGCACCTTTGTTGCAATCGATGCGAACGGGGAAGAGACGGAGAAAAGCGGGTATCTCTGGTGGAGAATAGGGCTCCTCTGTCTCATGGCGACGGTGTGGTTTTTCTCCTTTACTGCCGTCCCGATGTTGCCCGGAGCCGCTGCTGCTTCTACTAGTGTTCCTTCGATGGAGCGTAGAGTGGACCTTGTCCGAGATGGCAGTTTCAGCGGTGCTTTGCTCAGATGGCGGCGAGTCGCCGGCAGCAGGCTTCTGCACGCCGTTGGCACCCATGGCACGCGCAAAGTTGTCAATGATAGAGTCGTATGCGGGACTTCGATTGTACAGAAACACCTCCATGCCGGAGACCTTAATGGAGACACGGCACGGCAACTCCTTCGTCTTGTGCTTCCCGCCATCCTCCTCCCTGCCTACGCTGCGGCTCCTGCTTCGCGACGGACTGCTATAGACACTCGAGCCGTCTGCGAGGGCCGGCTTTTCGGTGGCATGGCCATTGCAGAAAAGCTCAGTGCTTTTGACCTTCCTGTACCAAAAGCGCCATGTTATGTAGCCACCGTGGATGAGGATGGTCTGGTTGTGGCCGTGGTAGCGGATGTCCTTCCAGAAGATACGGCCGCCGAGCAGCGAGATCTGCAGCGACTGGATATCGAGGTAGGCGCGGTAATTGTGCCAGGTGTAGGCGCGGATGGCGTACGAGAGGAGCGTGGCAAACAGGCGGTTGAAGTAGAACAGGAAAAACACTGTGAGGATGCCGCTGACGAGCAGCTCAACGAGGAACTGCCACAGCAGGCCGCGGTGAGCGTCCAGAGGCTGCGCGGTCAGCCCGCTGCTCGCCATTGCACGAGCTACTCCTGAGTCGGGGCGGCGAGCACGGGGCGACGCTGGTCATGGTGATCGCGCGCAGGGCGGGCGGGCATAGGGCGGCAGCGGGCGGCAGTAGCGGCGCCTGGGAGAGCGAGGGATTGCGGCGGCGGTGGTGGTCGTCAGCAGACGTCCGTTGTTAGGACGGGAGCACAAGAGCGGCGCGGGACAGACGGTTGCGGCTTGGCGGGCGTGACCCTGCGCTGGCCTTTTGGAGCAATGACGACGCCCGTGCTCGCGATCAACACTGCAAGCTGTTGGAGATGCCTGCGCCCACCTCCCCCGCCCACACCGCAACCCTCTCCGCCGAATCCACCTGCCTGTGAGCTCCTGGCTGCTGCGTCTGTCTGCGAGCTGCCCTGGGACCCGCCGCTCCGCGTTCTTTCGTCTGCTCCACGACTGCTGCCTGCGTCCAGCTACATCTCGGGGGTCCGCAATGGGGGAGGAGTCCACCAGCGGTGGCACGGGCGGGAGGTTCGGCAGCTGGGCCATTATAGTGACCGGCGTGGCTGCCCTAGTGGCCAGTCTCCTCACCGTCGTGTAAGAGCCCTCTCGTCCTCTTCTCTGGTACTGCCTGCTAACGTCCGGCTCCCAGGTCTGTTTGGCTCCAAGCGTAAGTTCCCTCGCATACGATCAGCTCCGCAAATGGCGGTCAGTCCGCTGAACACGCCTCCAGAAAAAACTACCGGAAGCCGCTGCTGCAGAGATATGTGGTGCGAATACTGTTGATGTGCGTTCCCTCATCCGCCATTGCTGGTGCGTTGCTAACGTGTGCCAGGGTGCCTATATTTTCGGCAGCATCATGGGCCAGCCTCATATCCTTGAGGGTCGCCTTCTGGATAGACCCGTTCCGTGATGTCTACGAGGTAGTTCCCGGCTTAGGTCACGCCCCTCCGACGCATGCTGACCCTGCCTGTAGGCCTTCACCATTTACACCTTCTTCCAGCTCCTCCTCAATTTCATTGGCGGTGAGCGTGCTCTCATCATACTGATGCACGGCCGCGCTCCCATCCCCCACTTATGGCCCCTCAACTACGTCCTGCCAAAAGTCGACATCTCAGACCCCCATACCTTCCTTGCCATCAAGCGTGGGATACTGCAGTACACATGGGTAAAACCTATACTCGCCATTGCCACCATTATCATGAAGGCAACCGGCACGTACCAGGAGGGTTACATTGGCGTCACGTCAGGCTACTTCTGGAGCAGTCTCATTTACAACATCAGCATCACAGTGTGCCTGTACGCTCTGGCCATGTTCTGGGTCTGCATGGGACACGATCTGAAGCCCTTCCGCCCCATGCCAAAGTTCTTGTGCATCAAGGGTATTATCTTCGCTTCCTACTGGCAGGGCTTTTGCTTGTCCATCCTCGTCTGGCTTGGTGCCATTCCGGATGATGTCCCGGGATATACGCCTGACAACTTGGCAGCATCCATTCAAGATGCGCTCATTTGCTTTGAGATGCCCATTTTCGCCATCGCTCACTGGTACGCATTCTCATGGCACGACTACGCCGACCGCACGATATCTGCCGCGAGGATGCCCGTCAAGTATGCTCTGCGGGATGCCTTTGGCGCCGTGGATCTCATCCAGGACACGAAGGATACCTTCGCTGGAAATCATTATGAGTATCGTTATTTTGATGCCCGTGACAACGTGCTTGCCCACGAAGAATCGGCTTCTCGTGTTGCTCGGATGATGGAGGGCATGCGCTATGAGAGAGGTGGCAAAGGAAAGTACTGGATTCCAAAGCCCGGAAGCGACAGCAGGACACCGTTGCTGGGTAGCGTCATGTCGTCTAGTCGGGCGAGGGCAATGAGCCCCGGTGCTCATAGAGCCCTTGAGGCAGCAAAGAAGTATGGTGCCACGGAAGACGACATGGAAGACCCAGAGCTCAACCCAGAAGACGAGCGGCTCTTCACAAATGCCAGGGCTTTAGAGTTCGGTGACTGGAATGTAAGTGACTCTATTCTTGCGTCCATCCCTTTAGACTCTTGTGTGCGCTTCGGTACAAGTCTCAAGCGTGGCACTCCAACGCCGTGTCTCCGCTTGGAAACTTAGGTGTAACTCCCCACAACCTTCTATGACGCTAACATTACACAGTACCCAGTGATACCGGCGCACTACGCTTCGCGTGAAGACCGGCTGCACTATACGCCAAAGATGATCACGGCGTCAACTAACCGCAATATCATTCAGCCAACAAAAGAGAACAAACGGCGCCGCAAGAGCCAGATCCAGGATCTTCAGGACAATGTTGCCAAGGGAAAACACCGCGACAGCACTACTAGCAATGGCACAGGCCAGTCATCGAGCTCCAAATCCCGCGCAGGCAAACTACGACGACAGAACACCTCATCATCCACAACTTCGGTAAAGTCAGCTAAGTCGGGCCGAAGTCAACTCGTAGACTTGGTCGTTGAGGACCATGAAGCGGAAGACGTGGAACGCGTGAGAGCCCGCAAAGAGGGCGGACCCGGTTGGAACGCGGCGGAGCCTAAGCACTTTGTGTGAGTAGAACCGCCGGGCTTGTCAATGATACGGAGCTAACGTGACACAGGCGGACATATCCGGAGGGTGACCAGGAGGAAGAGGTTCGAGAAGGCTTTGATCCGGATGATCCACAGCCGCATCAACCAGAGAGAGAGCACAACCTGGATGCCCCCTTCACCATTGGAGAGGACGAGGAAGCAGGCGCCAAGAATGACGAGATGCGTCTTGAGTCGGATGAGGCTATGCAATGGCAAACGCGCGATCTCAATGATGACAATGACCAACCTCAGGCCAGCCCGCATTACGGCAGCTTCCGGGAAGAACGCAGCATCTGGAGCACAAGAGACGATTAGGCAAAGGTATTTGGAATCTGGCTATCAATTTGGGTTTTCTGTAACATTTGGCGCAATACGAACGGTCGGCGGAGTGACGTGCGGCATTCGGATATGACGTCCGGAACGGGGAAGATTCGCCATGGGTTCAGGCATAGCGTTGGCGTTGGCACAGGAAGACATCGCCGATACCCTTGAAGCATATCAACAGTCGTTCCTTGGAGCTACAGTGATTCGGACGTTCGTTATCTGTTGAAGCCAAGACAAGTTTTTAAGCTCATTGTTAAGCACTACGCGCGTTAAGTACATTACTTGGTTCTCGAATGACTTGTAGTCCATCCAATAGACACTTTTACCTCTTGAGTTGGCACGGCCCCGGATTGTGTCCCAATGCAACGGATGGAACACGCGGTCATGGTTCAGATCCCACAGCCATCCGTCTAGCTCCGCGCACCGTAAGCTGTCAAATCAATCTGGGGAATGCCAGAAAAATAAGCGTAGCACGCCATCAACCTAAAACGATCATTGACAGAAAGAGACGCGTGACCGAGCCAAGACTAAAGGTGCGAATTAGGCAAGAGCGTAGCCCCTTCTTTCTTTCGAACCGCCGAAGATGGGGCTCTGACGAGAGGATGTTCCAAGGATCAGGGTTGACGACCAGTACGATTGCACGTCGTTGACGAGAGGCGAAACACGACACGCACATTTTTTTGGGCAGGTAGGCGAATCAAGAGCACAATCGCCGCGCGTTTCTATATATATGTAAGGCTATAGTAGAGAAGCTGCACGTAATATAGGAGCGACGAGGCATCGGTCGAGAGAGGACGGATGATCACCGGCATGCCGCATGCACAGGCGGCGCTTCTGCACCACGAAAGAAGCAGGTGGAGCGTGATGGCGCGAGCTCCGCACCACAAATAGAATGTCAAGAGCAGTAGCGTAGCAGCCATCCCATCCGCGCAATTTGCCAACCACCTGTGGCACAGCAGACATAATGCATGCGTGCCAGTGCGGCGTTCGTATGCCTCAGGCTGGTGAACGGAGGGGTTTGACCGGTCGTGGAAGCTCGACACGGACGACGTTGGTTTTGGCTCAGAAAGAGGCGGCCAGTCGGTGGTACCCTAGGTATGCACACCTACGTCCACGTAGCCGCCGTTGCGCTGCACCTGTTACGACTCACAATCGACAGTCTGTTCGCGTTCGGTCGGCATCTCTTCACGTATTCTCCGACCGACCTTAGTAAGGCGCGCGCTCGCGCTGGTGGTGTTGCTCTCTTGCTGTTGCCGACGGTGGCCAGTGCCGACAACTCCAGGGTCTGAAACGATGGTGGCGACACAGATGTGGGCGAGTGTGCGGCAAGCAGAGGGCCTGGGAGGCTAATGCAGGTACATTGGGCGGACAGGGTAGGCTTCTGTTGCGGCCGCCGGCCGGGACGAGCCGGGGGGAGGCACAACGTGTTGATTGTCAGTGTTTGTCGTCCAGCGTCAGCGGAGCGCTGTTGCGATCAGCAGCAACGAAGAAACGCGAGACGGGATGGTGGCCTGGGGCAGGAGCACATCAAAAGCGGAGCGGGGGGCGCGCGAGACGGAGGGAAAGCCAGTTGATGCAAAAGTGCCAGGCCCAAGCAAAGCAAAGCTTTCCCCACCTGGCGCAGCGCGGAGAGCGAAGGGCGGATGATTGCCACGGAAGAGCGCCGGGGGCTCTTCTGGGCCAGGGCGCTGGGCCAGAGGAGTGGCAGCAGCACATCGGGCGGACCCGCTGGGAATGATTGGCAGGCAGGCGAGCTTCTTTTGGGTGGACCGGCCACGTCCACGGCAAAGCAGCAGTTTCTGAAAGAGGGCGCCGCAGAACGGGCGCGCCAAGCATCGGCGGCGGGCTGCGACGGGCTGCAGCAGCGCGCGGGCGCCAAAGTTGCGGCGCCAGGGGCTGTCAGCCAATCATGCGCTCTCTCCACGCCAACTCGACACCACCGCAGACGCTCCACGCACGCCCACACCCGTCGTGGACCACAGTCATTGGAGCGGCCGCCGCTGCCCGCATCTAATTCATCTCGCGCAGCGCCAGGCGCCTGGCCCTCATTGGGCCGTCGGCGATGAACGCAGCCCGGCAGAGCGTGTTCCTGCGCAAGGCACGCTGTTTCGCATCATCGTTTGGTCGAGGCACTTGGTCCCGCAGCTGCCGTTTTGAAAAGCCCACGATGCCCCTGCTCGTCGCGCCTTCCTTTCCTTTCCGTCCATTTTACCTTCCAACCCGCCGCATTGCTAGTTCCGCCTGAGAGTCCGGACTCTCCACGGCTTCCTCCTCCCCCGCTCCTTCTCTTTTCTGTCTTTCCTTGCTGGCCTCGCTGCGCGTGCGCTGCCACCATTGTTCCTTTTCTTTACTTATCTATTCTTCTTTTCTATACCCGCGACTTGTCGCCGCGTGTTCTTGCCTTCTCATCGCTGCCTGGGCGATGTATTCTTAGTTTCTCAATCAAATATGGGAGCACATCACTCCGTCGAGGCCGATAGCACTAAAGGATGGCTGGCCTCCTCCCCCTTCGCCGGATGCTGTGCATCTGGTTCACGAACAGACGAAGAGGTTGACCCTTTTCAACCTAATCACGGTGAGTTGTCTGGTCCTGCTTCATATCGATCGACAGTGCTGACTCGTGCCAGGAAATGGACGGAGACGGAGCATTACAGAAGAGCAGCCGCGGTCTCTACGGCCTCTGCTGCTCGAATCTTCAAGGCCACTTCCGCAACCCTCCACAGGCCAATCCATGAGGCAGTGGGTGGGCAGTCGACAAGTGGAGTCGCGCACTCCAGGCTACCCGTACTTGAACATGCGTTCCGCCAAGGCAAAGACCAGTCGGCTCATGATCTCCGCGCCTACCGATTTTCGCCATATAGACGGCAGCGGACCACCTCCGCCTGCAGTCAGGCCCGCGCCTGCACCCATGCCCGCCCCCGCCGTCCACCCGGTCCAAGTCGACACCCAGCCTGGACCGACCCTTCGCAGGAAACCGGCCTTCCGTCCGTTGCAGCTGTCCATATACCTGCCCGATAACCAACTGTCGCCTCTCCCGGACTTCACGAGAAACAGCTGGGACAGGAAGCCGCAAAACCTGGCGTTCCCCGGCCAAGCGCATGTCCGGAACAGGACCGACTCTACGTGCTCTGAACCGGCGTTCATCGTGCCCAGGAAACCCATCCCATCCTATGTCGAGGGCTGGTTCGGCGACGACGGTACGGACACCAGAACGATCGATATTCCGCTCCGTCCTGTGGTAGCAAGGTCTAGCACGATGCCCATGCTTGACAGGCCCAAGACGATCAATAGTCATCTCTACGCTTTTGACCGCAACACCGCATCTCCTCTCCCGGCATCTCCTCTTCCGGCATCTCCTCTTCCGGCATCGCCTCTCCCAGCGTCGCCTCTCCCAGCATCGGGACCTTCTTCTCCACGCATGCGATCGAATACGGACCCGCTCAACTCGTCCTCCCGCAGTCTCCGTAAGAAGCCTTCCTACAGGACACCACGTGACAGCGTGGAGGATGCCATCAGCGAGCTCAATTTGATTGTCGAGGAACGCCGTGCGATGAAGCTCGCATCCAACTCTCCGAAGCAGCATCACGTTCCAGCTCTTGCTCCCAACTTCAAGATGCATGTTCGCTCCGAGACTCTGTCTGACATTGGATCTGCACTTTCCGTTCCCTTCAGTTCGAAACCCCTCCCTTCCGTCCCGCCCTCGCCTGTCGTCGAGAGCGGAATTGCTTCTACATACGACTCTCCCGCCATGCCATCTCTCAGCAACTCTCAGACCGACCTCCTTATCCGCTTTCCCAACCCGCCCGCCCCAGTTAGCACCAATCGCAGCAACACCGCGAAGTCACGCCTAGCGTCCTTCATGCAGCGCCGACGGAACAACAGCTCCATCGACACCCTACGAACTTACGCCTCCTCGAACCTCACTCACAGCCGCACCGCCACAGACGATACCCTGAACTCATTCGCCTCTTCCATCACCGCCACTTCCACCGACCCCTTCTATCACGGCCCGTCTATTGCCGCGCTGCAGTCCGAGACGTCATATTGCCCTTATGCCTCGCCGTCCCTCGCCTCCACTGCCGCCACTTGTCCTACCAATTCCACGCTCTCTCTTCCGGACACCATCTCGACAATCCGTGATTATGTCGATGAGGAGGAGGCGGAGGATGACGACTCGGACGCCCGCAGCTCTACCCCCGACACAATCGTGTCCACCGCCCCTGCGCCGCTGCCTGAGGGTGTGAACACTCGTAACCTGAGTGTGCCAAGCTTCGGTGTCGCACTGGAGCTGCGTGAGCGGCAGGGCAAGAGTTGGAGCGCTGTCGTGGAAGGCATGGATGACAAAAAGATTGAAAGCGGTGAAAGGATGCCGAATCCCCCTGAGTACGCCGAACTCGATCTTGAGGATGGACAACGCGGACGGCCCAGGTACAGCGGAGTTGGTGTTGCATTCTAGACGTCGGCACGGGGACGATATCGTTTGAAGTCCGTGATATTATCGAAGAAGAGGACTGGTTCTCTTCGACTCTAATGTGTATCGTCATCGAGCTAGACCTACTAGTTTCGCCGACTTGACGTCGCGCGGTTCCCTTCCTGATTATACGGATCCATGCGAATGAGGAAAACATACTTCTCTGGGAATGGTGCTCCTGCGGGGGTACAGGTTTATTCACGGTTTTTGCGCGCAAGGAGATGGTCAAACGAAAGTTTATGGTTTTGATGGTTGGACGACAGGTTCCCGATTTTCTTTTCTCAAATACCTTTACAGTTTTCGGCCCTTTGTCAAAAGTCCAGTTGACAGGCTAGGGGCAGAATCCTCAGAAAGCCGTCTCTACTGGAGGTTTGATGTTGAACCCTGCTTTGTCGATGATTTTTTAGGATTGATTCCCATGTACAAAGTAGATAGCCTCATTAGCTTACCCTTATCCTCCCTTACTTTCATCAACACCCTCCTAATAACAACACCGTCTCTTTCTTCCGCTATTTTCTGTCTCCGGACCTCCAGGTCTAGTAGTAATTTGTTTTTACTGTGAGTGATTTGGCTGTCCACACATTCTTTTTTTTTTCTGTAGCAGTCTTTACCCAACGAGTTAAAGACAAAGAAAAACTTCGAGTATTGAGTTCTATCATCAAGTGATCTAGGTGACACTTGAGATTTTATGTGATGGGATCTATTTGTGAGCATCTCTGCGACTCATCCCTCTAGGTGCATCTTGCAAACTCTCCAGCGAATCTTTCTCCGACCCTTTCCACCATCAAATACGCGGTCACCCTGCAGCCAAAGCCTCCTGAATTACCAAAACATGAGAGTTACCCATCCGGCGCGTGTTTAGTCTAGACAACCCAATCTTCCGGCCCTCGATAGGTCCAGCCATGTCGAGTGGCCGTCGTCGTGATGTTTAACAGCAACTAAGGCTGACACCTTGGACCCCAGAACCTTTTTCTCGAAACCTCCCTCCTCCATTTAGACACTCGGCCTCGATGTATGAATCCGAGCGCTTCGACCGGTTGTGGGGTCGTGTGCTTCAGATCGATTGACGGGGTGGCGCGGGACGGCATTTGTCGTCGCGCCGAGGAACGCGCCAGGACTGCAGCGTTTGCGGACGAGGTTACGGCTCGTGGCTCTCTCGGTCAGTATGTTTCCCATTGTCAAGGGTTGAAGGGGCTTCTTTCCCTTTCCCCCTTCCCCCTTTGTATGCACGCGGCCGTTTGTTTGTTTGTGGCGGCGGCGATGGTGGTAGCTGTGTTGATGTGGACGCGGCAGAGATTGGGTGCTCTCCGATATGGTGCAGGATACTTGGTGGGGTTCGCAACCGTCGGCCTTGAAAATGCCAATACGAGTCTATCAGCATAGACTATC
Source organism: Diplodia mutila (assembly GCA_022560015.1). Classification (NCBI taxonomy): domain Eukaryota; kingdom Fungi; phylum Ascomycota; class Dothideomycetes; order Botryosphaeriales; family Botryosphaeriaceae; genus Diplodia; species Diplodia mutila. The sequence continues at coordinate 182,965 of JAFISB010000013.1, read as the reverse complement.
AATAGCTATCAGCGGAGGTCGGAGTTGAACTTTGGGTGCTATCGAACCCCCTCCTGCGGGCTCCAGTTGCTGTGATATAGTAGTGCCACTGTGGGGATCAGGAGAGCCAAGACACCCCATACCATTTGGACGGCTTCCTTCAGCAAATAGCAACAGAGACAGTACGTTTTAAAAAGATCCATCCGGTCCCCGACCGAGCTGCTCTTTACAGCTACGATGGAGTGGAAATGTAAAAGTCGTTACAGGCGGGCCGGCAGTAGCAAGAGGTGCTCTTTACTGAGCTTCTCTGGTTTGATCTCTGGAGATTTGCAAGGGAGCGAGCACCGCCAGTTCGGGAGGGGGGCGTGACCGTTGAATGAAAAGAGTCGCGGAGTTTACCATTTGAGAGTACATTCCCGTATCCAGTAAGTCTGGAATGGAAAGACAAGATGGCAACGGGAGCTTTGTGTGCAGAAAACGGTATACAGTGAGCCCAATGAAGATTTGTGGACAAGGAAACGTTAAACGTAGGAAGTGATATGTCGCACCATGAATGAGACAGAGAACAACTTGGCTCTTCTAGAGACGTAGTCGACGTTTGACGAATGGAGAAAAGGTAGGAACGAGAATGATTTCGTAACATGGTTACTCGTTTGTACAGTTGTAGTGTTAAGGATATGACTGACCGCCAATCTCACATCCAAATAAGCGTTAGATTACTCATTGAACGTTTTGCTCTTACGGCTGCCTCAATAAAAAAAAATCTTTGGCAATGCTGAATACATAGTAAACGTGGAACTTCCCTGCATGTGGTTCAAACTACTGCCGACCCCGATCCATTAACGTGCTCAAGACGCGACAAGTGTAGGACCTAGCCAGCGTAGATCTTGCAAGCAGGTGTCAGATAAGCACTACGTGCGCACGTACGTGGCGGAGCTTGATTGACATCAGCCCTGTTTTTAGTGGTGGCTCGTGGCTGAAGTATATCAAATTTGCTCGTCTGATGTCAGATCGAATTGAAATTTTCCTTGCCCAGAGTCTGCCACGACTACATCCTGCATCTACTTGGAGAGGATACCATCTATCAGGCTGGTCGCGCTTATATAGAATGGAGAGCAGCCAGGACGTTCCAACACCGAGTTGGACTTACGTGGCACAGGGACTTCATTGAATCACAGCGTGGCGCCAAGACTTACAGGAACAGCACCCCAAGCGCTTGCACTGGATAGTGAGAACAGAACACCAAGCCTTTCATCTCTTTCGGAAGTCTCGGGTGGGATTTTGGGTATTCTTTAGGGAGTCACTTTCGAGTCTTTTCATAAACAAATTGTTGCAATAGATGATGAAGAAGGATCGTATTGGACTCCTGCTAAGGAGTGGCATGAGGAGCAGAGGGGAGGGTCACCCGAAGGTGCCTTTATAACCCAATGCGGATGACTAAGCTATCTACTAGTACTAAAACAGCTTATATTGCAACACACCTCCTTCGCGTAGTGCCTAATTAGGTAGTGCGTAATATAAAAGAATAGTATTAAGACTTAAATAAGCAACGAATCTACTTATAACGAGAATCGACCTTCTAACTAGTAAAAGATAATTATAAAAGAATCTATTTTACGACTACTTAGATAGGCGTAGCCTAGTAGAAAACACGCCCGATTAGTCCTACTATTATAATAAAGAAATAAATGGCTATTATTACTTATATAGTAGTAAAAAAGAAGATTACCCGTTTAGATAGTAGTTAAAAAAAAGATAAATGTCTCGCCGTTTACTTAACGAAGTACGCCGTTTAATTATATACGACTATTTTAGACACGCGGTTTCTTAAGATAGTCTATTACGAAATAAGATAACGTAATAGATGCGTTTAAACTATCTATAAGTTAGTTTACTCTATACTATCTAGCCGATTTTAGTTAAAAGAGTAAACTACTATTATTATTTATAATAGTAAGGTAAGCTACTTAAGTAGGTGCACGAGTCTAAGATATTAAATAAATACTTAGTACTTCTACTTAGATAGTATCTTAGTAAGTTCGTTAGTAAGTATATCTATCGTTAGTATCTAGCGAAAGTAAATATTACCCGATTAAGCCTTCTATCGTAACTAGTAGTAGTAAATATCGATATAGCGAAGCTTAGTATTTAGTTTACTAGCGTTCTTCTATATAAGCGTAAGTGTTTACTTATTATTATACTAGACCTTAAGAAGGTGTCTAGAATCGAATATAACTTCGCGGAAGAATCGCTTCTACTAGTAGTACTACTTAGCGGTTTTTAAAAGAACTAGAAGCTCTACTTCTATTATTAACGTTATAACGGTTAGTTATTTAGACGCTTTTTAATCTATAGAGGCTTCGAATAAAGTAATTAATAACTCTTAGTAACTTCTACGTATAGCGAGGTCGTTTATATACGAGGTATCGCTACTAATCGTAAAGATATTCTATTTATTTAGCGTATTATCGTTATAGTAGATGGCTAGATTACTTATATTACCGAGATACTCTAGAACTCTTTAAGTAAGCTAAAGGTAGCGCGAGAAAGAGTTAGTAAGATAAAAGAATAGTATAGAGAAGGCGTAAGAGACGTTAGAGCGTATACTTATAATAGTAAACTAGATTAAACTAATCTTACTTTAATACGTATAAACCTTCTCTAGTAAGACGTCTTTACTCGTATTAGATACTAACTATTCTTTCGAGGGTAGAAGTATTATAATATTCGTCTTCTTAACGTTATATCTAACTAATAGCGCGTTAATATATAACTTCTAAGAGAGCTATAATAAGCGCTTCTATCGATCGCGAACGATTCTAAGTGCTAAGAACTACTAAACCTCGTCTATTATACGTATTTTATAGCGCTTAAAGAGGTCCTTCTAGAATACGTTAGCGAATATCTTATCTTACTTAGTAAAGTCTATAATAACGTTATCTATAAAGAAGAATATAAAGAGGCGATAGTTCGCGTAGAGATAAAAGATATTAGATACTAGTTTTAATTCTAATTCGGTTAGAGTATTATAGAAGTATCGTTACTAGAGGGCTAACGACTTCTTTAGACCGTATAGTACTCGATTAAGACGTAGAATCTAGTCTAGTAATAGATATATACCTTTAGATAACTTATAAAACGTTTTCTCGTCTAATAGAACGTAAGAAAATATATTAACAACGTCGTACTATCTTATTTTAAGATTAAAAGCGTAGATAATCGCTATAAGAGCTTAAAAGATGCGGAAGACTAGAGTAGTAGCGTAGATATCTTAATTAGTTATTTAAAGATCGCCCCGCACGTAAATTCTTACTTTAATCTTTACTAGATAGCCGTATTTATTAAATTTATACTTAAAGATTTATATAAGAAGTATAACCTTCTTATTTATCTTCTAGGCTTTATAAATTAGTATAATCGTCTATATCTTCTTACTCTAGACTTATCGTAGCTTAAGATCGATAGCTCGTATAAAATACGTATCTAGTAGATATAACTTTACGTTCTTATAGTAGCGTAGTTTAGAGGGTAGATAATCGCGGTAGATTCGCGAAACCTTATTTATATTATTAAGAGGTTCTTCTATCGCGAGGGTAGCGTATTACTTCTTATAGCTCCGCCGAGTTCTAGAAGAGGCGGTTAGTCCTTACTTTTATTAACGATAAGTAATTAAATACTTCGTTATAAGTACGGAGGTAAACGATAATCTCTAGAATTAGTAGCTAAATACGTTATTATATAGTATTACTAGATACGTATGCCTACGCGACCTTTCTCTTTAGGCGAAGATAACTTCGGATTCTTCTATCTCGCTTATACGAGAAGTACGGTTATCCTCTAAGGCGCCTAGATTATATTTATTATCGTATTAAGCCGGTAGTAAACGTCTCTAACGTTTAGAGGCCTACTCGGCTTTATCTTTTAAGTCTTAATAACGTTTAGAGATATTAGATAAGCTCTACGAGCTTATTTTCTACGAGGGTTACTCCGCGTTTAATAAGATTAGTATAGGTAAACGATAATTAGATTCGGTTTTCTTATTTAGACGATAATACGAACTATCTTTAGATTACTCGCTTTATTTAAACGACGTATTTAAACCTTAAGAGGTATTATCTTATTTAATTAGAATAGAATCTTTAGATTATTTACTTATTTAACGTGTCTAAGAAGTAAAATTTTTCTTAGATAACGACTTATCTAAGTTAATAATATCTTCTAAGCTTAAGCGAATACGTAAAACGACCTTAGCGGGTTCTTCTTTCGCTTCTAGAAGCTTAGTATAGCTTTCTTACTTCTCTAGATAGTAGAAGGTAAATTCGTTAAAGATAACGTCTCTTAAGCGAATAATACGGTCCTCTAGAGAATACTATACGCGGTAGATATTAGTAAAATCGTATCTAATAAGATAACTAACGAGTGCTCGTTCTTATAGCTTATTACTATAAGAGATAATTTTATTAAGAGCGTAGGTTTTATAACTATATATTCTTATATAAGACACGTTAGATTTAATACTATAAATAAGTTTAAATAGTATTTTCTAATAAAGACGTTAGATAGAGGTTCGATTATAAATATAAGCTACTACTCTAACCGCTTTTAACTATAAGAACTTCGGTAGGTTTACTTCTACACGTATTACGCGTGCTTTAAGAATAAGTAAGTATTCTAACCTCTTAGAGTATCCGTTTTAAGTAGAAGTATAGAGAGTAGTAACTTTCTATATAATTTCTCGATGTTATAGTTCTTATTTAAACTATTAGATAAAAGATCTTTCGTTATCTAACCTTAGAAACGCTATTCTATAGCTAAATCTAGTAGAAATCTACGTAAGAGTATTTAGAACTATACGGTTATATTTATTCTTAAATACGTATAACTTCTAAATTACGTAGTACGTTACTACGTATTCTAAGTAGATAATCTACTCGTATTAGTTATATACGGGAATTAATTAAATAAGGTCCGTAGTTACTCTAAAGAAGAGTTAATCTAACGATTTCTCGTAGTTATTTAAACGCGCGATAAGCTAGTATACTTTTAAACGCGCGTAAACGTTATAATACGTAGATATTAGATTCTTCGTAAGCTTTACTTCTTAAACTACTTATAGAAGTACTTAAATAACTACTTAGCTTATATAAGCGAAGATATTATACTATTACGTAGTAGATAGATTACGAGTAATATATCTAGCCGCGATTCTTAATAGTTTTATCTAAACGTACTCTATAAAGAATTATCCTTCTATATAGATTAGATTATATACGGGGGTATTAGTATTCTTATTATAAAGATACTTTCGTTTCGAGTCGATATAGACGTTCTTCTCGCCTATTTTAGCGATAGAAACGAGGTTCGCTATAAATAAGAGTATAAAAGTAGCGTCGCGTAGAGTAATCTACTTATCTTTATCTTCTCGTTTAGTATTAATGTAAACGTTACTAAATAACTTAATAGATAGCTTAGTATTACCGTAGACGATAAAGTTATCTAGACTAGTATTACGTCTCTTAGTATATCGCTTCTTTATATAGCGGTTATATATATAGTATAAGAATCTAGTATCTACTAGTTATAATAGCTAAAGACTAGTAAGGCGTTTCTTACGCTTCGCGGTAAATAAGCTTACTTTAGAATTATTATTAGTAATAACCTTAGATATAAATAAGCTAATAGACGTATTATCTTCGCTATCTATTATTAAAGCCTACTTTTTCCGTTTAGACTTATTATTATTGCGCTTACTAGCGATCTACTTAGATCGAGCGAGAAAGACTTTAACTCGTTTCTTTATATTAAAGTTTTTTATTATCTTATTAACCTTATTTTATATCTTTTTATTAGGCCTCTAATTCTTAGACTTATTTAGAGTATTAGATACTAGATACTAGTATTAGTTATACTAGTAAGAGTAGCCGTAGACGTATTTAGATAAAGTTAGCTTATTCTAAGATTATCCGCGTAAGGTAGTAGTAAAGATTACTCGTAATTTAGTTCTAAGAATAGCTTACTTCTATCTATAGTACTAGCGATAGTTAATAATAATATTAAAGACGTCTTAGTTTATTCTATTATTACGAATATCTAAAAGTAACGATATTACGTACTTAGAATCGTGCGCTAAAATCGGCTTAAGAAAGGTTTAAATACCTTAAGATTCTTAAATATTAGAAAGCTTAATTGCGTTTACTTAATATACGTATTTCTTTTAGTTAAATAGCTATTTAGCGATGTCTTAGGCCGTTAGTAGTTTAGCTAGTTTATAAAGCTTATTTAGAACTAGCTCTTATTTAATTAAGTATAACGGCTCTAGCCGTATCTTTAAGGCGCGTAGCTAGATATAAGGATATACGTCCTCGAGTCGTTATAGTAGTAGTAGTAACGATAATAATATAGAGTTCTTAATAACCGTTAATAGATTAGAGATTTTCTTCTTAAACTTATTATACTTCTTCTTATTCTTACGATAGAACTCTCGCTTCTAGCGAAGTTTCTCTTTATTTACTTCTATTAGTATACTAGTAGGTCGTTTAGACTTCTAAGGTCTAATTAGTTATATTAAACGATATTCTTACGAAGAATTAATAAACTCGAAGATCTCTATCTTCTTTAAACGAGAGATAATAATAAAGTACTATTTCTTCTAGTTCTTAGCTATCTTAAGTACGACGATTAGCTTAGAGAATAATATAGTAGATAGTAACGACTAGTAATTAGGCGTTACTAAGCGAGAAGTAGGTCGAGAAGGCGGTTATAGCGCCTATAAGAATTAGAATATAGTAATATACCGCGACGATTAGCTAATTAGAGTAATAAGAGGTCTAGTAATACGTTATAATACTTATTATTAATGCTTAGCTATTATTTTAATAAACTAGTAATAAAACGAGAGATTATTAAAGTTATTAAGGGCTAAAACGATAACGACGTTTTTATTAGAGATATCGTTTAGATGTCTTAGAATAATAGATAGTAGTTAAGAGAATACGCTTAGATAGTAGAAAGTATCTATAACGCGGCCGGGCTTATAACTATTATAATAGATAATAAAGAAGGATCGTATTAGACTTCTACTAAGAAGTAGTATAAGGAGTAGAGGGGAGGGTCACCCGAAGGTGTCTTTATAACCTAATACGGATGACTAAGCTATCTACTAGTACTAAAACAGCTTATATTGCAATACAAATATACTATAGCCGAACATTTAGTTTTAACTGGAATAGCCAGTCCGTAGCCCTTACCTGTATGTTCAGGCTCGTTCTGGAAGAGAGAGGGAAGCATTTTGCAAAAATCAGTGTGGCTGAGCTTTCCTTTGTGGGGAAAGAAAGAAGCCAAGTTGTAGATCTGTCGTTGCCACCAGGTAAGCCTTGCCCCAGGCTTATCCTCCCTAGTCGCAAGTAGTAGTTGTCAATGGTTCGCGGGTGGGTCAGCGAGGTACGTAAGTGCGTACACACTTGGACTTAGGATCGTCCTCGCCCCCACAAAATGCAACTTGAGCACATGCTCTTGACGCGCACCACATCACAGGCAGCATGGTCTTGACACGGGAGCTTTCCTTGGTCTTAGAGCAATTTAATTTGCAGAGTCAATTCAAGAATCCTTCTTCGCCTCTAGCGAGCGCATAGTTCAATGCTTTCCAGGCTGAAAGTGTGGTTCGATTACTTGCTGGCAATGGTTCAGATGTTTTGCGGCAAGCAAAGACATCATATTGTACCAAAGCGCGGAGAAGATCATCTAAACTGGATAGACACTAGAATGTGTGGGGTGAAAAGCACTAAGCCATGTCGATTGACCGCTCGAACGGCCCAAGCACGCTCTGAAGTGAGACCCAGATGATGAGCGCACGCAGCCGAGCGAGAGTCTGCGCCTGTCTGAGCAAGCAGCTGACCTAGAAGCAGAGGAGACCGAAAAATTGGTGCAAAAATTTGCAAGACTGCAATCTGAAGTCTGGGTTGGGGGTCTTGGGTATTAGAAACCGGCATTTTCCTTGCGAAACATACCGGGAAGAAACAGGAAAAATTACAGTCAAGTGCTAGGATGAAGCGGAAAAGAGCAAACGAAAGGGCGATCCCGCAGATCAGCATCTCGCGCAAGTCCTCATGGCCTCCAAACAGCCTCAGCTTATTGTGCCCGCCGCCACCCGTCGGACCGGAATCCGCCGGCCGCACGGTCCGTTTGGACGAAGCTGAGATGTCGCGCATGGGCGGAAGGAATCACTTTCCCTAGTCCTGTTGTTTCATGCGGATAGGACTGTAAAGGTTGTCAATAGTGTGGGGCGGGCTGATCGCGGCTTTGGCAAGCCGTCGGGCAGCAGCGATGGTACGGTTAAGAATTCGGGCTGAGCAATGAGACGGACAAGTTGACGGATGTACAGAGTCGCGACAAAAAGCCAGAGAAAAGAAAGGAAGAGGAAAAGAGGCGCCTAGGGGTCGATCTCTTTGGGCGGTAGATGTCGGCCAAGAGGTGCGACCAGTCGTTCCTGGTGTTAGCCTTGGGTTGTAATTGGTCGAACAACCACTTCACTGTGATTAGACGGCTCTTTTGCTGGATGAAAAGTTGTCTCCAGCGGCAAACTCTGACAAGGCGAATGGAATTGATGGGCAAGCATTCGTGCATCTTCACATGCGCATAACCGTTAGTTGACCAGCACACGCCGGCTTACGAGGCAATCAATGAACGGTGGTGCAACGAAAGCAGGCTCAGCTGAGGACCGCATTGTGTCGAGGCGCCAAGAGCGGCAGTGGGTTGGACATGGTGAAGGGCGGCTGGAGGGCTGGCAGCCTGTCAATGGTCGGATAGCCTTCCCCTTTATTTGGGCATCCATTTCGTTTCGCCGCTGCGCCTCTCTCCTGACCGGTGCTGCGCATGGCGGGCGAATACGACGGGCAGAGTTGCAAGGTCGCTGCAGCTCAATGAGTAGTAGACATTGCGGTCCCGTATGCGTCGCGCGTTGCGACCTACCAGAAGGAGCGCGGCTCTCCCTGGAGGATCGTGGCTCGCCCAGATCAATGCACGGGAGGCGTGGAAATTGGCGGTGCGACAGTGCTCCGGGAAACAAGGCCGCTGGTTGGATAATCATGGTCTGGCCAGATGGGCGATTAGTGGATGCTCAGGAAGATCGCGATTCATGTCGGGCCGCGCATCTCCCGCAAACGTGTTGAAGCCAGCAGCCAGCCCCGGCCCGCCGCTCCTTTTTCCTGCGTCAGCGGCAGCGTCTAGGAAGTGCTTCCGGCAAACCCATTTCCTGTCGCGATGCCAATGCCGCCAGGGCTGCCAGGCCCGCCCTCGTAAACAGCCACACTAACCGCTTCCGACTTACCGGTCAGCCGCTCAACGGTTCTGACGTGCAACGGCCGACGACGACGACGACGACGACGCCGACGTCGCCGCCGCGCAGGGTCGCCCTGGCCTGAGCGTGCGCTCCGTGGCTCCGTGGCTCCATCTTTTTGCCAAGGCCCTGCAACGGCCGGCTCGCGCCTGCGGCAGCTGCGCACGTACTAGTGACCCGGCCTTGGTCTTCTCGGTTGGCTTCCCGAACGCCCTAAATCGTGGGCGTTAGCCGTTAGGAGTCCTGCGGCGAGCGGCTGTCGTCGCGGACTCCCGGACCTTCGTATTATTGCGCCGGAGGGCCCGGCTGCTTTCAGACGCGCGTCGACTGCCTGCGCTGGGCGGCCCGGGGCTCCAAGCGCTGCTGGCAGCCGGGCCTCCGTGAAGACGACACGACGCGAGGCGCCCGGCCACGGTGACGGCACGCACGCGTTTGGCACTGCTGCGCCACACTCCCCGCGACTGCTACCATTGCACTCTTGACATCTTCAACTCGGGGCGTCTTCGGCTCGCGCACGCGCCCAGGGGACGTCGATGACGCACGCACATGGCAGACGATGACGGCGGAGGGGCAGCATCACACGCCGCCGGGGAGCTGTGTTGTTTTCAACCTGCGACCGCCAGCCTTGGAGCGTGGTACGGCGGACGGGCACACATCCTTGCCACACGACCCTCGGCCGCGGCACTCGTCCTGAGGGCAGTCGATCAACGAGCTCCCACGAACGTGCTCGCGGACGGCAGCTTACTCATCGGCACTCGGAACCTGGCCGTTGGAAAAGCATCCTTGCGTCACTTCAGATGGAGGACAGCATGACCACCGCCCGGCGCGAACCGACAACCAGGTCCAAAGGGGTGGTTCCACAGAGCAAGCGCGCTGCTGCTGTCGTGAAGGCCGCCGTGCTCCCGGAGGTAACCGGGGCGCTCGCATTCCAGCCATGGACGGCCGCGAGCAGAGCTTCGTCGTCGCCCCGGCTGCTGGATCTGCTGGAATGTCAATATGCAGACGGCCAAACCAGGTATCTGGTAATTTCCCATGCAGGCGCGGAGGATCTGGCGGTTCCAGCAGCGGCCGGCCCCGGAGGACGAGCAGCACGCTCAGTACGCCTGGAAGAAGCGCGCCGGGGGGTGGTCAGCAACGGGCAGAGCTCGACGTCCAGGCGACGGCAGCGCGCGAGGTGTGCGCCGAGGGAGAAGAAAGCGCCTTCCACGCAAAACCGGGACACAAGAGCGGCGGCCCAGGAACTCGAGGGCGACGGGCGTGCTCGCCATGACGCCGGAGCCCGGCAGCGCGAAAACGCAGCATGCGAGGAGCGCGGCGGCGGGGCGGGCGTAGAAGCTGCACCTCTCCGTTCTGGGAAGGCGGGCGGCGCCGCGGCGGGCACGCAAAGGATGGCGAGCGCGCGCAAGGAGAGCGCGCGCAGAGGAGTACCTCGTAGATGCCGCTCGTCTGATACGGCAGGGCGAGTTTGATCTGCAAGCGCAGCGGCTGGGCTGACAAAGAAGAGCGGTCGAGGAGCGCGGTGCGGTGGACGGGCAGGCGCAGCGGTTCTTCCCAGCAGATGCAGGTCTCACCTCTTGTCGGTAGGCGAGCGACCCGGGGCCATGGGCGGGCGCGGTGCTGCGGTGCATCTCGCGTCTGCCCGTCGCCAGCGCGCCGCCACCGATCCTGTGCAGCCGCCTCGCGCCGTGGCCATGCCCAATGGAGCGGGCACGGCAGGCGGCGGCCGTCGAGTGCGGTGAGGGCGCGCGGCGCCGGGCTGGCGGGGCGAGCGGGCGGTGATCAGGGGGGACGCGGTGGTCTGGCCCGCGGCCGGGCTGAGGTCGCGCGGTGGGGATGGCGCAACGCGCAGGCCGCGAGATGAGCAGAAGTAGCGCGAGCAGGCTGCGGCCGGGCTGCGGGCTACGGGCTGGGGGGCGGCGGCGGCGGCAGGCGGGCGGGCCGGGGGCGGTGGTTGCGGTGGTGACGGTGCCTGCATAAGCTGGTGCTGTTAGGCGTGAAGGGGGGCGCATACTGCTGGGCGAGTGCGATCGTGGCGTAGCAGCAGCGCGGCCCCCGGCGCCCGCTTCTCGCGGAGATCGACACAGCCGCCTCGTTCAGCTGGCTTACCGCCTCGGGCAACCTTGATCTAAGTAAAGAAAACCTACGCAAGGGAGCGCCGGCGTGCCGGGCCCAGGGCCCCGCGATGACGAGTGCGCTCCGCCGGGCAAACGCGGCCGGTGGGTTTGCAGCGGGCAAAAGCAACGGCGCGCGCTGCGCAATATATCTACAACGGCGCGTGGTGGAGGATAGAGTTGCGGCGGTGGAGCGCGCAGGGGTGCCTGCAGCTGCGTAGCCAAAGCCGCTTGACGCTTCGGTCGGACTGACCACCACCATCCCAAACTGCCGCTCCCAGTGCTCCCCCAGCTCCGCCCAGCGCCCCGATGCCCATCCCTTCGCCCCGGAACGCCCGTGACCTGCTCCATGCTCGCTGCGCTGACCATCAGCAGCGCCTCAGCGCACGCGCATTGGCTGCGAGCCGCGCCATACCAGCCTCAATGCCTGCCGGGCCCGCGCTGCCCGCTGACTGGCCCCGGCTCGCCCTTCTTCACGCACGCGGTGGTGATGGTGATATATGCCCGCCCGCGCCCGTTGCGCTGCCCGCCTGCGGCCGGTCGTCAGTCTCCCCGACGTCACTCGTTTACATATCTCGACGCCTGCCGGATTGTGACTCAGCGCTCAGGCCGGCCGGAGCATTCCCCCATCCCATCCTCAGCCTGCCCTGCTCTGCCCTGCCTCTCGCCTGCCCAGGCTCCACCTCCAGCCCGCCGCGTGGCGCCCCGGCCGCCCGTCCTGACAGCTGAGGCGCAGAGCCGCACCGACTCGCCGCCTACGCGCGTTCTGCACCCCCTCTCGGCCGCAGGCTGACTCAGTGAAAGCTTACCGCTGACTGTGTAAGTATTATGCTCCCCCAGCTACACGCCCCAGGCACGGCAGCGCCGCGACTCACCCTCCGCATCCGCTCGCTCTCCTTGCATGTTCAGACACCCGTCAAGCTCTCCCCGTAGACCCAGCCAATCCGCCCCGTTCCCGGCTGCCCGGTTTGACCTCTCCTCTATCCAGACCGCATACATCGAAGCTAGTCTCACCCGCTCGGTTTCGGCACCATCCATCACGCCCGCCGACTCTCCCAACTCTTTGTCCTCCCGGCACGCCTCCCCGGCAGCGCTGCACGTTCGCGAGACTCGCGGCTGGCTTCATCACCACCCGCCGCCAGGCCAGGATCTTGCCGCGCCGGCAAAGCTATTGTCACGGCCTGCCCGCTCTGCGCTGCCCGAAACAGCTGTCGCAGTGGCTACACTAGGCCGGCATCGTGCCCGTGGGACATTATTCAAAGACCCCTGCAATCTCTCCTCTCCCCAGTGCTGTCCCATCCCATTCAGGCCGGCTCTACCTGACAGCTGCGGGCATATTTCGCGCCTCTCCTGCTCGCAGCAACGTGGACGCCCGCTCTCGTCGTTCCTCTGCACCCCTCTCCCATGCTAGGAAGCACTCCATGTATCGGGAGACAAATTCATGACCTGCTCGCCCCCCTTGCATGTCTCGACTTCCCAAGATCTCCTCCCAAACGCTTGATAATCGGAGCCCAACCCCTCTGACTCCGGGGTTCTGACCAGCTTCGTCAAGCGGGCTCGCGTTGATGATACACACGACGTCCAGGTGAGTGCGCTCGCCCCCGCCGCTGCGCCCCGCCCAGGCCCCAGTCCACTCCGCCTGCCTGTTGCCTGGAGGCACTGGCTGATCCGCGCCACAGACCGATCCCGCCCGCGAGGAGCCTCGAGACGCCCGTCATCGTCGACGAAGACTGCGATCCCTCAGAGCCGTCGTCGCTGCAGTTCGGCCCGGACGGCGAGCGAGGTGCCTTGGCTGGTGCCGCGCTTCTGTCCATGTCTGGCTACGAAAAGACGCAGGAACCGTACGTGTATGGTAAGTGCGCCTGGCCCATCTGACTTGTCGCTTGCCAGGGCGCCGCGGTCACATCCTGGCCCGGATCGACCCGGTTGTGGACACGTGAGGACTAGTCCAGTTGACTGACCACCCTCCATTACAGATTACGCCGCCACACGACCTAATCAAGAGCAGAGCTACCCCGGCTTCGCACAGCCATCATTCGTCTCCCAGTACCCGAGCGCGCAGGCGCGCCAGTCGCATGGTCCCTCGAGCTCCGGACAGATGCCTTTCATCTCTACCTCCCAGCTGGAGGCGCGTGATGTGACCTATCAAGCCTCGTACCCTTCTTATATCGACGCAAGGTCGCGTCACCTCCCAGAAGTCACAGACCACCAACCGCGGAAAGCCCCGCATGGAACGAAACTCTTCATCCACATACGCACCACCTACGACCTCGCCGCGCAACCCAACTATTTCTCCGTAATGTTTGGAAACAAGCGGAGCGAAGCCACCTGGCAAAAGGTCGACAGAAGCGGCCCGCCCTACTTTCAGTACGCAGTCGCGACCGAGATCCCTCCGTTCGACGCCACTGGCTTCATCGACGGGCAGATGCCCCTCCTGCTCAACGTCGATGACGAGTACGGTCAGAGCCTCGGAGTGGTCGAAGTTGGCGACTTTACCTATGAAGATGCCAGCAGCTACCACTCATACAGCTCCTCTTCCCCACAAGATGTTTCGCGCAAGAGAAAAATCTCAGCCGAATCGACGGACTACATGCGCTCACCTCCGAAGCGTACGACCAGTCAACAATTCCTCGCCCAACGGACGAGCAGAGCCCCGAGTGTCTACTCGAACCCACCAAGCTCCGATTCACCCTTCCTCCAGACTGGCCCATCGACGTCCTATGCCTACCAAAGCAGCTACGATCGCAGCCAGTCGCAATCGCGATCGTACGGCTCACAGTACCAGCAGTCGCAGCCACAGAAGCTTTCCTATCAGTATTCGCCCGCACTCAGTGTCATTCAGGGACCAGTCAAGAGCTCGGGCTATGCTTCCTACGGATCCCCAGGCCAGTCGCTCCGTAGCCCGTCCCTGTATTCAACACAGATGCTGGGCCGGTCGCAGACCATGTCGTCTCCCTCGTCGTTGGCAAACCCGCCACTCATTCGCACGTCCACGCTGCAGCCTTCAGGTGCTGTTCCCGGGGCGGCTCAAGCGTTCAACCCATACGCAATGTATCCGAACTCAAAGGCCACGTTGAAAATCGAGGGGGAACTGGATGACATGGCTGAGACCTGGAGCCGGGAAGAGTGGGATGCCAAGCGGCGACTGGTCCAGTTTCGCCGGAGCCAGTCGGGTAGCACGATCACGACCAGCTTCAAAGCAATCGCCCCGGAAGATCGGACGCCGCATAGCATCTGCATTAGCTGTATCTGGTGGGAAGAGAAGCAGGAGTGCTTTGTTACGAGCGTCGACACGATCTACCTGCTCGAATCGCTTGTTGCAGTGCGGTTCACGGTGGAGGAGAAGAACCGCATCCGCAGGAATCTGGAAGGGTTCAGGCCGCTGACGGTATCGAAGGCAAAGCCAGAGAGCGAGGAGTTCTTCAAAGTCATCATGGGCTTCCCGAACCCCAAGCCGAGGAACATCGAGAAAGACGTGAAAGTGTTTCCCTGGAAAATACTCGCGCACGCATTGAAGAAGATTATTGGGAAATATGTAAGTACACGCACTGACAGCTTCATTGACACATGCTGACGGCGGGCAGTCTGCAAGCTACTCATCGACGGCGGGCGCGCTGCCTACGCCGGTGGTTAGCGGGTACGGAGGCGGTGGACAGTCAGACTCTGGGACAGAGCTGAGGCACACGGCATCGCCCCGGTCGGCGTCAAGCTCAGCAACATCCTCGGCCTACCCATCAGGCATGACCTCAACGGCACTGTCGCCTAGCGTCAAGACATCAGCAGGCCTCGGGCAATCAGCAGGCCCACCCGACCTGCGCGTGTCAGTACCGCAGCTGGGCACGGGCGGATCGTCGTTGGGACCATGGGGAGCGACGCAGCACGCGCCCGCGCAATACTCGACAGGCCTCTCGGCGGGGGCAGGGCGGAACTCGTGGGACTTTGCGACCTACATCGAAGCATCGCCGGCCGGGTCGACGACACTGCCTGGCGGACAGGCGCTGCAGCTGCAGCGGACGGACATGGGGGCCGAGGGCGTGCAAGGCTCAGTGGCGGGGCCTGAGGCGTATCAGCAGTATGGTCAGCGGACCTCGCGGTCGTGAAGGAGAGGGTGTGGTGCGCGTCCGGCTGATCAGCACGACGTTGATCATGCGCCGTGCTGCCCGATGGGGCCGGCGGGTGGTCTAGCCGCAAGCGGGCACTAGCACCAAAACACCGCCTCGCGCCCAGACGACAGACATCACCACTTCCCGGATCTGCTCTCAGCCCTGGCCGCTCGGTCTCCTGCCCGCTGCTACTGGTCCCCGCTTCTGCAGCCCCGGCACACACATCACCAGCCAGCCTGCTGCGTGCACATCTCCCGGCTTCCGCTTCCTTCATCTAGCTCCTTCGAGATCGCTTTGCGCGATTTCGCCCGACGGATCCTCATGGCCCATCCCGTCTCCCCTTGGCCCCATTGTTTACCAACCACCTCGTAAGTTGGCGGTGCTCGGAGGGGTGACCAGCTACTCACACCTCCCCGCGTAATACTTATCAGTCGCGCTTTCCATCACTCCTCACTTCAGGCGTGTGACACTACATCATCGCCGTAGCATCCCGCGCGGGGCTTTGGCTCGTTTTCTCGCAACCGTCTTGTTTGCGTTGCTCGCCGTACCAGGCAGTCTTCATAAGCCAATGTCTTGGCTTCGTTTTCGAAATACTTTTCCTTGCGCTCGCACCATACCCATATTTTTGCATGCATACATATACCAGCATTTGTTATCGGGAAAGACCCACGGCGTCGCGTAACTAGATTCAGGACGGTGCACATGGCGGAGAGATGGGCGGCTGGCGAGACTTTTGGGTTCAGGCGAGGCATACAGGACATTACGGCGGCGTCATTGTCATTCCACATTACTTTATCTTGCTGTCCTCCTGGCCAGTCATTTTCCTCTTCTCTCCCTGTATGTCCGTATGCGCGGATTCTTCTTCCTTTTCTCTTTCAAACGCTGATATCAAGATTATGTTCACAAATCATCTACTATTTCTCGGGTCCTGCGCATGGTACTTGACCATTTTCCTTGGCCTCGCGCGTAATGGCCCGGCCAATCAACAGCATACCTAGACTTTGCGCTTTTTCCTCTATGCAACATGTATGGTCTCTATTTTCTTTCCCATTCGCATCGAGTCCGTTAGCGTTAGGCGCAACAGGCGCTTGCCACTCCACGCACTGTCTCCTGAATTGGTGTTCCGGCCAGGATGGTCACACAGGAGCGCTTCCCAGATATTATTAGAGGGTGTTTCGTTTTTTTCCCCCCGCAGGTGGAGAAATGCACAACTCAGCGATAACATGCAAGAGGACACGGTGGCGCACGAGGTAGACTCAGCTAAGCTTGCAATGAGTACATCAGGATCCAGGGCAAAAAATGCATGGTAGCCACCCCAACCCCCCGACAAGGATGTAGGTGGGGATGTCATCTAGGGTGCTTCTCCCGCAGAATGCTTTCAGGCGCTCTCATAGGCTAGGCTTGTTCGTATTCATGTTTGAACCGACTAGGGTATTCACACAAAGACGCGCATTCCTTTCTTTTTTAGTTTCGCCGTTCGCATAACGTCTCCGGCCATGTTCCTGGCCATGTTCCCTGCCGGTATTGGGCTGGGAGAGAGTGTGGTTTCCCAAAATCCAGGCACCGCTACGTTACTACTGGTGGGCCGGGGCGGGCTCAGAGATGCAAGCTCACTGACGTATATCCCCGGGTGGCGGAGTCGGAGCTCACCTTGCTTTTTTTTTTTGGTTTTTCGCGCGGAACACACTGGTGACATCAGAAGCCAACAATACGTACGCAAATACGCAATAGGCGGCCCCCACCCCTTTCGAAAGGTCTCCCGCGCTGTATCGCGATGCTTTTCCACAGCCTCGTTCACCTGCCTCAACGCTGCTCTTCACGACTGGAGATGTTCGCTGCAATGCCGTGGTCGGTCAGCGCAGTTTGTCGTCTTGAGCTCGGTGACCGCTCACCTGGGACTGGCGGTACGACCGGCGGGCAATGTCCCTGTCAAATCACAGCCACTCGTGTCCCTCCCATAGGAATGACTGTGGTGACTCACACCGGGGAGGCCTCTGGCCGGCGGCTCGAGCCTCCTTTCCTTCCATCCTTGCATCGACACGTCTGCCACACGAGCCGGGGACAGTCGCCGCGTGAACCGGGACTTGCCAGAGGTGGGCAGAGAGGGTTGCAGAAGATTTCACCCTTTCGCGTTCCGTGAGAAACAGCCCACTGTTTCTGCGGGGGTGGTTGAAGTGAATCCCCGGATGTGGGTGTAGGTTTCGGTGTAATGCAAAGACGTTCAGGCGTAGCTTCCAGCCGTCCACCGAGGCAAGGTGCAGGGGAAAGGGGTAGAATCTTCTTGCAATCCAAAGCCCACAGCACGAGTACGTACGTAGCTACAGCGGTGGCCGGGCCGCTGCCGGCCCGTGTTACCTACTTCTTCTCGACCCATCCACTTGGCCACTCGCCCGTCCACGCACGCGCAAGTTGGCGAGCGGACCGACTGCAGGCGTCCCGCATACGCATGTAATCACATCCACCCACTCAAGGCCGCACTCGCACATGCACGCGGGGAGAGCGTGCCGCTCGAGATTAGATGATGACAAGGCCAGATCCTTGAGAAGAGAGTAAAAGCGCGCAACAAAGCCCGCCCCGGCGTCAGGAGCACACTCCAAAATCCCAGGTTCAACGCCTTGCACTTCCGAACGCCAGCGGGCATGCAATTGAAGCCTCGTGCACGCCCCTCCTTCAACCCGCATACAGTCTGGCAAGCCTCGCCTTTCTCTATTCGCTGTCCCTTTTCTTGCCCCCCGCTCCCAGCCTCATGCTGTGCGCTTCATTTATTTACGTTCGACCCTGTCCATGTTCCCCAACCAACACGAACAGTCGCTCCTCCGCTCCCCTGTCCGCCGTATATTGCTTACGGTTCGCCGCCCACATCCGAAAACCTTTCCACCGGTCAAGAACGTAAACCGGTCACCCGAGCGAAGCTTGTCTTTTGTTCCTTTCCCCGCAACCCCGTCTCCTTCACATCTTGCAATGTTTCGCCGAGGTGGATGCCTACTAGTGGAGGGATTAGTCAGGCACAGATGGAAACGCCGAACGGCGGGCTAGAACGGGTGCGCTTCGCCCTGGATGTGTTCGTGGCATTCAGGGCCCAACGTCCAGGGATCAGTTGTTAAGGGGAGCAGGGCTGGATCGCTCGAACAAAAGCGCAATGGTCCGTGTGAGCCGCTTGCTCTCATCAGCGCTCCCTCGTGGCGAGCATGGGCGGGAGTGCGGCAAGGAAGCGAATCCTCAGCCAGGTGAGACTTATGGAGAGAGCCGTGCGTTCGATCACCTCCTGTATTGATTGGCCGAGGTGCAGCCTACGGGGGTGCTGTTTATCGCGCGCGTGCGTTGTTGCATGGTTTGCGAGCGTTGCACCTGGTTGCTGGGGGAAAGAAGGAATACTCCATGCACACTGTGATGCAGTTAATCTGGACCGCGTGTGTGTGCGTGTGTGGGCGGACAATTGACCAACTCCATGCTCAACCCCGCCGTAGCTCGGTTCTCGCACGTTTTGCTCAACGCCCACGCAGGAGCGGGGTGATTGTGCGCGATGCGCGCTTGTGTTCGCCGCACGCCGTTCGAACAAAGTGAGACAGCGACGGGAAGTCCCTCCCGATTTGGGGGATGTCCCACCGTGATAGTGATCTGATCGAGATGGCGCGCAGACGGCTACGGTCAGGTGATTGTGGCGTACGAAAAAGGGTCTAGAGCGGCGGGGTGGGCGCTGTGGTGATATTGTAGATGGGTTGTGGGGGGCATCGTCGATTGTGACTTGGTGCGTGTACGACGGTGATGAGTGCGAGTGGAATTGACGAATGACGATGCGCACATTCTCTGTTCACGTCGCTCGGCTCGCGTCGGCACAGGCTCAATGTGCAGCTTATGGACGAGGAAAGGCAGGAAACAATTTCTAGTATAATACAAATCCGAGCTCGAGAATCATAACTCATCAGTAATGCCACCTTGGTATCAAACAACGCACAATGCTTTCTTCCCCTCAGTCTTCCTTAATAATCAAACCTTTCGGGCAGAACCATCGGTGCCACCAAGCTCCAGATGTAGATTCCATAGCATGCCCAGGCACTCAGGATCTTCGCCCAACTTGCCCAGTACGTGCGGCCAACCGCGACAAATCCATCGTTTTCGGCAGTGGGGTCAAAGTTCATCGTCAGAAGCGTTGCAACCCATGCAGTGGCAAGCAGGAAGATGACGTGGAAGAGCGCATAGTTGTACTGCGTCGAGTTGCGCTCATCGTCGCGGACATGGTTCCCGTCGTCCGACTCGTCATCGGAGTCGTCGTCCAGCGCACTCGCGGGCAGGCTCCCACTCTCCACGGCAGCGCGCAGGGCAGCCTGGCGCATCTCTCGACGGCTCTCGGGCTGCTGAATAACAAGTCCGTGCTCGTAATCGTCCGTGGCAAGAGCGGAATACGGATTGCCTTGGGCGCCAAGCGCCAGACCGTATGTTGCAGCACGGGTGGTCGTGTAGGCGACGGTCACAAAAGTGACAATGGCCCCTATGACGATGCTGGCTCGCCTGGTGCCCCGTGCGCGGATAAGCGGGTTGCACTGGTGATCGTCGGGTTCCATCCCGACAGCAGACATGGTCAAGTAGGTGCAGTAAATGGCAACCATGGCCGACTGCGCCAAGCCTGCGCGAGGGTTCACCTCCTGCACGCCCGGATGAACGGAGACGATCGAGGCTAAAATGAGCAGAATCAAGTTGATCTGAAATGGTCAGCAGCAGTCGGCGTACAAGACGGCACAACGTCGACTTACGGTGATGGCGGCCTGGTTCATGGAGCAGCCGCCGCGAGCAAAGAAGATGTACATGACAATGGTCATGGCAAGCGAACCGACATACATGGAGGCGGTTGAGCCAATCAAAAGCCAGGTCCACATCCTCGAACCGGTCGTCTCGATCTTGTCCTGGCAGTACTCGGCCCAGTTGTGGGCCAAGTCAACCAGCAGAACAAGACCGAGCAGCAGGAACAGAATGGCGCCGATGAGGGAAAGATAGCTGCCCCAAGAGACGAAAAAGCCCTCCGGAATGAGGAAGCTGATGACGATGAGCCCCAGCCAGGCGATGATCTTGGGGCCCCAGTAGCCGTTTTGGATAGGCGCACGGCCGTCCTTGGATGACCTAACGCCAAGTAAAATGATGGCCAAGATAGCGTGGAAGAAGCCCAACGCGAAGTTGAAGCGATGCACAGCAACATATCCATAGCATTCAGTACCGCCACACTTGAAGTCCATGTAGTCCAGGGTGAGATTCTGCAGCTTCTTGATGGCCCAGTCGGTGAGCATGATCCACGAGATGATCGAGTTGAGCAGCAGGATAAGAGCATAGGCTATGCGGGTGGCCATGCTGCGAGGCAGTCAGCGACTGGGCGGGCGCGCGAGGGGGCAAGCAGCGACATACCTGTTCTGGCACTTGCCGCAGGCGCTGCAGACGGCAGAGCATGTCGCGGCGCCGCAGCACGAGGCGGCGAAAGTCGCGAGCTGGGGAGACGTCAGCGGACGGGTGTGAGACACGCAAGCAAGTAGACGGGGTGTACGTACGGTGCCTATGCTGGGCAGAGCCAGGAAAGGAATAGAGAGCGCAGCTCCCATGGCGGGCGGATTTGGTGGTGATGGTGATGGCGACGCGCAGAGGGCGGTGATGAGGGCGAGATGTTGTTACGCAACCGTGCAGCGGAGACCCGAGGAGCCACGCGGGCTGTGGCTTGGCAGCGGCGCAGGGCTGCGGGCGGCACCAGCTTCCGAGCTCCAGTTATCTCCGCTGTCGCAAATAACGTCGCGATGGCCACTGGCTGGGGACGTGTACGTGTCAATCCCTCTCCCGCTCCTCAGGAGCCGTCTGCCTCCCATTCCTCCGCCATGTCGCCCGGCCGCCGCGCCTGAAACTCCCCGCAGACCAAGCCTTGCCAGGGTCCTCCGCCAACACCCGCCACGCTTCCTTATCAACCCTCCGCGACCCTATCCCCCCTCCGCCCACCACGTCACTCGCTTCAATGCTCCGTTGAGATAGACTTTCCTCGGCCGCCCAGAGTCTTCCGGACCCCGGACGACCCAACATGATTCACGATCCTGCCGACGAGCGCTTGCACCGCAAGACGCGTATCCTCTCCACCTTCGCCGCCGTTGTCGTCGCCCTCGCTGCCGGAACCAACGTGAGTCTATTCGTCCGTTGCCCAGCGCCCTACTCGGCTTCTGACGACTCGCCAGTATGCCTATTCAGCATGGGCCCCCCAGTTTGCGGACAGGCTGCGGCTTACCGCCACCCAAAGCAACTTGATCGTAAGCGCCCCCTCAGCTTCAGCTCCCCCACTCTGCGAACCGTTTCTGAGCGAGATAGGGTGCGGCGGGAAACATTGGCATGTATGCCACCGGCATTCCGGTGGGAATGTTGGTTGACAGCAAAGGCCCGCGTCCAGCCGCCTTCCTGGGTGCAGCCCTCTTGGTCCTGGGCTATTTTCCCCTTCAGAAAGGTCTGTCGGAGGTCACTTCCTGCATGAGCGGCGGCTGACATGGTAGTAGCGTATGACAATGGGCCGGGCTACATGAGCGTGACGACAATGTCATTTCTGTCCTTTTTGACGGGCGTCGGCAGCTCCTCCGCATCGGGAGCAGGTCTAAAGACAGGTATGCGCTCTCTGGAAGTCGGATGCCTCAATTGGTGCTGACAAGCAACAGCGGCTCTCAGCTGGCCTCATCACCGCGGGACTGCGACTGCCTTTCCGCTCTCCGCCTTTGGGCTCAGTGCATTCTTTTTCACAGGAATTTCTCGTCTCGCGTTCCCAGGAGACACGTCCAGCTTCCTTCTCCTCCTCTCCTTCGCCACTTTTGGCATGGTTTTTGTTGGTTCCTTTTTCTTACACATCGCCTCTGGATCAACATCCTACTCCGCTCTCCCGGTCAGCGAGGCTCGCCAAGAGCAGCATCATCTCCATCGCACAAAGTCAAGAAGCAGCGTTTCCAGCGACAAGAGTTATTATTCAGACGCAGGTAAGCAGAATCATTCGTTTGTCAGTCCACGAGATTTGCTCGAGGGCAGCTGCCGACCCGATCGCTGGACAGAGAACGAGGTGCCCGCTGCGCCGAACAATGAGGCATCCGAATCCTCCTCCCTCATTTCTGAGCCGGGCGACATACCACCGAAACCTACCAGTCATGATCATGGACACGACTCACATCGACCAGATATCTCAGGTGTTCGTTTGATCCGCACTTTGGAGTGCTGGCAACTCTTTACCGTCCTCGGTCTGTTGACGGGAATCGGTTTGATGACAATCAAGTAAGTGGTTCAGCAGCTCGTTGCATGAATTCATGAATGCTGACCTTTTATAGCAACATCGGCCACGATGTAAGCTCTGCCCGCACACTGAAATTATCTCTCAAAATACTAATTACATCCTCAAGGCCCAAGCTTTATGGTCTCATTATGACGACAGCGTCTCCAAAGGTTTCATTGGGGCACAACAGCTTGCCCAGGTCTCCATAATTTCCATCGGATCGTTCCTTGGCCGTCTAGCCTCCGGGATAGGCTCTGACGCGCTCGTCAAGCAGCTGAACATGTCACGTTTCTGGTGTCTTGTTGCGTCTGCGCTTATCTTCACAGCCGCGCAGTTCGCCGCCATGAAAGTTGAGAACCCCACCCATCTATGGATGGTGTCGGGCCTCACTGGTTTGGGCTACGGAGCACTGTTTGGCGTGTTCCCGTCGATTGTCGCGGACGCCTTCGGTGTTCACGTCATGACACAGAACTGGGGATTCATGACCTTGTCACCCGTGATCAGCGGCAATGTCTTCAACTTATGCTACGGCAATATATTTGATGCTCACAGCACACCCACGGATGGAGGCGATCGCGATTGTACGGAGGGTCTGTCCTGCTACAGATCTGCGTACGGGATCACGTTCGTATCCAGCATAATAGGCGTCTGCCTGATTCTGTGGACCATGAGCCACGAACGAGCCGTCAAACGCAAAGAATTGGCGGAACGGAATTCTCACAATGCTTGAGCATGCTAAGACGCAACGTCTTCCTCTTCTGGGTACGCGGGGGCAGCTCCCCAATCGCTGTTTGGGGTGTGATGGAACCTCACGTATCGACATTTGTCTTTAGTTTCCGTTCAACTCATTTTCTCTTACATCATTGCGTAGATTTGCGGGCATGTAACTGGGTTATGGCCGTTTTTGCTCCTCTTTTAACTGCTCTTTTCATCTACTTTTAGAGGGAGTGTATTGGAGTAATAGTTCAAGGCATGGGTTTGGCTTTCTCTTTCAGTCATCTTTGTTTCTAGTCTTTCAAGTTTACTTCTTTCCTTAAGATGGAAACCCTAACTGGAAAGGGACGTTTATGTGATACCAGGTCGTACTAGAGGAAAGGAAGATTCCCCGCTTGAATTCGATTGCTGCTTTCCGAGACGCTCATTCTTCCGTATTTCATGCGTTTCAAGATGGCAGCTCTAGCTCCGCATATGGTCTTGTGGTCCAAAGTGACATCAAAGAGCAGAGAGGGCGCAGGGGGGGTGGGTGAGGCATTGTCCATTGTTGCCTCATTTTCTGCTGGTGACGATGCAACTCCTGCCTGCTCCCTGCTGCTGCTGCTGCTGTGCGTGTGTATCCATATACACTGTCTCGCAAGGCATGTGGCGTTCTGAGACAAGAGAGTGAGGTCTTGCATCGGAGCGGCAGAGGGGGTACAACACACCCACCGGGCAGGACGGCATGTGAGGAAAGGGGGCTGATGAGGGTGGGCCTGCCGCGTCCGGGCGAAGCGAGACACTGTCGCACTTCTGACAGCCGGCGTGCTGTACGACGCGCGCAGCCAGCTGCCTGTCAGACGCTGGCGGCGATGGTGTGGGCCGCTCGCGGAGGGAGGGGCTGGAAGGGCAATGAAGTCTTGTGCTGGTGGTGGCACCGGGCCACGCTCGTTGGCGTGTGGTTGGCCATCGAGGCATTGCGGTCATGCCGTGCGTGGGCAAGGGAGAGTGGGCTACGATGCGTGTGGTATAGCCAGAGGGAGGTGGAGTGCAGGCGTCCCTTTGTTCACGAGCTTTGGGCCTTGATCGCGGTTGGGCCTTCGGTCACGGCTCGCCGGGTCTAGATTGCGTACTCCCGGATATATGCGCGTTGGCGTAACGACATATCGTAAAGTTTACAATGCATGTGTCAGGCAATGCTGCTGTCAGGGGGTTGGGGTGCTTCTGCGACTGGGGCGGTAACACTGGTGGTGCAGAAATGGTGTTTTCGGGAAGTTTCCCTGGTGTGAGAGAATGCGAGACCTTTGCGGATACTCTCCCGGGTCGCAGTCCACAAGCTCGAGCAAAGGGACAGCAGCCGTCTTCGAATTCGAATCCGGACCAACAATTGATAACACACCGTCGGAAAAGGCACTCTGGTCGAGACGGCTACGCTGTCGTCCGAAAATTGATCCCCGAACAATCATATCGCGAGTAGAATGAATATGCTATCCTTCGAGCACATGTTGGCTGATCCGATGCATACCGTCTCATATGAGTTGCGATGAGACAGACTAGTATCTTCCTGTGCGGCTCCCCTCAGCAGAATCAACTGTGGCTCCGCGACGCCCAAATCCACAAGAGCCACGGCTCTTGATTGCCATGGTGTCAGGCGATAAAATAGAACGGCTGTGGAAGGCTTTGCTAAGTTTCATGGGATGAGGGATCGATGGTGTTGAGGGTTGCTGGTATAACGCCATCGCCGGCCACGACTTACAGCAGCGATGCGGTCGCGTGTGTCTAGAAGCCGTTGACTTCCGCGAGACGTCTCCATCTCCACCACCTAACCACCTTCACCCACGGCCACGCGTCGCGTCAGCCCCGCGCCAATGGCGGCGTACATTTTCTCCCGCCTTCCAACCGCCCGCTTCACGCTTAAGTGCGCCTACTTCGGGGCTGTCACTGCGTCGACCGTCATTTTTATGCATAGCAACGTCGTCGAGGTCACAGGCTGCGAGGGCAAGTCGATGGCACCCACATTGTCGCCGCGGTACAACGAGGCCGGCGAGATGGACCGCGTGTTTTTCAACCGCCTGGTTGCGCCGCAGCTTCTTCGTCGCGGCGACATTGTCACCTTCTGGGCCCCCCACAACCCGGAGCAGATCAGCATCAAGCGCGTCGTGGCGTTACCCGGAGACACCGTCATCACGAGGGGAAGGTATCCGTTCAAGAAGGTCATAGTGCCGTACAGCCACCTGTGGGTTGAGGGCGACAATTGGAGACACACGGTCGACAGCAACGACTTTGGGCCGGTGAGTTGGTTCGCAGACCCTTCAGCGTCCCGCTGGATAGTCGCCGCGGTAGGATGAAGCAACACGGAACTGCCGCTGATGTTGCTGCCTTCGCTCCAGATCCCGATGGGACTAATCCACGGCCGTGCCGAGTACATCGTCTACCCCTGGAGCCGGATAGGAAAGGTGCCGGACCCCAAGGTCGAGTTCAAGACGTACTCGAAAGTCATTCCGGCAAAGGGCCCTTCGAGACTGCCACCCGAATATATTGACTGATAATCCGACACCGGCTCAATCGGGCATTTTATCTATGGATCTATACATGATTCATCTGAAACAAGAGACCAACGGTACCCGCTCTCGCTCTAGTACAGCCCAGCGCAGAGCGGTTAGCTTTACTCCGTCCACCTAATATCATCACCAAGTCTATAGGAGCGATGCTCTTCAATCTCTAAGGGGGGACGGTTGAGCTGGAGCTCTCCCGTCTCCGTGCCAAAATGCTTGGCTCGTGCGTTATAGCTGACCATGACGCCAGAGCACTTGGATGCCTTCATATTGGCTGATAATCGGACAGTCCGCTCCGACTCAACAACTGATTGCTGACTGAAAGGTATGCATCATTAGTCTCATTCTGTACTAATCCAAATAAAAAAAGAAGTTCTTCTACCATGTCTGCCCGTATTGTGATGAAGCAAACGTTTGTTAGAACCAGTGTCCGCTGAGACAGTTCAAACCAAGCGGAAAACAACGGTCCCCTCTTCTGAAACCAATACAAACCCTCGGGTACCGGCGGTCACCATCATCGCTGATCGACGTGGCATGATCCGATTTCGAAAAGAAAAGGAAAAAGAAATATTTATGTCCTTCCAATCCTCTCGATTTCCGCACACACAGCCTCGGTGACTTCCTTCGTGTTGCTGGAACCTCCGAGGTCTTTCGTCCTTGTGCCAGCCCCGGTCACGTTTTCAATAGCCTTCATCAGGCTGTCGGCAGCCGCTTCCTCACCCAACCACCGTACCATTTCGGCAGCACTCCAGAATGCTCCGACTGGATTGGCGATGCCCTTGCCGGCTATGTCAGGTGCACTGCCATGGATGGGCTCGAACATGCTCGGATTCTTCCTGGTAGGGTCAAGGTTGCTCGAAGGCGCAATGCCGATGCTGCCCGACAGAGCGGCAGCTAGATCGGTCAGGATGTCGGCATGCAGATTCGTAGCCACTATCGTATCCAGCGACGTCGGATTCAGAACCATGCGGACGGTCATGGCATCCACCAGCATTTTGTCCGTCTCAACGTCTGGGTACTCTTTCTTGACCTCGAAGAAGATCTTGTCCCAGAGAACCATACCGTGACGTTGAGCGTTGCTCTTGGTGACCATGGTTAGTTTCTTGCGGGGGCGGCTTCGGGCTGTCTCGAAGGCGAAGTGCATGATGCGCTCGACGCCCACTTGGGTGAAGATTGACACCTCGGTGGCGATTGCATGGCCGGAATGTTCATGAGATGTGCCGCCTTGACCCGAGTACTCGCCTTCGCTGTTCTCCCGCACGAAAACCCAATCGAGGTCCTCACGCTTGCAGTTCGCGAGAGGCGAGGACGTACCGGGCAGGATACGGTTGGGCCTTAGGTTGACATACTGGTTCAAGGCCTTGCGGATGGGGAGAATCAGGTTCCAGAGCGATATGTGGTCAGGCACGTCTAGACATGGCGGTCAGCACTCGCCGGGAACAGAAGGGGTGGATGAACGCACCAGGACTGCCCACAGCGCCGAAATAGATGGCGTCGTACTTTTTCAGCTGTTCCAGGCCATCTTCAGGCATGTACCTAGAGAAAGTGAGCAATGCGGCTTCGCTGGACGTTGGAGATGCAACCGCCTTACCAGCCCCGCTTGAGGTAGTTGTTGCTGCTCCAATCAAATTCTTTGAACTCAAAGTAGAAGGAGCGGTGGACGTCGGCGAGCTTCTGCAGCACCTGCACGGCGGCCTCGGTGATCTCCGTCCCGATGCCATCACCTGAAGAAGCGTCAGTCTCAGGCGCATGGGGCACGCCGCGGAGTGCGAGACGTACCGGGGATGGAGGCGATGCGGAAAAGACGCTCGGTCTGGGCGATGTGGCTCGGCGACATGGCGTACGTATATTAAGGGATGCAGACCAAACGTGATGAGATTGCGATGGAGCGAGCAGCTATTTATGACGTGCGGGGACGGCCATGGCAGCTCGTCGACAGAGGAGGCAACTTTGAGCCGACGGCGGGGAAGGTGCGGTTCAAAGATGTGCCGCCGCATGCTGGGCAGGCGCTACATCAATGTGCCGTTTACACAGCGGTTGCAGGCAGCTCGCACGGCTCTTGCTGCTGGCTGCGGGGCAGGGAGATGGTGGTCGTCAGCTCGAGTGGGCGATGAGGCGATCGGCACGATGCGCTTGTTTCGCGCGGCGGCGATGGTCGCGCCCCGCGTCATGCCGCCCCACCAGGGTCTCCATTCACCGCCAGCCGTAGCTAAGCTAGGCCCGCGACTGTCACATTAGACACATCGCCCCTCCCTGAAGACTTACTTCTCTCCTCACTGCTCCCAACTTGCCTTCTTCCGCTTCAAACTCAGTACTCAGCTTCAATTGCAATCCTGCCTACCACGCCCACACATCCACCATGACCTTCTTCGACACCGTCCAGAAGTCCTTCGTCGACGTCCCTGTCGATGCTGCTAACGACAACGCCATCCGCACCTCCGAGTTCCTCGATGCCTCCGAGTCGCTCACCACTCTCTTCGGTATGCCCCAGCTCCGCTGCCCGCTCCCCCATACCCCCACGATGACTGGCTAACGCAATTGCCCGCCGACAGATGTCCTGGGCTCCGCTGCCTTCAAGCCCGTCAAGTCGGACATGACCGGCAACATCACCGTATGACCTCTCCTGCCCTGTCCCGAGGGCAGAATGCCGTTGTCAGACACTCATAGCTGACGCAGAGGTGGTCCAGAAACTCCGCAACCGCCAGATCGAGAAGCCAGGCGACAGCGAGACGCTGCAGGCACTCGTCATCAACGAGATTTCGGAGAAGAAGCACGTTGCCGCCGAAGGTCTGCTGTGGTTGACCCGGTAAGTTCCTCAGACTTCCAGCCATTGCCCTCCTCACGGACCCCTCGAGCCCGTCCGCTCCGCCGCCTCCCCCTTACGTACACACCGAATCACACCACGAACCCGCGCTAACGCGACCCCCCTCCTTCTCAGTGGCCTCGACTTCACCGCGCAGGCGCTGCGTGAGAACATCAAGAACCCCACTCAGGAGCTGTCCGACTCATTCCGCACGGCCTACGGCAACACGCTCAAGCCGCACCACTCGTTCGTCATCAAGCCCATCTTCAGCGCCGCCATGAGCGCCACCCCTTACCGCAAGGACTTCTACGCCAAGCTGGGCGACGACGAGGCGCAGGTCCAGCAGCAGCTTGAGGCATACCTGTCGGCCCTCGAGCGCATCGTCACCATCATCAAGACCTTCGAGGAGAAGAAGGAGGCCAAGTGGTAAATTATACACTTCGTCTATGAGCCAATAAAGCGCGTGTTTCTCTCATTTACTCATCTTCTTGGGAGACGACGGTTCAGTACCGACATGAAATATCATATACGCTGTATGAATCAAATCAGGGTGGCAATTTGGCCATGTAACTGGGCGGCATGCCGCGTCAGAATTAGGTAGTTGATAGCGCTCAAGGCTGAATGAAGAATGAACGACATTATCAGAGACATGCCGATCTTTGCTGAGATGTGGTGCAGTGTGCACAGAAATGCGCTGGCCTTGTCCGAGCGCGATATCGAGATGGATTACCCCGTATTTCCGATGCTGATCAGCATTCAGGCTGGACATAGCTCAAGGATCGAAAGATCGGCATGGTAGTATTAGGTTGGTTATGCTGCCTGGATTGAGAAGCAGCGGGTATCTTGAAGAATTAAGCAACGAACATGTAGAAGGCCGACACTTCGGAATGCAGCAGCGGAGCAGCAGCACGTCAGGACCGCCATTCTATTTCTTCCGGCCGCTGGTCCTCTTGCTAGTGCCACCGCCGCCGCCCTTCGCCGTAGTCCTCCTACCGCTACGCGAAGCCCTGCCGCCTTCCTTGGCCGGCGGCGATTCGCTCTCCTCTTCTTCCTCACTGCTGCTCTCCTCCTCGTCCTCGTCATCGTCCTCTTCGGGTTCGGCCGACTGGGCCTTGACGTTGCTACGGCCCGTAGCCCTACCCCCTCTGCTGCGCGCGGCCGCCGCCGCTCGCATGCCGCCCTTTGCGCCTCCTCCCGATCCCTTCGCCCTGCCTCCAGCCGGCGAGCCGGCGTGCGAGCGAGCGTCGTCGGTGTCGACGGCCTCCGCCTCCTGTTCGATCATCGTCATCGGGGCCGGGTCGCCGACCTTGGGCAGCAGCTCCGGACACGCCGGCGGGCTCTCGCTTCGCTTGTTGTTGCTGCTGTTGTCGCCGCGACCGCTGCCGATCATGACGCGGGGCGACGGCTTCCTCCCCCGGCCGCGCACGCTCTTCTCCAGCCCATCGCCCTCAGACGCATCGGTGGTGTCTTGCTGCACGCCAGCACCGCCTGCTGCTGCTGCTGCCGCTGCTGCTGCCGCTGCTGCTGCTCTCCCTCCCGCACCACCAGGATTGGCGATCCTGCGGTCCCACATGGCTTGCGCAAACTCGTCGTCCGGCAGCTGAAACCACGGGCCCTCATCCCCCTCATCTTCGTCCTCGTCCTGGCCGTCGCTGTCCTGGTCCCCGTCATCGTCCTCCTCCTCGTCAGCAGCAGCCGCGTCGGCATCCCCCATCTCGACGTCGCCGTCGC
The DNA here is from genome assembly GCA_022560015.1 of Diplodia mutila. NCBI lineage: Eukaryota > Fungi > Ascomycota > Dothideomycetes > Botryosphaeriales > Botryosphaeriaceae > Diplodia > Diplodia mutila. The sequence goes on along the minus strand of JAFISB010000013.1, from coordinate 152,389 downwards.
CGTCGCCATCCCCCCGCTTCCTCCTCCGCTTCGGCGCCGCGAAGGCGAAATTGCGGTCGGCAACGTCGGGCCAGGCGGCGAGGGCGTGGGCGTTCTCGCGCTCGTCCAGGGCCTCGAGGTCGTACAGCTCGGCGAGCTTCTTCCAGATGCCGGGGATGCGCGTGTGGTTGGCGGAGCCGTGGTCGTGGCTGCTGCCGGGCCCGTGGAGGTGCTGGCGCATCTGGTAGCTGAAGCCTTCGCGCGTCATGGACGACGCGATCTGGATCATGTGCATGTGCTTGTGCAGGCCGGTGGGCTTCCAGCGGATCAGGTTCTTGAAGAGCGAGGTTTCCTGGTCGTCGGTCCACGGGTCGTTGAGGATGGATTCGGCGGAGGGGAGGGCGGCGCTGGTGGGAGCGGCGTTGGAGGGCGGGAGGTCTTTGGTCGGGGTCTTGCTGGGCGTGGACGCGTGCGGCGTGGCCGCGGTGGAGGGTTTGGCGCGTTTCTTGGGCGGCATGGTCGCGGGGGTGCGGTGTGGTGTGGTGCGTTGCGGATGAAGCGGTGGGGCTGATGGAAGGGGCGAGTAGGTCGGACCAGCAGAAGATTGTTGTGGAGTGGAGTGCGATGGCAGTGGTGGGGCGGTTCTTCAATGGGGATTGAATGATGGCGGCGGGTGGTGAAGAAGAGACAGTGACAGGCAGCTCTGCAAGCTCGCGCACGCACGTCGGTACCTAGGGCTGAGTTCCCCGAAGCGCCGACAATCTCGCCGCACAATCCCTCCCTCCCCCGCTTCTGCAGCGGCAGATTGCGACACCGTCGTTGAAGATGAGATCGATCGACAGCCGTGTTGATCCTCCCCGGAGCCTTTTCTCGCGACTTATGGTAAGATGCTTCGAGCGTGCTGACTCGCTTGCGGCGGCTGGACTTACTTCGTTGGGCTTGTGAGAAGCTCGTCCGAATCGCCCAATTCTTTCAGGGATCTTGATCAGTCACAGCCATGCGTCATTTGATGCGATCGCGTAAAACTGTGGGTGGTGGATCTGATGATGATTTTTTATTTTCTTTTTGTTGCTGGCTTATACAGCGCCGCAAACGCATGTCTAGAGCGTCTGTGCATTGTCTTTCGGCACAACTATCATCCAACTCTACTTGAGTTACTGTCACCCGAGTCAATGCTTGTTTGGGCGTTCCTGCTAATGTGTGGCGCTTCAAATTTCTACTCTCAAGGAGCTCTAGCTGATTGCGTTATGAGCACTAAACGATGGGAACGGTCAATTACTGGTAGAAGATGGACTGGTATAGAAGTTTGATAATTATGCTCTATGTGATTACATCACTCTTCTCAAAGTGCTCAAGATACGCGGCGTCTATGGCGTGCCTGTGAATATCAGCACACCCTCTATGACGTCGATACATTCAACCAGTCACTCTATCAACCGTGCCAAGTGCAGCAACCACTGGTGGTGTCACCGCAGTTGCTGCAGCTGTAGTACGTGTCGGCCGAGTTGTCGGCGCCGCACTTGCAGCACTCGACGATGGCCATGTTTTTTGGGCTGGGAGCACTTCACGATGGCCGTGTTTTTGGGTAGGGAGTTTGTAGTGAGCGTCATGACTGGCGGTTGGTGGTGGTGGTGGTAGTGGTGCTGGGAAGTGTTGTGTTTGGTTTGAGACGGGTGGGTGGGGGGTGGTGGTGATGATGATGATAATTTCACTAATTCACTGCTTGCTTTATATCGCTTTCTCAAGAGGAGTTGTTTACGAACGTGCTCAGTGATATCCTTTGGTCGACAACGGCGTCGTTCTTGGAGCACACTGAAGCCGTGATGTCTCGTTAGAGGATGATAGCTGGAACAATGGCATTGTTCCAACACGACGAGAACAAAGGATGGGAAGTTTAGCAATTGGTGCAGGCGCATCAAGGCCGCTACGTGGATGGTGATGCACGGTAAGGCGCCCTCCACAACGTAAAATACACACAAAGAATGGCCGACTTTACGGTCCTCTCGATAGCATTGCTTAAAAGGGGCGAATAAACAGAATGATGGGGCAATATGAATAGATTGACCCTTGAAGGGCAGAAGCTCCGCTGCAAGGCATCATACGAAAAAGTGCGTCTGAGCTTAATCTTGTCATTCTGCATTAAGAAGGTGTATAGTAAGCCTCTAAAGTTCGTCAAAAGAAAAATTAATGGTCGTCTAGAAAAATGCATTGTCGACCAACAACGCACCAAAGAGGAATGCAAAGGTGAGGCCAAGTGATACGAGAGGCATCTAAAACTGACTTTGACATGCAAAACAGCGAAAATTCTGATCAAACAAAAACAGAGGAACCACTAGAATGACCCACGCTTGAACAAGCCCATCTTTCTACCGGACGCCGCTTCCCTCGCATACGAAATTCGTCTAGTACGTCAAGGAGACGCACTTGCCCACCCACTTCTCTCTGTTCATGACTGCTTCCTCCCAGATCCAAGCGGCGACATCTTCTCTGGTGATGGTATACCCGATCGCGGGGCCCGGCGCCTGATCCGACTTCGTGGTGCCTTCCCACCCCACTCGCAACGCCTGCGCCCCCTTCGCCTCTCCATCCAGCAGCAGCGACGGGCGTACAATGACGAAGTCCCGGAGCGAGCCCTCCTCCTTGGCCGCCACCACCCGGTCTTCCATGTTCCGCTTGTCCTCGTGCGGCACGCGCCCGAGCCAGTGGTACAGCGGCACGAACAGCAGCGGCACGTCCCGCTCCAGCCTGCTGACGCCGGTCGTGCTGATCGTGATCATGACCGGCCTCCCCTCGTTCCCGTCCTTCGCTCCGTGCACGCGGTAACCCTCGGCGATCAGGTCCCGCAGCGCATCCTGCACGGTCCGCGCCGCCGCGTCGCAGAGGCCCGGTTGTTGGAGCGTGGCGGGGGTGCGCAGGCTCCACTGGAGCTTCGGCAACGAGCCGACACCGCTCATGATGGTGTCGACGAGCGTCTTCTCCTGCGCGGGCACGCAGAGTAGGGTGCGCACGGCCGCGGCGTCGGACACGTCGCCGGCGATGATGGTAAGGTTGCGGTCGATCAGGTCGGCGGCGACGCCGCGGGAGGGGTCGAGCAGAAGTGTGCGCAGCTTCGCTGGGTTGCGGACGAGTGCTATGGCACGGTGGCCGGTTTTGAGGGTGCGCTCGAGCACGGGCAGGGTGCAGCCGCCAGTGGCGCCCAGGAAGGCGATGGTTTGAACTGGCATGGTGGTGGTGTTGGCGCTCATGGTTCTGGTGTTGGTTGGAAGTGGTGACGTGTGGTGGTTTTTATGGTAGTTGACGGCTGAAGGCTGTCTTGATAGAAATCGAGGGACTTGAGGTTGCTCGGAGTCGAAGACTGATTGATGGTGTTGATATTGGTGGCGCTCCCTGCTTCAACCCAGCTCTTTTATAATCCCAGCGGATATGACCGTCCATGCTGCGGCCTCTACTGCCAGGCAAGCCACCATTCTCTGAGGTTGCTCCATGGCTGTGATTGTGAGCTTGAAGTCCGGTCAGGCGGGGTGTGGTGGGGGTTAAAACGGGAGAATATGCGGTCGGTCGGCATGATTATTGCTCCGCCGGCGTTCCGGAATGGGCTAGCTGAGGAAGGCGCAGCGGGCATTGACCATTCAAAGAATAGCGCTCTGTTGCCTGCGATCCTTCGACGGGAGCATCCTCTCATAATGGCCAGCTATCCCAGTAGAACTTGAAACTAACTTTGAAGGATGGAATAAGCACGCGTTGCTCACAGAAGGCAACGGCCAAAATCTTTGATAAAAGTGTATTAATTCTCGGCATGCCAAACGATGCGATAGGCGGGAATTTTTACATCTACATGGGTTCTTGGGAGGCCGGGGTGTGTGCAGCGTGCTTGCATAGCAGCCGTCTGCGTCCGCCGGCTATTCCTAACGTAAGCTTTCCAGTGTTGCTGCGCTACTCGGGAACCCAGCCTCGTAGTCAGGATGTGGTACTGATGCACAGAGATAGAATCTTGTCAGCTCAGTGATGGGGAATGAGGGAGAGAAGAACCACTCTGTGCGGTTTCATGTTAGAATTGGGATCCTGCAGGAGTTGCCATCGCTTCCGCGTTTCTGTCGCTGCAACGGCATGCTACCAACTTTAGCACACGAGCACAGACCGGCCAATCCAAAGTTGATGTACTTCGCAAGATACAGGAAGCGTACAAGAGGCAAAAAGTTCATCTGCTCATTAGGGTTTTAATACTTGATCCAGAGCAGTGTTTCAGGCACCATCTTTGTGCTGATCCCGGAGCTCTGCAAAACTCGTCCGCATCTCCTCCGCTAATCTTCCACCAGCCCCTTCCAGAATTGTACCGACCAGGCTGTAGTTATTAAACAGAAAGCGGTCTTTTTTCCGCTGCTCCGCAATTCCTTTGCTCCGCTTAAGCAGGTAGGCCTCAAACTCAATACGCAAGCGCCACAAGCTGTTCGAAACTGGTTCATCGTCTGCCGCCTCAGAGCTCAATGCCAGAACACCGTGGAGGAAGTTGGCGAAGCGTTGAGTCAGGGCGACCGGCGCCGTGCTTTGAGCTTCCGAGGCTGATGTAGACGATGACGCCAGTATGCTAGTAGACGCTGCCGGGCGGCCCGGCAACGAAGCTGTCAGTGCTTGTATAGACTTGCAATGAGTGTCCATAATCTGCTGAAAGCGCGGCCAAAGCAGCATATTGGTTCCATTGATGTAGCTCTCGGCAGCGGGCACCTTGCGACGTTGCATTTCAAAAGCAAAGTGTTGATTGAGACGCACGCATAGCAGTATGCCCAGTGCATCCATGGTTGTGTCGATGAGCGACTTTGTGAGCGCCTGACCAAGAGCGAAGGTCGGCTCGAAGATTTGTGTAAATGTGCGGCCAATGGCATGATAGGACTGGGACGAAGAGAAGTAGGATGTTAGGAACGTATACTCAAACGCTGCGTTATCAACAATGGCAAGATTGAAGGTGTGGAAGGACAGCTCCAGATAATGCGTTGCTTTGTCTTCCTCGAGGACGTGCAGTGTGAGGGCGTTGTGGTTTGATCCTCTGAGCAGGTCCAGTCGCCTGCCAATAGAGAAAGCGTCGTGCGGTGGCGTAGGAACTTTAGCATTGCTCAGCATGGCACCGCGCCTTTGGTTCTCTGAACCCATGGCATCGTGCTGATCAATTACATGTAGTTTGAGTTTCTGAAGAGCCTGGTGGTAGCGCGTGAAGTGGTTGAGATAGTACCAACGCATCGTATTAACATATGCCTGGCAGAGCTCATCGGCGAGCTTCTTTTGATGGCGAGATAGAAATGCGTAGAGGTCCTTGAATTTCAGGAAACCTTGCTGCTGGATGATCTGCGCGTTGATGCTCGGCGATCTGAGCGCTTTGATCTGCGCCACTATGTAGTCGCGGACGCGCTCGACAGCCTTATTCATGGAGGGCCCAGTCAGCCTGTGCAGGGGAAAATAGTCGGGGTACAAATCACCTTGTTCGTCAGGTCTACAAGGAGCGGTTTCAGGTCGTTGAGGGCTTTGACCTTACTGTCGTCGTTCGACTTTGCATTGACAACCTTTGATCGTTTTTCGAGCTCCTGCAGGGCCTTTGAAAAACCTTCATCCACCGGCCCTTCCGCTATGCGTCGGACAACGGCGGGGGATATGCTGTTCTCTTCGACCGCAGGACCCAACAGCTTCTCCACAACTTTCCGGTTCTCCAACTTCGTGGTGAGACTTAGCGAGCGGTTTTGCAACGTCTCAATCTCCGCGGACACGGACCCCAGGTCAGCCTGGAAACCTGTGAGGTACGTTTCGACAGATTTTAGCACTTCATCACAGGCCTATACGCAATCAGCTTGACGATACGGCGAGCGCATCACAGCTACACGAGGTAGCATTTTCACGCAGAAAGCAGACATACCGTCACAGAGCGGTGCAAGTCCTCAAGTTTGTCACTGGCTTGGGCGTCTGAGGACATGGACATGTGAGTATGACACGGGAAAGGCGAGCCAGGGCATACATACATTCCTCGACGGATTCGGCGTTATGAGCCTGCAAATCAGCCGGTCGCCGCGGCGATTCGCATTCTACGGTTGCAAATGCAGCCAGGCTCAAGCCGCCGAAATCTACATCCTCCGTGATGTCCGGCGGACGTTCGACCGCAGCTCGAGCCGACTCGTCGCTCTGCTCGGGATTCTGCCTTTTGGGTGGGCCGCCTAGGATGTCCTCGAGCACCTTTTGGGGATCGGGCACGTCGGCGGGCGGCGAACTGTTGATCTGCACGCGCAGGCCGGAGCCATTGGGGAGGCGGGCCTGGGTGGGCAGGCTTGAGCTGGACGAGGTGGGCGACAGCAGGGACAATGACGAAGAGCGCGGGTTGACGCCGGGGCGCTGGGGCAGCGGGGCCAGGTACGGGCGGCGGTTAGGGGCAGGCGAGTACGAGCGGGCGGGAGAGGGCGAGGGCGCGGGCGAGTGCTGCGCGGATTGCGATGCGAACCACATCACGGTAGCGTGGGCGCGCGGGGCATGGTGTCGCGGGGCGCGGGAGTAGGCGTCACGGTGGATGGCCGGGGGAGCTGCTGGGGCTGGAGCGGGCTCCCGTGCCTGCGCAGAAGCGCCGGCTGCGGCTTGGGGGGCGACCTGGCACGGACGCCGGACGGGAGCTGGCCCAATGGGTCGACGGCGATTTGGTTGTTCCGGAAGACTAGTCTTTTCCCCTCCTCGTCCAAACAGAAATCGCACAACCAACTCTCCATCCTCCTCGACCCCTCCCATCACCTGCCACTTCTTCTCCGCCCGTTTCTTCCTCCCCCGCAAGCCTCGTCGCACCACCAGCTTTCATACGACACAATGGCCGACGACGCCCAGGTACGTGCCATCCCCAACGGCTGTTTTTTTCTCGCCTGCCCCACCTTTTATCGATTGTTGTTGCGCCCGGCTGCGTACTCGACATTCGACTCGCCATCGTGCCTTTGCAACGCCTGCTGACACGCGCATCCAGCATGAGCACACCTTCGAGAGCGCCGATGCCGGTGCCTCTCTCACCTACCCCATGCAGTGCTCTGCTCTGAGGAAGAACGGTTTCGTCGTCATCAAGAACCGTCCCTGCAAGATCGTCGAAATGTCCACCTCCAAGACCGGCAAGCACGGTCACGCCAAGGTCCACCTTGTCGCCATCGACATCTTCACCGGCAAGAAGCTCGAGGATCTCTCTCCGTCCACCCACAACATGGACGTCCCCAACGTCAGGCGCAGCGAGTACCAGCTCGTAAGTCACGGCCAGCCAAGATGCGCCAGCCCCACGCTGACATAATCTGTAGCTTGATGTCACCGACGACGGTTTCCTCTCCCTCATGTCCGACGACGGCTCCCTCAAGGACGACGTCAAGCTCCCCGATGGCGAGGTTGGCGACAAGATCAACAAGCTCTTCACCGAGGATGGCAAGGACACCAGTAAGTAGCCTTGGAAAGTGTTGATGAAGGTCTCTGCGACGTGATAGCTAACGCTCTTGCAGACGTCGTTGTCCTTACCTCCATGGGCGAGGAGGCCTGCATTGACGCCAAGGAGGCTCCTAAGGGCGCTTAAGCATTTTTCTTCTTGGAAAATTAAGCAGAAGGGGCCAGAATTGGAGCAAGCATGGAGCCCTGCTCGGGCACTACTCACAACAGCCCATGCTCTTTGAAAGCGGAACATGTGCGCGTCATGATGTAGCCCCGAAGTCGTGGCAGTTTCAGTTTTGATCCTTGAACGGCCACTTGAGGCAGGCAGGAGTGGGTGTGGATTTGGTTTTTTTGCGCGGATTACATTAGCTCGGGGCAGCGCTGCGATATGAAAACATACCGGCTCCAAAAATTTTCACGATGTCACGGAAAATAGACGTCTTTGTTCTTCGCTCGAGTGACGCTTGCAATATTTTGTCTTTATCTCTGATGCTTGGAAGGAAACGACTCCCCAGAATAGGCTGTCGTACTAAGCATTGAACAGTAAGAACTCATTGCCAAGCTTGAACAGAACAGTGTGATCTTTCGACATACATTTTTTTGCTCCATTGGGTTACAAACATGCTATCCTTCCCAAAGTTGCTTTCCAGGGAGCATTTATACGAATGGTCCAAGTCTACGTCTACATATGTTTTGTTGCGAGCACATGAACCGTTCATGCAGGAAACGCGCAATTTCTCTCGCATTAGTGCCTTGTAATGTAATTCGTCGTGGTGCATTCTTCAATTTCAAGCTGGCGTTATCGCGATGAGTACCCGAACTTTCGTACATGAGCTTGGCAATTTATGTACGATGACGCTTTCAGGACGCGATGCCGACGACGGATAGTCTTCGGCATGGAAGGCGAAATCGACGGCAAAGGGTAGACGTGGATGGAATCAAGGAAGAGCATCCAACAGATTCGAACGACCTAATCTCCTCTCTACATTCATCGCACAGTTAATTGTCCACCCATAGCTCCCCGACAGAGCCATTTTGTGACACTGGATGGTTGATTAGAGACGGTTTCACTTCGAAAGGGTTCAGGTCGGAGGCTTAGAGTGGCGAAGAACATGATTCGTACAATCGAATGGACGCAGGTGAACCAATATGCACGTGAGGTCGGGAAGATGCTGCCCCAAGAAGGGGTTGCTCCCCAATGGCGCACGCAGTATAATGAAAGGCTGGTTACTTGAGAAGTAAGCTAGCAAACTTCATGGTATTATTTTTGCTCCAAGACCTGAGAATTCAAGTGTTCCCTGTGAAAGGTGACGCAGCGTTGGTGAGGCATCGGCGCTGGGCGGTGGAGCCGCACGCCGGCTCGCTTAATTCGCACTAAGCCCAGCCAGCCGAAACTCCCCCACGCAGGTTTTGACCTCTTGCCCGACGACACTTTGTCCGCATCACCAGGTCACTAACGGAACAGCAAAGAGTGAGTCGCCCCAACCGTCTCCGTGCCGAGTTTCTGAGCGCTCTGCTGACTCTGATTCGCGATTTAGTGCAGATGTGAGCCTCCATCATGCCCGCGACCGGTTGCGCCGCTTTGCCGCACCGAACGAGAACTAACGCCTGTACCGCGTAGCTTCGTCAAGACCCTCACGGGCAAGACCATCACCCTCGAGGTCGAGTCCTCGGACACCATCGACAATGTCAAGAGCAAGATCCAGGACAAGGAGGGCATTCCCCCGGACCAGCAGCGCCTGATCTTCGCCGGCAAGCAGCTCGAGGATGGCCGCACCCTGTCCGACTACAACATCCAGAAGGTACGGTCTCCCGGACGCCTAGGTTGCTGGACAGTCTGAAGACTGCACGCGCGACTTTGGCCGCGAACGCATTCTCTGCCGATCGATTGCTGACGCGCATCGCTATATAGGAGTCCACTCTCCACCTGGTCCTCCGTCTCCGTGGTGGTATCATTGAGCCCTCGCTGAAGGCTCTTGCCTCCAAGTACAACTGCGACAAGATGATCTGCCGCAAGTGCTACGTACGTCAACTCCAAGAGCGCCGGTCGGGTTGAGTTTGCGCTCCGAACTCTCAATCTCTGCGCCACAAATTCTGGGACGTGGCAATGCTGACAAATTCGCAGGCTCGTCTGCCCCCGCGTGCCACCAACTGCCGCAAGAAGAAGTGCGGCCACACCAACCAGCTCCGCCCCAAGAAGAAGCTCAAATAAGCGACTCGTTTCGTTGCGGCGGTGGCAAGGTTGTGGAGTGGGATTTTACGGCGCTCAACGGGTCTGGGTGTGGGGCTACTTTAGCAGAGCTGTTACATACACTCCGGAACTTTCTTAACGAAGCAAAAAAGCATACCCATCGACAATCCACCCAAGGTTCCGAATCAGCCACCGTGAGCGCCGTGGCGATGGATGAGATTACTGGTGAATAGTTCTCGCTAGCAGGTGGCATCGTTCCTGGGGAAGACAATTGAGCCTTGACCGCTACAACACTACCAGAACAGCGCTTCGATGTCAAAATTTCTAACATAGGATCGAAGGCCCTTTGCTCCCTAGCCCTGGCGGCCTCACCTCGCTTTTGTGGTCCTGTATGCTACTGCGCCAAATAGCCACCATCGACTGGCAGCCCGATTCCAGTTACCCACGCAGCGTCATCCGAGGCCAGGAAAACAGCACCTTTAGCCACATCCGTCACATTTCCCCATTCGCCCCAAGGTGTAGTGTTGATCATGGACGCATTGACCTCGGGGTCGGTAAAGTTTCCCCTCGTCATGGAGGTTTTTGTGACTTGAGCTTGTGAGAGAAGTCGGGCAACGATGGGGCTGGCGACTTACAACCAGGGCACAGTGCGTTGCAGTGGACTCTATCAGCTGCGTAGTCAACAGCAATCTGCCTAGTCATGTTCAGAACGGCGCCTTTGCTTGCACAATAAGCGGCTGCCAGGGGCATGTGATCAGTTGGAACCGACTAGGAAGCATGTCTGGGACGTGATGTACCAGCGCCGTTTGTGATTCCCACATAGCCTAGCATGCTGGAAACATTCACGATCCAGCCTCGTCTCCCAGTGGGGTCCGGGCCTTGCCTGAGAAATTGGGCACAGGCGTATTTGCAGCCGAGATAGACTCCGCGAACGTTGACTCTCCTGGCCGATGTTTCAGCATCCCTTCGCCTTGAACGGTGGGCATGCACGGATACACTCACATCATTTTATCGAACTCGTCGTCTTCTTCCTCGTGCACACGGATGGCTCTATCCTTAATCCCAAGCCCCGCGTTATTGACAATGCTAGAGTTTGCGCGATGAAGTCTTGGTCAGTCCCTTGCACGCCTGCTGTTTGACTCGACGCTCTTCGTTGAGTCGCTAGGTTCTGCTTTTGTAGTTGTCTCTGGTCATCACATATGAATCTACTCACATGTCCATACGTCCGTCGCCCTTGCTGACGGCCAGCTCGATCGCCTGCTTGACGTCGGCTGGAAGACCAACATCGCACTTGGCAAACACGGCCTTGCCGTTACCGAACTGCTTGTTGATAAGCTCATGTGTTGGGACTATTGAATCCTCCCCATCTTCCACTCCCAGTAAAGGAGCGGGGCGCAAGTCTGCGCAGACGATCAACTTGGCGCCATGCGAAGCGTAAGCCAAGGCAATTGCACGGCCAAGGCCGGAAGAGGCGCCAGTGATGACGGCGACCTTCCCTTGGAGGCGAGGGAGGTGGCCGCCGGCGGATGCCGTGGTAGGATAGGGAGGCGCAGCTGACGGAGGCAGGGATGCGGCGTCGTTCCTGCTGCTGGTGTCTTGTTCAGGAAAGCTGCGGCCCTGTTCCGCACGGCGTTCGAAACGCCTGGGGGTGGTGGAAAGACGACGGTATGGATTAGGACGAAAGGAAGAATTGGCAGAGCGTAGTGCGGCGCAGAGCGTTCGCTTGTTGAGTAGTCGAATATTCATATTGCACAGCAGAAGGTTAATGGTGGCAGAAAGACGCTGCAGCGACAATGGCTGGCTACTACTTCTCATAAACCGAATGTCAAGTCGGCCGGATGGTGGCTACAAGCTTAAACGGACCAAGTTGACGTGTCGGCAGACCTTCCCCGCACGGCTACCCCTCCTCCCCAAAACGGCAATACCTGGCGCCCCGCCTTCCCTGGTCCACAACTTCTCACGACTCAACCTTCCTCCGCTTGCCGCCATCTGCACGCCCATGACAGCTGTCGCCCCTCCGGCCTGCGACTTTTCCAGCCGCCTGGGGTGACAGACGCCCGTGCACATAGTCGCACCACGGCCAACAGAGCCCCGGGCACGACAGTTGCACATTCGCACGGCCAGCTCAGAACCGACACCGGTCTGCTCGTTCCACTCCAGATCGTGCTTGCTGACACCCTGCCGTCTTCGCTTGCTGCTCCTGTCTCGACCTTGCAACCACAATCCCGACAGACCCATGGCATCTCAAACGCTTCTCGACATCCTGCGCTCGCGTAGCGCAGTTGACTGCGATACGCTCGACGCCTCCGTTGCGGCAGAGCTGGGCCCGTTTGTTGACTGCACTTGCAACCAGGCAATTGCATGCTTTGAGCTACAGGAACACCGGCACAAGGAGCTTCTCACCAAGGCCGCCGCCATCGCGAAAGATGCGAGCCCAAAATATCCCGACGTGAAAGTCGAAACACTGGCAGTTGAGATCGGCGTGAGTTTTCCATCACACAAGTGCTGGCAAGGAAAGCGGTGGCCCAATGCATATGCTAACGTGAGCTCGCTCGGCACTTCAGACCATCCTGCTTGCCCTCCAGGTCTATCCCAACCTCACAGGCTTCGTGCACATTCAAGCCAACCCGTTCGACGCTTACAGTGTCGTCAAAACTGTGGCCGGCGGTCGCCGCCTCGTGTCTCTTTTTCAAGAAGTCGATTCATCCTTTGACCCAACACGTATCTGTATCAAAATCGCTAGCACATGGGAGGGCCTGCAGGCGTGCCGAGAGCTCGAATCCAAGCACAATATCCGAACCCTTGCTACGACGCTGTTCACCATTGAACAGGCAGCGCTAGCGGCAGAGGTCGGTTGCCGGTACATTGCACCATACGTCAACGAGCTCCGTGTGCACTTTGACAAGTCGTAAGTTCCCGCCCACCTCCGCGCGTACAAGTAGACCCCATGGACTCACATTTTGAGCACATAGGTACACCGATCCGTCCCCCAACCTTTCACTCTGCGTCGCCTCTCAGCGTTATTTCCTTGCGCATTCCTACTCAACACAGGTCTTGCCCGCGAGCCTTACGAGCGCTGCCGAATGCATGAAACTGGCCGGGGTCCAGCATATCACCATCGCACCCGCTTTACTCCGTGAGCTTGCCGCTACGCAGGCTGGCGCAACGTCTGTCGCCGCACAGGCTCATTCGCTTTTTGACGATGCATCCCTTGCTCATGCGCCCGTGCCGCCCAAGTTGAGCTATTTGAATGACGAGGCAGGGTACCGAATTGCGATCACGCGAGCGGATAAGGGGAGAGAGGAAGGAAAGTTGACCTACGTAAGTTCTCGTGCAGCGATGGTCTCTTGGCTCAGCCAATCCGTGTACTTACGTTCTCAAACAGGCCATCAATACTTTCTGCGATATGCAGGCCGCATTAGAGAAGGCGATGAAGACTGTACTCAACGCAACACCGTAAAGTTGGAAGGCCGCACTGCGGGTGAAAAAAGAGTTCGGCCCTCTACGACCAGCTTGAGGTGTCTCCAATGCAAGACTTGGCCACAAGAATAAAACTAGGCAATGGAAGCCAGTAAAAAAGAAAAATGACAAGAAATTGAGATGCAGGATCATTGTGCCGTCGTCAACAATATGGATGGGAATTAATACTGTCCAGCTCTGATTCGCTATTCTGCTACCCCAAATATCCCATCACGAAGCCAATCTTAACTCTTTTCGGTCAAGCCTTCATCAAGGTTTAAACCACGCTAATAGCTACTGCAGAAGCGAGCCGGCACGAACCAATTTAGACTTATGCTGACTGAGTTCAATTATCAGCGACTCTTACACGACCTGAAAAAATCCTGGCTGAGCAAGCTGGGCAACAGCAAAACCGCGAAGTGATCGAAGCTATCAAAGTGCGCCTATCATATATGCCGATGCCCCGTCATTCCCCACACGCGACGCCTATGTCGTCAGTGCGGATGCTCGCCAAAATAAATCAAGGAACCTGTCTCGTGAGGCATTGATGAGCATGGCACGAGTGCAAGGTCGGCGTCACGGAAACGCCAGGGATACCTCGAGGACGGGAAAGTTGGACGAATGGTCACAGAAATAGTGAGCCCGTTACCCGAAGCACGCGGAACAGTGGTATTTAGATATCAACGATATCTCGAGTCACGTAGCTTTTCATTGCATCGTCAGGGGGGGCAAAACGAAAACGCCATAAAACATGATCCAAATTTTATTGCCGCGCCTTTTCAGCCAGCCACCCAAAACACGCGTCTCGGCCGCTATCTCAACCAGAACCGCTTCCCAAAAGCCTTCCGTTGTTTTCGCATCTAAGATAACGCAAATAAAAAAGGCGTCATTGGGCTAACCGTCCGGTCGCGCGTCATCTCAACCGCGTAGTCTCTTCGCCATAGGACCACATTAAGGTCTCGAGAGCTCAGCAAGCGCCACTGCTGGGATCTTATCTACTGTCGTGTTCTCCGATGTCTCATGCAGGATCAAATAACCGCCCGCCTTCTTACGATCCGTCACGTAACCACACCCTTTTTTCCCTAATTTTTTTGTTTCCATTTGTAGATTGAGGATGCGGCCGGGGAAGAAGCAGAAACAAGCCGTTGTCGATAAACGTGATGCAAAAGTGGAAGAGTAGACGAACAGGGTAGGCAAAACGTCGATCGTATCCAAACCAGCTAAAAATTTTGGTGGGAGGGGAAGCGAAGACGGGCATAATACACCGCATACATTCGTGAAAAGTTGGAAGAAAAGGGGAAAACCTGGCCCTTCGCCTGACGAAGCGGAATAACAGTAAGATCGATGGCCCCGAGAGGACGCGGGATTGTTCCTCTAACTTGTGATAGGAAAATGAAACTAAGGAAATGACGCCTCGCAGAAAATGTCGGTCGATGTGAACGTGGCCGGATCGAACGCGATTATAAGCTATCCGGGAGCAAGCACTGGCGGGAGGCGGTATTGTCGAGTCGAACAATCCTCCATGCGTGTTTAGTACTAGCCTTGCACTCGCACAGAGCGAAGAGTCAAGCTCGCAACCCTAAGCAGGTGCGCCTCAGTTTCAGTAGCGCGGGCGCTTCCAGTAGTATTGCTAGGGAAAAAGTATCAGCAAAACGGGCATGGGAGAACAATGCCAGCGTTCAAGCGCCTCGAAGGCCAATCCTTACCTTGTGGGCTTTCCTCACTGAGCGCAAGCCAGTGCCACCGATACCGCCCATGACCGCATCACGGCGCATGTGGTTCTCGTCCATCTCGGGGACGTAGTAGTACTCGTTCTCCAGGCTGTGGCCGGATGCATCCTTGCCGACACGGGTGATCTCACCAATGCAAGCAATAGCATCAAGCATTTGCTGAAGATCGCTGCCGCTCAATCTAGCCGTCGACTCAGCATCTTGCTCTTCCAACATGGCCCCCTTGCCTGCACGACGAGAGCGTGCACCGTCGGTGGATCCACCACGCAGCTCTGCCGGAAGGTTGCCAAGGATCGTCGACAGGGGCATCGAGTGGAGGCGAGAGAAGGCAAGCTGATTGATGACGTGGTTCTTGATCGGCGACTCATTGATCCTGGGAGTCGACTCAGGGTTGGTGCGCGGGGCATCAGAATTGCTCTGTGCACCGTCGGGAGACTCAGGGTGGGACCTCGGGTCCTTAAGAGGACGGCGCCGCCTGTTCTGGGACGAAGCAGTCCCGCCGTGCACGTTGGACATGGATTGCATGCGCGAGAGAATGTTTGCACCGAAGGGTCCAAATGAGTGAACCACAGGATCATTTTCTTCGTCCCGATCAGAGAAGTCGTCAGACTCAAAAGACGAAGCACTGGTCTGAGGTGTCTTACCCTCGTGGGCAGATGCGCAGGCAGTACGCGACGATTGAGACTCAGCGAGAGCTGCTCGCGCCTTGTCATCGCCTGACTCGCCGTCCTCGTACACTTCGACGGCTGGAGGCTCGAGATCAGCAGGGTCAGAAGCTAGGAACGTGTCGTCATTGGAATTGGAGGCCTTAGGCCCGAGAGACTCGGGGGACTGCGGGGCGAACGGTGGAGGGCTTGAATTGAAGCCAGCGGTGGATCCGGCCCTCCTCCTGGTTGGACTGGCCTCTTCCCAAGTTGTATCCGAAGCTACTGACATGCTCCGCTTCCTGTCGCGGATGAAGGGCCAAGCGAGTAGAACACGCGTATCCTGAACGTCCAACATGATGTCGGCAGAGGGTTGGTCGGACGAGAAAGTGTCACCCTTGGCCAGATCATATATCTGTCCGCGGCAGTGCACCTTGACACCATTCCAGCCAAGACATTCGATGAAGACGCGACCGGACGTGTGCTCGTCGGTCGGAGCGTGGTAGATGGCACGGACATGGACGCGTGAAATCAGGCGATTGGCAGAAAGCTGGTGATGAGATGAATTGCTCGAGCGGCCCATGAGGAGGGGCTCTCCGCTCGCGGGCACCTCGATGGAGGGCACGGCGCAGAGAGGGTTCCGTTCGGAGAGAGTAGAGAGAGTACGTTGCAGGGGTTGGCGAAGTTGGCGCGTCGGCGAGGAAGGCAGCACGCCGGTGGACGAGGTGGGCATTGGCGTGGGATAGTACTTCAGCTCGGCCTTGGGCAACGCGTTGTTATCGTCATACTTGCGCTTGGGGGCCCGCGGCAGGGGCGACGACAGAGGCTCAAAGGCGGGCAGCAGCTTCGGGGGGCTGGAGGGGACGGGCCGGCATGGCGACGAGTCGTCAATGGCGGAGTAGAGGTGATGGCGGCGGATGGGCGAGTCCATGGCGTCGAGGGCGAGCGTCGACGCGGAGGATGACGGTGGCTGGTCGGCGACGTGCAGACAGGGCCGGCAGCACGGCGAGCGGCGGACGGGGCCGCAGCTGCGAGGAGGACAGGGGCAGCGCTGGCGAGAGGAAACGTGTGCTTCCGGGGCGGGTGCGGGCTCAGAGCGAAGCGGCCATGACGGTCAGGGCGGAGGGAAGAAGAAGACGAGAGAGGGCTGGGAGCGGCCGGCAGCGAATTTGAACGAGCCTGACGCGGTGCGCGACCTCCGGAGGTGGATTCTACGACGCGGACGCTCAGACGACTTAGGTGCTCCACACCTTCAGGCAAGAACCCCGTGGCTACGGTTGCCGATGGCGCAGGCGACGCCAAACCGACGCGCTCAGCCGCTTGCTTGTTTGACATCGCGCTCCCACGCGTTCTCCAGCCCGCCCCAGGGCACGCGTGCAATGCTCACGAGCTCCCCTAGGCCTCGCCATGACATCGCGGCGCGTCTAGTGCACGCAGCACTGCAGATCGCGGCCCCCAGAGCGTGCAAAATCCAGACCCGGCACATGGCGGCGGCGCTTCTGCCCGCTTGCGGCCGGCCGCAGATTTCCAACCCGGCCAAGCTGCTAGCATGTATCTGTATGTGCCAGGACGTCCGCTTGCTTACCGCAGCCCGCGTCACGGCCAACGCTCTGCATCGGGTAGGTCGCCTTGGGGACGCGCCAAAGTGGTCCAGCCGGGACGTCCAGCGCTGTCGCAACTCACGAGGAGCGAAACTTGGGAATCGCCCGGCGCAAGCAAGCACTCGGCTCCGTGTGGCCATCCTCCTTTCCTTCGTTCTCTGTTCTGTCTCACCGACACTATTACATGGGGGCTCGTGATCAAGCGCTTAGTCGGGCTGCCTCGACTGCGGCAGTGAGTCGTGCCAGTATCGCGGTCTCGGCGGTGACGAGGGCGGCAACCCGCGGCAGAAAGAAAGCCGCCGACATTTTTGGCCCAGAATTTCTGCGACACCCTCGCCCAGCATCCACGAGGCACCCACCCGCCGCACTCCGCCCCGACAGCCCTAGCAACCATGGCGAAGTCTTCAGATGCTCCCGCGACCAAGTCTGAGTCGGTATCGCCCTATCAGCTCGATTCCGCCCAGGCTTTGCGCGCCGCAAAGGCTTTGACCGCGCACATCAAGTCCTCCGAGAGCACCAAGGCCGCCACGTCCACCAAGAAGAACCTCCTTGAGGACGAGTCTTCCGAAGATGATGATGTCGCCGCCGACGGCCAGGTTCCAGTGTGGCTGATTGTAACCACCAAGAAACACATTGTCGACAAGAAGCGCCTGAAGCCGACCAAAATCGCGTTGCCACACCCCTTGCCTGCGCCTGGCCAGAGGATATGTTTAATGTAAGAGCAAATATGCACGCCTTAGTAGCTTGAGGGATGGCCTTTTTAACTCGCCATGCAGCACCGCGGACCCCCAGCGCTCGTACAAAGACCTGATTGAAGAGACGGCCTTCCCCCAAGAATTGCGCGAGCGCATTGGCCGCGTTATCGGCATTTCTAAGCTCAAGGCGAAGTACAAGACCTACGAGGCCAAGCGCCAGCTCTATGCCGAGTACGACATTTTCCTGGCCGACGATCGCATCATCACTTTCCTTCCTTCTGCCCTGGGCAAGGTTTTCTACAAGAGCACGGCGAAGCGCCCTGTGCCCGTCCACTTGATGGGCAATGAAAAGGTGCAGAAGGACGCTGAGGGCAAGAAGCCCAGGAAGTCCGGCGAGGACAAGAGCTCCAGCATCGTTGGCTCGCCGGCCGCCGTGGCGAAGGATATGCAGAAAGCACTGGACTCGGCCCTCGTGCACTTGAGCCCATCCGCAACCACTGCTATCCGTATTGCAAACGCAAGTTTTGAGCCGAAGAAGATCACTGAGAACCTGAACGCCGTCGTTCAAGCGCTCACGACGCAAGAGAAGCTGATCCCGAAGGGTTGGAAGAACATCCGCTCGCTCCACATAAAGGGGCCGGAAACGACTGCCCTGCCGGTCTGGTTGGCCGATGAACTGTGGGTGGAGGAGCAGGACGTCCTGGACGAGAAGCACAAGCCCGTTGACAAGTCGGAAAGGTTGAAGATCAAGGAGGACGAGCAGAACAAGAAGCGGAAGCCACTTGAAGATGCGAAGGAGGAAGCCAGCGAGAAGCCGGCGAAGAAGTCCAAGAAGGAGAAGGTGCAGGGTGCTGACCTGAGCAAGGAAATTGCGCAGCGCAAAGAGACGTTGCGGAAACAGAAGAAGGCGGCCAAAGCCGATGCATAGTTCTTACTTCGTAGGATGCTACTGGGTCAGCAGGGCAAACCGAGGCGTTTGGGCGTCAAGTAGATCAAAACCAGGGATTGTAGCATTTGGAACCAACATTCAGTTCATGTACCCCAAAAGGAGCGGGTTTCAGAGGTAGTGAATAATGCATTTTTCATGGACCCATACGTGTTGCGATGCAAGGCCCGGCGACATGCGATATATGGGTAATGTTATCGCTGGCTCCTGTGCAACGGTTTTGGAAGGTGGAAGGGAGAGGGTAATAGGATTAGCACGAGACGCTGCATCGTTCTTGGCCTCGGCACGCTTCCCGGCTCCTTCTGTTTCTGTGACAAATGGACCACCCGGCGACCTGGTATTGTTAAGCGCAGCGTAACCTCAGAAGCCGATCTCCGTCGAACCAAGACAAAGGTCAGCAACGACGCGCATGCATACACCACCCGCATTCCGCATTTCCGCCTCGCAGACGCGCCTCGAAGTGCGACATCCTTAGCGCGACGGTCGGCATCCCGGCCGGCGCGTGAGTTGGTCCTGAGACTAAAAAATAGCCCAAAAGAAAAAATAGATAGTGGCCATCAGTCTGCAACATCCAGTCCGTCCGTGAAGAACAAAACGCTGAGAAGCAAGCAGCTAGCCTACCGCAGGGCTCAAGCCAACCACACAATGCCCTCACACTCCCGCAACTCTTCGCAGGCGCGCTCCACCCACCAGCATGCGCCGACGACCCCCAGCCAGCTGCGCGAATCGCATTATCCTTCCGTCTCGCCCGAACAATCGACACACACCGACTTTGGCATCCCCAGCGCCAAGAGTGGGGCTGCACCTCGCGACAGCTCCAACACACCCACCTCTCCCCGCCATGGCTCTCAGACCTCTGTTCGCTCTCCAACATTCCCCGAATCCCCCGCCGACCACCTCGAGTCGAACGCGCGAACGCATCTATTGAGCCTGCGCGACGGCGAAAGGAGCCCTTCTTTTTCGCACGATATGTCGCCTGGGAGGTCACCGCGGCCGGAGACGGCGAGGAGTTATGGGAGCTTCAACTCGGAAATTCTGCGCGATGGTTTTGGCGGTCGCTATCCGGGCGATGACACCGCCAACACGCCAGATGCCGCTACCTCGCTGCTGGGAGACACCCTGTCGGATGGCCTGCTGGACAGGCAAGGAAAGCAAAACACAACCTCGTGGCTGGCAGAGAGACATGGCATCAGGAACAGGAAGATGATGTGCGCAATGGGTCCATACACTCAGTCACAGCCCTGCTAACGCGCTCTGGACAGGTACTTGGCCTACTACGTGCCAATTTTCAACTGGATCCCGCAGTACAAGCTGCGCTACCTGCGCGGCGATTTCGTAGCGGCTGTCACCATGGCCTCGTTCTACATTCCCATGTCCTTGTCCTACGCGTCCAACCTCGGCCACATCCCGCCGATCAACGGCCTGTACAGCTTCTTTATCAATCCCCTAATCTATGCCGTCCTGGGCACCGCGCCGATGATGGTGGTGGGCCCCGAGGCCCCAGGCTCGCTCCTCACCGGCGAAGTGGTCAGGGAGAACATTCGGAGGGGTGCATCCGGCGACGACGACGCACAACTGAACGCGGAGATTGCTGGTATCACGACCTCCATCGCTGGGTTAGTCATTCTCCTGGGTGGCTTATTCCGGCTTGGGTTCTTGGACAACGTCCTCAGCAGACCATTCTTGCGAGGCTTTATCAGTGCCATCGGCGTCGTTATCTTCATCGACCAGCTTATTCCCCAGATGGGGATCGCTCGTCTCGCAGACGGACCTCACGGCGTCCAGCACGGCAGTGCCGTTGAGAAGTTGATCTTCATTATCAAGCATGCTGGACAGTCGCACAGCCTTACGTGCGCCGTTTCCTTTGGCGCCTTTTTTACCATCATGTTCTTTAGGTTAGTTGCATGCATGTCTCTCTCCGCACCACGAGCACTGACACAGAACAGGGAATTGAAAAAACGGCTCCAGCCCCGGTATCCCGCTGTTGCATTCATTCCGGACCGGTTCGTCGTCGTCGTACTGTCCGTCATTCTTACATGGAGATACCGCTGGGATGAACACGGCCTGGCCATTCTTGGAAACGTCAACACAGCGGGCGGCCACCTGTTCAAAGTGCACTTCCCCTTCGATTTCTCACATCTCAAGTACGCTTCGAGCGCTTTCGAAACCGCCTTTACCATCGCGTTGCTCGGCTTTTTCGAGTCTTCTGTGGCCGCAAAGAGTTTGCCTCCTGCCAAAGACGGACTTCAAACCATCAACACCAGCACAAACAGGGAGCTGGTCGCGTTGGGCGTTGCCAATGTGACCGGAGGGCTCTTCATGGCCTTGCCCGCATTTGGCGGGTATGGTAGGAGCAAAGTAAACGCGTCAACTGGCGGCAGGACACCGATGAGCAGCATCTTCTTGAGTTTGATCACTCTGATGTGCCTACTTTTCCTTCTGCCGTATTTCTATTACCTTCCAGTAAGTCTGCAGTCCATACCAGCCCGGCCCATACCTCTCCTAACAACCACGTAGAAAGGTGTCCTCTCCGCCATGATTGGTGTCGTCGCATTTTCCTTGGTGGAAGAGGCGCCGCACGACATTCATTTCTTCCTCAAGATCCGCGGCTGGTCCGAGCTGAGCTTGATGCTCATCATCTTCTTTGTGACCATTTTCTGGGACCTGAAGAAGGGGATCGCGGTGGGTATCGGCCTCTCGCTCCTGCGTGTCATCAAGCATGCGACCCGCCCGCGGATTCAGATTCTCGGCCGGGTGCCGGGGACGACGGAGCGCTTCGAGAACGCCGAAATGGACCCCGGGAGGCTTGAATTCGTCGAGGGCTGCTTGATCGTCAAGATTCCCGAGCCGCTTACCTTCGCGAACACGGGAAGCCTGCGCAATCGTCTCAAACGTCTGGAGGAGCATGGGACGAATGCCGCGCATCCAGCGCTGCCGCGTGTGCGCCGCGAGGAGCACAACAGAAACGTGATTTTCGACGTGCACGGCGTGACTTCACTTGACGGTGCAGGTGCGCAGGTACTGCTGGAAATTGTACAAAATTACGTCGACAGGGGCGTCAGAGTATTTTTCTGCCGAGTGCGTCGCGAGGGAAGCGAGGTGTGGAGGTTGTTTGAGCAGAGCGGTATCGTGGAAACAGCTGGTGGGCGGAGGCATTTTGTCAGCAGCGTTGACCAGGCTCTCCGTATGACGGAATTGGAGAGTTTGACGGAAGCGCTCGAAAGAGAGGGTGACAGCCAAGAAGGTCGCTCGTAAAGGTGAAGAGGGATTGCTAGATCAAGAAGCTGTAAGACGGTCGGGACTATTCGGAGGACTAGGGATAGAAGAGGGGGTTTATGTTCTTAGAGGCGCTAGGCGTTTTCTTTGGCGGTCCGAGCCGATTGGACTGTTGCTTGGAGCATCCGTGTGGAATGCAGCAATGCATCGAGTTTAGGTGCAAGTGTTTCACGTGTGCTTGTGCGCAGGGAGGTCAGAGCGTTCAGCGGCGAGGTCCGTGAGTGCGCGGCCCCATGGGGAGAGGAAAAGGTGTGGAGACGTTGCACGGCGCAGCACGCGGCCTGCCCCGCCCGTCGACCGTACAATATCGACCGCGATCGGCCTGCGCAGTCTCCCTTCCGAACAGGGTGCATGACGTCGCGCACGGGTCCGTAAGACGGCACTGGCACGCTGGTACGCTGTGCCGCTAATAAGCCGCGCCGTGGTCACCGCGATAGCTGGCAACCAGTCAGAGGCAGCGCCCATGTTCGGGTGTGGGGAAGAGAAGCTCAGACGGGGTAGTAGGATTCCTGGGCGAGGCTCGGCACACATCGATGGCTTGACCAGCACAGGGCATATTACTCCTCCCGGAGCGAATCGCTGGCAGCGGCTGACACGGTCGCATAAAAATCTGGCTGCCGCTCTCTTTAGGCGACGGAGGCAGAGTGGGTATAAAGCCAGCGGCTGCTTGGCTCTGGCCGTTGCTTGTTTCCTGCAACTTCTCCTCGGCGTCCACGCTTGGTACTCGCTTGGTCTTGCTTGGCGACCCGCCCGCAAAGCTTCGCCTCTCCCGGTCCGCCCCAGCGAGACTCGTTCCTTGTTCCTCGTTCCTCCGCCCGCCATGTCCGAAAAGTACGGCGCCGAGGGCGTGGAGAATGTCGCCCCCCGCGCGCCTGCGAGCGGCGCTGCGGATCCCGACGAGCACATGAGTGTCGGCCGCTACATCGCCACGCGCATCCCTACGCTGAAGCCGCCAATGGCCCGCGCGCCTAACCCTTTCAAGCTCCTGGCCATGCTCAACACGCAGCAGTGGCTGTTTTTCCTGGTCGCCTTCATCGCGTGGACGTGGGATGCGTTCGATTTCTTCACCGTTAGTTTGACGTTAGTCCGCCCGCCCACGCTAGCAGTGAGCTACCGCGCAGCTAACGAACCACGATCTGCAGGGTTGAAGATCTCGCCGAGGAATTCGACAAGAGCAAAAAGGACATAACTTGGGGCATCACCCTCGTGTTGATGCTGCGGTCTGTTGGCTCCATCATCTTCGGAATTGCCGCCGATCGCTGGGGCCGCAAGTGGCCTTTCATCGTCAACAACGTCCTTTTCATCATCCTCGAGCTCGGAACTGGTTTCTGCAGTACCTACAAACAATTCCTGGGTGTCAGGGCGCTTTTCGGCATTGCCATGGGCGGTCTGTACGGCAATGCGGCCGCTACTGCGCTGGAAGACTGTCCGGAACAGGCGCGTGGCCTGATCTCTGGCATGCTGCAACAGGGCTATGCTTTTGGGTATTTGTTGGCCACCGTCTTTGCTAGAGGCCTGGTCAACACCACCAGTCATGGCTGGAGACCCGTGAGTTTCTAAGTCCCGCCTAAAAATCAGCCGCACTTCTGACTAATGTTGCCACAAGCTTTTCTGGTTCGGCGCATGCCCTCCTGTTTTGATCATCATCTTCCGTCTCTGTTTACCCGAGACGCAGGCATACCAAGAGCGCGAGAGGGTCCGAGAGGCCGGTCACAACGTTTCCAAGACCTTCATGGCCGAGGGCAAAGTTGCGCTCAAGAAACATTGGCTTCTATTGATCTACATGGTCTTGCTCATGGCCGGTTTCAATTTCATGGTGGGTACAGCATTCTCGGACGGTGCCGTACAGAAATGGCATGTAAGCTGACAACGCCACCGTATAGTCGCACGGATCGCAGGATCTGTATCCCACAATGTTGCAGAACCAATACAACTTCAGCCCTGATGCGGTCACGGTCACTCAAGTGGTCGCCAACCTCGGCGCCATGACCGGCGGTACTGTCATCGGCTACTGCTCGCAGATATTCGGCCGCCGTTTTAGCATCATCTTCATCAGCATCATCGGCGGCGCTCTGCTCTACCCATACACCTTCGTCTCGGACACGCGCATCATCGCGCCCGCCTTCTTCGAGCAGTTCTGCGTCCAGGGTGCCTGGGGCGTCATCCCCATCCACCTCATGGAACTCTCGCCCGGCAGCTTCAGGACTTTCGTCGTCGGCACCTCGTACCAGCTGGGCAACCTGGTGTCCAGCGCATCGAGCACCATCGAGGCGACGATCGGAGAGCGCTTTCCGCTGCCTCCCAAGGGTGATGTAGAGCGCTACGCGTACGGAAAGGTCATCTGCATCTTCATGGGCTGCGTCTTCGCCTACGTCATCGTCTTGACGCTGGTCGGCCCCGAGTACCGCGGCAGGGGATTCGACGTGGCGCACGATAGCGACATGGAGGAAGCTGCGAACGTGGACCATGAAGGCATCCAACGCATTGTCCACCCGGGAGCCACTGGCCCGGGCGTCTATGAGGGTGATAAAGAAGGGGTAACAATGAGGGAAAATGTTTAGATGCTGAAGTGGATGGAAACAATGTAGTCGTGTGAGGCTGCACAGCCAAATACACATTACCGAAGAGAGAATCTGCGTACAAATATTAGAAGAAGCTGCAGGCTGAGTGGAAATACCCCGCATACGTGTTGATAATCACCTAACCTGTTCCGGTGCCGGTTGCCTACCTACTTCATATAGCTAGCCCGATCAACAGTATAAGCTAGGAGCTGGTTATCAGATTGCCGAATTGGAGGAAACCTGGGTGAAAATTACAGCGGTCCATGACGCAACGGTTTTATTTATAGAAACAGACACGCGCACGTGATGCGCACGTGCCAACAGTCAACCCATTCGTACAGAGCTTGCATGCGAGGAACGCAGGCCACAAATCCTCATGGAAGAGAAATGGAGCTGCATTGGTTTAGTGCGTGACGGAATGGTCAGGTGGCGCTTTCCGTCTGACAGCCCACCCGACTTTACTACTTGGCCACAACACGTCACTTCTTTACTCGCCGTTCTTCTCTGGCCCGGCTCAGCGACCGTCGGTGTTCCGTACGACGATACGGCAGCACGTTCCAGTCATGAACGACGTGCTCCCATCGTATGAGGCCGCAAACACCAGGGACTATTGGTCCATCGTCGCGCGGTACATATCTTCGGCGGATCTCTGTTCTGCAGCGCTCGTCTGCCGGCAGTGGCACGGCATCTTCACCCGCCAACTCTGGGGCAACCCAGCTTCACATTTCGGCGTAGAGAATGATGTCGTCTACGGTGCGCTTCCCCTGCGCCGCCTGCACCCTCATCGCTGATGACAAGCAGTCGCCCTTGTCCGTTTCCGCAGGACGCTAGCTTGGGCAAGGCTGAGCACGAGAGAGCTGACACACACGCTCCATCTCCCACCGGCACATGCGGAAATCTATGATGGCCCCCACGCTGAGTGGCTGCGCGATATCCTCGAGTACCTGCCTCGACTCCAATCGCTGATCGTCTACGGCCTGCCGTTTTTCGACCATGGCGCGTTGATTACCCTTCGTCGTCCAAGCAACCCAAGGCTGTCATCGCTCTCCGACAGCCTTCGACGAATGACCTACGACTTCCCTTTGTTCTGGCTCCGGTACCTGGACGCGTCCGCCTGCACCAACGCCACGTACAGCGGTCTTGCCGAAGCCCTGCAGCATTTCCCCGCCCTGCTGTATCTCGACCTCTCGAAGACGAAATCCGCAAAGGGTGCTGACGTGTTGTCCGTTTTGAAACATTGTCACAGCCTGAGGATCTTGAAGCTTCGGTCGCTGGGACTGAAGGACGTCGAGATCGAGGCGCTGGCGACCGCTGTGAAGACGAGACTCAAAAGCCTCGATGTCCGCGGCAATCAGCTGACTGACAAGAGTGCGCGCATTCTCCTGGACAATTGCTTCAGTCCGAAGAAGCCTTGGCCGCCCAGGCGTCCCGATGGCCCGTCGAGTGAGATGGACTCGCCAGCATCTCCGTCATCGCCCATGCACCACCCATTCATGTTTGATCAGTATGGTAATGAAGACTTTGATAAAGTTCTGCGCGCCAAGCTGGTTGGTGAATTTGCGGGTAATGCCTTCATCAACGACGCCTACTCTGGTGGGATCACACATTTGTACATCTCGGATAACAACATCACTGTTGAAGGAGTGTCAGGGCTCCTGTATTCCAAGAAGCTCAATGTGTTTGATGCAGGCACCGTCGCCAGAGGCCTGACGCGAAAGCCAAAGCCGCCGTATTTGCTGTCCTTCGAAGATTCAGAAGACCATGAAGATTTCGCGATGCCGGGTGCGGAGAAGCTCTCACCTATCATCAAGAAGTTCGCAGCTGGAAGGCTGACGTACCTGCGCATCAACCATGCTGTCGTTACCGAAGAAACTGCGGTTGCGGATCTCACAGTCGGGAGAGTTGAGATGGAGGGCGATCTCGGAATATACGCGCCTTCCTCAGCACTCGAGCTCGATGGATCCAATCAGATACACGAGGCCCCCACAGATAGTGCCGCAGTGCACGAGCTGCAAGGTAGCCAGGCGCTTCAAGCCGAATTGCCTGCTTCCGAACCACAGGTGTTTGAATTACCGGGTGACTTTCCCCCGACGCCATCATTGAAGCCGGAGATTGTGGTCGATCCACCGGAAACACCCGAACCCAGCAGCCAAAGTGATGTAGTCACGGAGCTCCTTCACGGAACCGAGAAAATGAGCTTGCAAGACGGAGAGTCTACGCCTGAGCCCGTGGAAACGCTCCAGACGCGTGACAGCCAGCGCGAGACGAGCCGTCGGAGAGCTTCATCTATCGCTCTTGATGACCGTCGTGCGCGACTGGAGTTTCGGCAGTCGGACGAGCATCATCTCCATCCTGGCATGCTACCCAATCTGGAGACGTTGGTTCTCACCGATGTACCGCTTGAAGTGGAAGCCCCAGAAGTTGTGCGTCGGCTCATCCAGTTCATCAAGGACTGTGCTGAGGAAGCACACATTGCGCGACAGGCGGCCAAAGGAGCTTATGCCCTCCCTCCAGGGCGTGATAGACAACTTGCCGAACGGGAGTATGCTCGTTCGCAGTTCGCTTTGCGAACGATCATCCTGGAGATGGAGCCACCGGGCGGCTCTGCGCCACCGAAGAAGCCTACCACCGCGTGGCGCCAGTATCCGTCAAAGTCGTCCACGGAGGATCCTGACTCGGATGCCTTCTGGACAGCGGCTGAGCGCGACTTCTCTTTCTTTGGCGACGAAGAGTGCGGCGTACCTTCCTTGGAGCCTGGCCGGTCACTACCGCTGGCGGACATGAGCGAGAAGATCGTTTTACCCTCGGTGGCAGCGCCGGTGCCCATTCTTGTGCAGCATGAGGCGCGTCGCAGGATGGACGTCTTTGCCGAGCTGACTAGGTTTCGAAAGGATCGGAAAGCCGCATACCTAGCGGCGGTGGCGCGAGGAGAGAGCGATCCGGAGGTTGAAGGGTACTGGGATGGCGAGATAAAGGTTATACGAGCACCAGCCCCCGGACAGGCGAGGAGAGGCGAGGTCGACTGCTACGGCAATTACTTTGAGAACGGTTACAACTACAGATGATGCTCTGCGTCACACAACTTTATCAGTCTCCCAATCCTACAACTTTCGGCGAGTCACACGGTCACAAGTTGCTTTGAACCGCAGCATCATTTTCTTTTGGCATTTTGGTGATACGCTGACACTTCCGCTTTTGTCCGGTGTCCGCCGATGCACGAACTTCCTACCACCCAGCCAGGCTCAGATTGAGGCCGCGCTCGACAGCGATGCTTTTACCGGAACTGCCGCACCACGCATCTGTCAGCGCTGGGGACCACTGCTGACGAGTTGCGCATGTTCCCGCCAACTCACCTTCTGGAAGCCGATGGCTTCGGCCTGCTCTCGGAACGCCTGGCGCGACATGTTGAGGCCGTACTTGCGGATGACTCCGGACTTCTTCTTGTCGCCGGTGACGCGGCTAGGCAAAGCACATTATCGTCAGCGAGAACGGGACGCGGATGGTGGCATGGCAGCCCTGGTAAGCAGTCAAAACTCACCAGCCGCGAGAGCCCTTGCCGTAGTTGCGCGGGCGGGAGTACCAGACGGTTTCGTGGGACATGTTTGCTGAGGGCGGGTGACCAGGTTTCGCGATGGTGTGGAAACTGCGCTTAGTTGACGGCAACGGGGTGGAGTTGATGGTGGAAGTGTGAGGGATTTTTTTCTTTGCCGAATGTGTGTGTGGACAGATTGCGGGCGTTGTGGTTGGCACCTTGATGGTCGGACATCAAGGTGCGCGAAAAGGGAAAGCGCCTGCCTCGCTCTTGCTGAACCAGCCTGCCACCACCCACATAGGATCCTCTGCCCGTCACCCACCGAATCTTCTCCTACAGCAGCAGCACTGATGCCTCATCCCGGTACCATGACCTCTCGTTTGATCTCAGCATGCGTTAACTCTGCGATCTCTCTTTTTGTGGCAGTTCAGGACCTGCTCGAAATCCGCACATGGTCTGCAGAATATTATGCCCCAACATTCAACTGCGCATCGCTGCTTCAAGGAATTCGGCTCACGGCTCTCTCTACATAGATCCATGATGGTATCGTACTCGTACGGAGAGCATTTTGCGCCAACCCCACGGTTGAAGCACAATCTGAGTTGACTGACAAAAAGCGTAAAATGCAATATACTAGGCGGAAAACAAGCAGACGCCGCCTCAGGATTTTTTTTTTTTTTGGAAAGACTACTGTTCCATTTGCCTCCATCTGTAGAACTCCGGCTGGTCTTCCACCCGCAATTCAATCGAAGACGTTACGCGGAAAGCGTTGCCGGACGTTTCTCATTCGACGAGCCCCCCACATTGGCATCCGAATTAGCAGGACTAACGGATTCCGAATCGGACTCTTCCACCGCTCCCTCGACTTCCATCTTGCTGGCCTGGTCAGGAACCAACCACGCTGCATACGTGGTGAACGGCATTGAGAAAACCCACGCTGCAAAGGCAAAGATCAGCGTGTAAAGATATCTCCACTTCGTTGCGCTCGTGGTGTAAGCAAAGGTCGAGCCCACCGACTCGAACGACCGCAACAGACCCGTCGTACGAGCAAGCGTCCCGACGCCATCATTGAGCGTGCCCTGGTCGGGAGTCAGCACGCTTCAGCGGAGTAAAATGGGGGAACAAGCTGACCATGGTCCAGTAGAGATACGTCTGCAGCGACTCAATGGCATATTGCCAGATGATGTGGCTCGCAAAGCCGCGACCGAAGCCGGGCTGGCTCCAATCCAACGAGGGCGTGGTCCTGTCGTACGCGACCTGATTCGTCGTCTGCCAGATGAACAGTCCCGTGAACAGCAACGCGAGCCAGCACCACACAATCCGGGCGCGGCTGCGGCGGGTGAAGGGGAGGTGGTCGAGCAAATGGCCCGTGACGAGGTCTCCGATGATGCCCGAGCACGCCGTCAGGAAGCTCCCCAGCGCCCTCGACCGCACGGTGAAGTACGCGGCAAGGTAATTGCTCTCATACGGGGTGCTCCACTGGCCGAAGATGAAGACGGGGATCAGCAGCAACACGCGCTTCGCGCGGACCAGCCGCCATATGGCCTTGGCCTCGACGAGCCAGCTGGTCTGCTTCAGGATGACGACGCGGGAGCCGTCGTCGCGCACGACCTTGCCCGGGGGCGAGAGGGCGAGCGCCAGCGGCAGGCCGCAGCACTGCAGCGCGATCAGCACCAGGTACGTGGCGGAGCCGACTTTCCCAGTCGTCGCGTAGCGCTCGTTGAGGCCGAAGTTGACGGCGCCGCCGATGAGCTGGCCGACGTTGCGGATGGCCAGCCAGATGGCGACGTAGCGGCCGCGCTTGCGGTGCTCCGGGTAGCCCAGCACGATGGCCGCCTCGGACGCCCACAGGCAGCTGGCCGACAGCCCGCAGGTGACGGCGCCGACGAGGACGAACCACTCGGTGCCGTAGCGGTTGTTGGTGTACAGGCTAGCGCTGTAGAATGGGTAGCCTAGTGTCCCCAGGACGAGCTTTATGAAGCCCAATCACTTGCGTGTCAGCGCGGCTTGTCTGGTGAAGAAGTGGAGAGAAGAGGTGCTACGGACCGTCCACTTGAGTCCGATCTTGTTGGAGAGGCCGCCAGCGAGGGTGCAGCCGAATATCATGATTCTGACGTTTGGGGGCCCGAGTCAGCAGAACTCGACACTGTTCACTCTTCTTTTCTTCTCTTTCCTTCCCTTCCTTCTTTCTTCGTTTGAGCGCTGGGATCCGAGCTGGAGACACGTACCCGAACGTGATAGCATTGGCGGCATTGACGAGATACGGCTTCTGCTGGCCGCCGGCCCCGAGCGAGTTGAGCGCATTCCAGATGCCGGGGTTGCAGAAGGACACCAGGCCGGTGATGATGCACTGCAGCAGCGTTCCCCTCCAGATCCGCTTCAGCGGGCTACCACCGGCACGTGTGGTGGACGATGCAGCCGTGCCCGTGGTTTCGAAGTCATCCGCAGCAGCAGCAGCCGCGGTCGCCGCTGGCTCCTCCTTGCTGGGCGCCATGGCTTCTTGTCGGTCCGGATCGTTTGCGCCGCGCGATCAAACACGCGTCAGCTCGAGCTCACGAGGGAGGCGCAGGCGCCACCACTGAAGCTTATATGGCGCGGCATCGCGCAGGGGTGGCGGATCGAAAGTGTGGGTAAGGCGGAGGTTGCATGGAGAGTGGAGCTGTGTGCCCGCAAAAAAAGCTGGTTGCTGGTGAGCGCTTTCGTCCTCGCCATATCCGTCTCCGATGATGAGCATGCCTGACGGCCGAGTGGTGTGAAAGAGGAAGAGAAAAGATTTCAAATGAGACATGCACTGCTCTTCCTGGTACCCTTGCGATTACGTAGTATCGGTAGTTTCCAGTGACGATTGTTTGTCGGCTGTCTATTTTTTACACCTTTTTTTTTTCAAGCCAGCATCTCTCCTACGACTCTCTCCCAGCAGCCGGCCTTTCGATAATGCATGTATCTCATGCATTGTCCGCACCCCGCAGCCAGATCCTTGTCCTATAGCCTTTTCCCAGTTCTTTTTAGCCATTCGTGTAAGCTATTGCCGCGCTTCTGTTAAGGCGGGGAATTAACGTCTTCGGAACTAAGCAATCGCTTGTTGTTGTCGCCATTCCCTACTCCGATCACGCGATGGGGCATTTACCGACGACGGCGGCGCCATGTGGGAAGAACCGGAACTGCGCCGCTTTTCATATGTAACGCTCCATTGCAGTGGCGCTTATCGTCGTGGATCATGGGGCTCGTGTACGTCATTTCTGTTTTCTTTTTTTTTTCGTTCTCGCCTCTTACTCGTTTCTCGAAATAGAGTCGGGTTGGGTGGGTGCGACATGAGATACACGTGCTAGAGGATGAGAAATGCAACGGATTTCAAGCATTGTGTTATTCTCACGACTGAAGCTACTGTTGCGTACACATGAGGTGTAGTTGGAGACCAGTTGGAAGGTATCAAAACGCGAATCTATTCTTTTTTCCTCCTTTCTTGCGCTGAATAAGAACCAACATGAATCTACTATTTTCGATGATAGATATCAAACGTAATGCAAAATAAAAACTTCCACCCTGTGTACCCTGCGGCTTGTTCATCTACGGTGGCTTCTTCCTTCTCTTTAATGAGCAAAGCGGAAATCGATGCGGCGACTGCCCCGATCAGTCGTGTTCTTGGTGTAGTCAAGTCGTTGCTGCACAGGAAGGAAAGTACACGTTAGTCTGAGAACAAAGCTATTTGCAGAACTTGAAGAAAAATGCGTTGGGGGAAGAGGGAGGGGAACTTCTCGTACCTCTGGGGTCATTCCATTCCAGATCCGCTCACGGCGCTTGTTCTTCAAAACGTAGTAGCACTTGGTGAACAGGAAAACACAGATGGAGATGCAGTTGATGATGATCAGGTTCCTGTTGCCGCGATGGTATAGCGGCTTGTCGTCCTCGCGGTAGATCTGGTTGGCTATTACGTTGCCCACTTGGACCATCACTGAAATGGGGTTAGCAACGAAGAAAGGAAAGAGCCACGACTGGCGGAGTTGCGGGTGACGCTTACTGTTGTAGAGCGCTGCGGACACGGTTCGGGTTCCAACATTGTTCGAGTTCGTACTCGCCCAGGCGACGACAATGGCGTGACAGTATGGGTAACTAAAGAGTGAAGATATTTTGGTCAGCAAATAGACGGCTTACTTTACTTTACTTCAACACTAACCTGAGTGTAACGGTGACCAGAGCGTACGTCCCCCATACGTTCGTCATGACCCCAGGCCAAACACGGAGGGCGATGATGCAGGGAAGCGTCCATACGTTCTGGAGCACGGCAACCAGCGACCGCTGATTGAGCCATTCACTAAGCCTGGTGATCAAGAGTAGGGTCATGATGTGGAAGGCGCTAGCCGGGATCGTGAGTAGGTTCGTGGTGAACTGGTCCCAAAGTCAGCACATTCCAACAGTCTTCGCTGCAACTTGGAAAGATCATACTGTGCTGAAGCCTATGCTCTTGAGTGTAAGTGTGATATAGTTATCGACCGGCGTCTGCGGAATGTAGGCCAGCACACCGATGGCATAGATCGGCCACAAGTCGTAATCGCACATGGCTTTCCAAAGCAGCTTTGGCGTGATGGCCTCGCGGTTGTGCATGTCTCCCTTGGATGGATCGTCGCGCAGCACCCGGTTCACGGCAATCTTAAGCTCGTGATCAGTGAACCATCCATTGGGACGGAACCATGTCTTGGTTTGAGCGGCCGAGGCTGGCATCATAAACCAAGATGCCAATCCAACCAGGGCCGTGATGAGGCCTTCAATCAGGAAGAGCCATTGCCACCCGGCCCATCCGGAAACGCCTCGCATGTGCAGAAGGGCGAAGGCAAGGAGAGATGTAATGATTGTCGTCGCAGAGAGTGTCGTCCAGAAATAACTCAGGCGGATTGGTAGTTCACGGCTGGTGTAGAAGTAGGAAAGCCAGAGCACAATATCCGGGATAAAGCCACCCTCAAGAACGCCGAGCATGGCGCGCGTGACCAAGAAACCTGTCTTCCCTGTAATTGCAGCCTGGGACATAGCAACTATGCTCCAAAGTGTGATCTGAAGCGGAATCCAGCGGTCTGGTCCCATCTTTTTTGACACCAGCTGGGAAGGGAGTTCGGCTAGTAGAAAGGAGATCAGGAAGACAGTATTGCCAAGATTGTAATCTAGGAGTATCGTCAGTCAGTTGGGATCAACAGAGAATATGTAGAAGGCCTTATGCCAGGCACAATAATAGTCCTCAGACGGTTGCGTCCAGCGCATGTGCAAACCTCCGTAGCGTTTGGACACTCCATCTGCACCCATTACTGTAGAGCAAGAAAAAGAAAAAAAAAGGGGGGGAAAGTGGGCTGAAATTTGCAATCACTCACCATTTGTATCCATATTCAGGTCACTCAGCATGTTGTCCGAGACGGCCTGCTTCAGGTTTCCACGGTCAACCTGCAGACCGAAGAACATAACACAGGCCCATGCGCACACGCGGAAGTCGAGCTTTCTGATCAGCTTCTTCTCTTCCTCAGGAGTCCAGGTATATGTGGGATCGAAGATATCGCGGCATTCGTATTCAGCTTTTTCGTAGACCGCTGTCCAATGTTCTGCCACTTTGGGATCCTGGAACGGATTGGTGGAGAGTGAGCTGTTAGAATCGGTCTCGTCGGCGTCGCGTTCGTGGAAATGAAAGCCGTCCTTGGTCACGGGCTCGGCATTGAACGTGGTCGTCTGCTGTGCCATATTGGCGGTCGAGGGAGGAGTCGTCTCAACCCGTTCCTTGGCTTCCGGAGCCACGCTCTCGTCGGATGAGTTCCGGCTCATGGTTGCAAAGATGGCAATCGGGGGGTCGCAAGTCGATCGCTAGCCGGAAGACAACTGCGGTCGAAAAGATTTTATAAGATACAAGCAACGGTCGCATGGCGTCGCAGTGTCGCCGCTCGCTATGGTGTGATTCGGAGCTGCAAAGATGCCAACAGATGCTAGGATCCTTACAGGGAGAATGCCGAGCGCCGCGCATACGGTCGATCAGATAGGACTGATACAGTGTCGGATTACCAGACGGAGTGCCCGATTGGCCCGACGCTAGGTGCGCCTTTCGTGCAGGTCATTGCTATGAGGAAACGAAGGCCTGGACTGTGGGTCGGCAAGCCGCCCAAGAGCCTGGTTCTGCAGCATCTGTCGGTAGTCTGTACGAGGGCTACCCAGGCAAGGACTGTTCCAGCGGAGCAATCGGCCTGCTTCCATTTCGGCTCCGTTGCGAACCGAGGAGCGGGGCGACGCCGTAGAAATGGGAAAAGCACGATGCGGTTGCGTCGAAGGCTTCAGCACAAGCTTCCACAGCATCGGTGCTTGAGCAATGCTTGGAGCACCGCCCAAGCCTCGGGCGGCGCGGACAAGAAGCAAAGCAGGCAACCGGCGCAGCGCTTGGCGAGCTTCGGGTCCTTGGGCAGAAACCGGGCGAGGTGGAGGTGTTGGCCAAGCCGAAGACACCATGCAATGCCTGCATGTCGCGATCGCAGCGGCGCGATGTCTTGATGGGCGCCCGGCGCTGGCGCGCTGATTTGCGGCCCTTCTGCGAGCCATGGTGCGTCCTGCAGCTCACTTCCGCGTCAAGTCCCGCCTCGTGGACAAAGTGCCGAGCTGGTGTTGCAATTTTCCCAAGCTCTTTCAGATGGAGGCCGTCGCCTCGCGAACGTTGCACCGGTGGCGCAGATCCCTTTGGCGTACCCACCCGACGCCCGGCTTTTTCGCATGAGCTTACTTTCGGGGTTGTGGTATTGGGCGGGCCTGAGGCATCTTCCGGCGCGCCACGCTCCCTATGTGGTGTCCCTCAGCCCTCCAATAGCCTCGTGGGCGACGCACTGCATACAACCATCAGCCGTGTCTCTCGATTATTTCCAGCGTAGGCGTACGATAGGCGGGTGCCCATTCGGCTTGCACTGGGCTGCATTCTCTGGCGTGTGCCCGTTGGCATTTCGTCTCCGCCGCGACGAGCTGACGGAGGTGGAGAGACGCGAGTAAGTGCGAGTAAGTGCCTTTTTTTTTTTCGTTACGGCACATTGCGATTCGAACCTTTTGCGGAAGAGCCTGTACTCAAGCGTTTGAAAACCGTGTTGCTCATCGTAGCAGTCCTCGCAGAGATAAGTGTTTTGGAGGACAAAGGTTGATGAAGGCAGGCGGCAGTGTGGGTTGTGACTGCCAGACAAGCACGTTTGAGTGAGTCATGATGAACCACGAACCAATCGCATCTAGCCTCACGCAAATGCCTCTTCAAAGCCTGTCATCACTTGGCAACATCGAGAGTCGACACTTTCACGAGAGTGCGGCTCGGCAGAACAGTTCCTATCATCACTTGTGAATTATCTTGGACGGTCATTGCTATTCCATTCTACTGCACTCTACATGCACCCCTCCATGGCATCTACAATCCGCCCAGGAGCTCCGACAGAGTAATCGGCTTGCGAACAGCCTTCGAAAACCCTTCATGAAAGCTCACCCACACATCCTCATCCGGGCCTTTCTCCTCCCTCTCTTTCCTTCTCTTCTCCATCTCCACCGGCGTCAATGGCACCGCCTCCGCAACCGTTCTACCAAAGAAGTCCTTCTTGACCACAATCTTCTCTAATGCCGCAACAACTCCCTTCACGTCCACTTCTTCACCCAACGCCCCAGCCTCCAGCTCCACAGCCCCACCTCTCCGCTTCCGAGCTTCTGCTTCTAACCTGAGACTCTCTTTCCTAAACTCCACATCCATGATCTGGCGCACGGCGTATCGCACTTTCTCATCTTTGTTGCCTTCACTGCTCATCGTCTCATACCTGCCCAGAGCGTCCAGCGGCGGCTCCATGCGGAAAATCCATCCGCCATGTCCTTGTCGCGCGTCCATGCCAAAGTCGACCCGGCTCTTCTCAAACCGCACCCCGATGGCTGCCATGGCATTGACCGCCCGCATGACAAGTGCCTTCTCCGACGCTTTCCGCACCGAGGCTGTCGCCGACGGTTTTGATCTGTCTCCGCCCGTGGCTGGCGTTGATGTGTTGATTATGACGGGTTTGACGTCGGGCGAGAGCATACGAAGCGCGTATGGGATGAGCTCGGTCGAAACCTCTGCGGGAGAGCGATACAACCGGGTCAAGGGGAGTGTGAGGCTGGATTGCAGGCCCGTCAGGGATGCGAGATTGGCTCGCGTCTGCTCAATCGCTTGGTACGGCGCACTTGGACCAGAGAACGGCGTAGGTTCAGTCTCCGGTTCTGCGCCGTTTTCTCCGGCCCCACGACCTTTCCTGAATGCGGACGGACCTCCAAGTGAGGGCCTAATTGAAGATGCGAAAAGGTCATGGAAGGCTAGAACAGGAACAGAAAGATATTTCGCTAGTTCCCATTCTTGTCCAGAATGTACCGAATGGGAGATGGAGTCGTGAAAGTGCAGCCATTCGTATGCACTGTTAGGCTTGCTAAGTAGAGTGTCATCTTGAAACGGCTGATCCGCAAATGTGGTGAAGCAGTCTGCCATGAGCATTAGTGACCATTGTGATTCATGGATTGTGGAGACTTACCCGTCACGATGCGGTCGGTGTCGCCAGCAGTGCCAACCATTTCTCTCAATCGCTCCATGCCAAAGCGCTTGCTTGCTTCGGCGACACCGATCGGCCTAGTCCCTTCAATGTTAGTTGCCTCTGCTTGTGCAGTAGCAGCCGATTTGGGAAACCCGGCCCCTTCTTTGAACACCCGTTCGACAATCTCTTTGGTACCCCCTCGGCCAAGTCCTCTCGAACCTCCGCCGCCCTGAGAGAGGTCGTTGAGCACGTTGTCTTCAATCCATTTCCGGGTAAGCCGCCCGCCACCGTTTGTCTCAGCCAAGAGCTTTCTGGCCACCCATTCTCCGACCACCATAACTCCTCGAACATCACCTTCTCCGGTGCCTCCGCCTCCACCATCCTTACGGCTGCTGATACCCCATGTTGCTTCGCACAGACGTCGAACGCCGTCGGAGTCGGCTGGTATGCCTTCCTTCTCGAATATTGAATGTAGGCGGGGTACAACCATGTTCACCGGGGGCTTACGGATGTGTACAATTTCCGCTATTGAAGCCTGGCGAAGAGGACGCAACGACGGATGATACACATCATTGCAGATCAATATCAGCGGCCTCAGGAGACGAAACTTGTCAACCTTCTTTTTCGTCGAGCGTGTCGAGCTGTTGTCTTTCGGCGCGGAGTTTCTCTGGTCCAGGTTGACGAGATCGATGAGAGCTTTGATAAAGCCGCCTTCACCTCCTGCGCCACCGCCAACCACGCCATCCACTTCATCGACTACGACGCAAACCGGTTTTCCAGCCTTTCTAACCTTAGCCCCGGTCGCCGTGTGAGAATCCAGACCCCGGACATTCTCCGTACCGACCATATCCTTGATACGGCCCCTAACAATGTCTTTGCTCCTTTCATCGCTTGCGTTGATTTCCTGAACTTCATATCCTGCTTGGCGTGCGCAAACATGCGCCAGTGTCGTTTTACCGAGGCCCGGCGGTCCAGTGAGGAGAAGAATCTTGCGATGTGCATATTCGTCTTCGGTGCCACCCTGATCAAAAGACCTGGCCGGTTTTTGTCTCGGACGGCTGGAGCCGGGGAAGACTATCGGGTCCCAGGCCTTCAGCCATTTCAAGACCAGCCGATGC
Organism: Diplodia mutila; assembly: GCA_022560015.1. NCBI lineage: Eukaryota > Fungi > Ascomycota > Dothideomycetes > Botryosphaeriales > Botryosphaeriaceae > Diplodia > Diplodia mutila. Next base: position 114,704 of record JAFISB010000013.1, on the reverse strand, counting down.
GTTCTCTCGTCACCCACAAGATCAGTGAATTTCTTCGCACGGTATTTCTCCGACCACAAAAGGCTGCGTTTGTTACTTCTTCCCACCAACGGATCTTCCACCGTTTGCATGGGCACGTCGAGCTCCATGTTTTCGCGCCGTAACTTCTCCTCCTCCGCTGCTTGGCTCGCCTCATCCATCAGAGCGTGGATATCAATTCCATAATAGTTCTTTCTTGCCCTTCCGGGCTCCGCGTTGGATCGAGATGCAATGAGTTGTTCATACGAAACGGCTGGTGTCGGACGCCGCGTAGCGACATTGAAGCCCTTGCCGGAGCACGTCCTAACAGTAAACATAGTCTTTTCGCGGGTTCTAGAGACGACCATCGGCTGCGAAAGCGGCAGATCTATCTCAGCGGCGGCATCTTCGTTCAGTGCACTGCTCGGCGCCTGCCAGGCGGAAGGGGATCCAGGTGCGCCTGGCGCTACAGCCCTCCGTTTGTTGTGCGCTGCGTTAAACGCCGCAAAATCATCCTCCTCGTCAGACTCATCCTCAAAAAGCCCGTCTCTACCCGCGTTCTCCTTTTCGGAAGTCGCATCATAAAACGCGCCGCTGTGTCCATCAATTTTCCGCCTTTTCCGTGGCGTGTCCGCGGCTCCAGCGCTTGGCGGATACGATGGTGGAGAAGACAGGAACGGCATAGCAGTCAACGGAGGCGATGAGGGCGGAGCGCGCGGGCTCGAGGTCGCTGCTATGGAGAAGGAAATGTGCTGCGGTGGTTGCCGCTTCTTAATGGGCGTTTCTGCACACCGTTAGACAGAAGCTCCCAAGATGAGGGCCGGGAGAAAGAGGGCTCGAACCAAGTTGATGGTCTTCGTCACTTCGAAAGGCGTCGGGCACCCTCCAAGCTCGGTGCTGGATGACGATTCCCTGGCGCGTTTTGGCTGCGGCGGTTTCGTGGGCTTGTTGGTGCAACGCTTCGAGCTCGTCGGCGTGCGAGCTGGATGGTAGCAGATCGGGAACGTCGGAGTGTAGGAACAGGGCGGGGTCGAAGGAGGAGGGAAGATCTGGAGGCTCTGGCGGGCCCATTGGCCGACGGGAGTAGCGATGGATTGTGCGTGAACGCTTTTGTGGAGAGTACTTAGTTGGAGACGCGTCGACGACGCGCAGTGGACGCGATCGCGGCGGGCGGGCCGCCCGGTGCCAGTGCCACAGCGCCGATCCAGCCAGCAAGGAACCAACCAACCGTGTGCGGTCATTCCCTGACTCTCAAGCTGCTGTCCGAAGCGCGCGCTGCAACGCCATGCGCCTGCTGCCGCCACTCCGCCCAGCCCATGCGTTGCATTCCGCCCGCGCCTTCAAGCCGATCGCATGCACTGGGCAGAGAGTCCTAACGTCGTCTTCGTCCGCGACTTCGCGTATCCGCGCCCACAGCGCCGCCGCCTGCGCACCATGACCTCCGTCGGCGACATCGCCAACACTCCAGCCCACGTCTACGCAGAGTACGTCCTCGCTCCGTCGCTGCCTGACGGCTGCCCTCCTGCCCTTGCCACCCAGCCCGGCTGCGATGATGCGCCACCACGGCCACGGCCCGCCCTGCCCTACCGCATTCATTCGCATCGACTGCGCGTGCAAGCCCATGCTAAGAACGAGCGCGCCAGGCTCCTCTCCGGCCCACTTGTCGACGTTGTCGTCGGCGCCGGTGACGGCAAGCGTCAATGGTCCATCCATCGCAACATGCTATCCTACCATTCCGACTACCTCGCCTCCGAGCTGCAGACCGACGACGCCACCAAGAACGAGGCCGGGAACAAGCTGGAGCTGTCCGAGGACGATCCCAAGGGCTTTGCGTTGTTTGTCAAGTGGCTCTACCAGGGCAAGCTTGACGACGTGAGCGATGTGTCCGGTGCTGAGGGCAAGTACGACTACGCCGTCGCTTGTCACAAGCTGTTCATGCTCTGCGAGCGTTTCGATATGCCCCACCTAAAGAACATGGCCATCGATCAGTACCGGAAGGGCTTGCACGAGGCGCGACTGGTGCCAGACGCGGACGAGATCAATGACATATACAAGGACAGCCCAGACGGCTCTCCATTTCGCGCCTTGATGACTCGCATCGCTGCCCGCCAGATCATGGACCCCGACAGCGACAGAGACGCCGAGGGCTACCGTCACTGCTTTGCCGCCAGCCCCGACTTTGCTGTGGATCTTGTTAATGCCATAAAATCAGGCTCCGGCGGCTTTCTCTTCGACGATCCTACGGCTGGCGATGACTGTCTGTATCACGATCACGAGCATGGGCCTAGTTGTTACGGCAAAGGGAAAGGTAAAGAAGGTAATTACAAGCACGTTTGAACCTGCGGTTTCCTCGTACCTGTGTTGCAACAGTTTTCATCTACACATGAAGGCTCGGACGACTCTCTTAGGATTGGTTTGATCGATGCTTCTCGCACCTGCAACCTTCCCGCGGGAGTCTCCCACGCTCATGTGTGGATGACCTATTGCAACGCATCGCAAACCCTGCCCTTGTCGTTGGTGGATTCCCGCGCGGCAGAAGGTAACAGATAAATAACTACCAGTTCAGGCGCAGATTGGGCGACCAAAAAGTCACGCTTGCGACCCGACTCGCCACCCTCGCCGCCCAGCACCCCGCCAGGAGACACCTACCAAAGCCCCCATAATAACCACGCAACCGCACCGCGCAAATCCGGGCTTCCGTCTAAAATTTCTGAACTCGGTTCCGCAAATGGTTTCAACAGGGCCAACAACGGCAGTGGAAGCCGTGTCGGTGACAGGAATGCGAGAGACACCTCCCCGATCTCACCCGGCGGCACTGCCAAGTCAGGACACGGCGAGTCCTCCGCGGGGCCAGAGTCCCCAGCCTGGCCTGAGTCCGCAGTCGGAGCTGAGTCTCCTGGAGGAAGAAGTCCAAAACGGCATCCACCGAAGCTTAGGCGGAGGGCTTCTACCTCTTCCAGATCTTCCAGATATCCCCAATCCCCTATGCACTTATCACGAGTTTGACAGAGGCGGGATTGGAGTTTCATGACCATTAATGTTTGGTAAAGGCTGGGTTGGGTGGGCAGAGTCTTTTTTTTCTTTTGCTGGAGTTTGAGGCACACAGCATCAGCACAAATCGTGTTGACAGCTTGGCACGTCGTGGGCCCGGAAAGCACACAGTGACGGCAATTGGAATGGAATGTGCGCATGAAACAATACATAAACACAATTGACGACACGGAGGACTTGGAGTTAACGTCTGATCGTAAATCTTCAAAGGAGATCATAGCACATAATCCGATGGACGAATGTTTTAAGCACGTGAGAAATGTGACTTGCTCCTTTCGATGTTTACAATACATTCCAATTCCACCCCTCACAGAAGCGCAAGGCCACAGCCGTTGCACACACCTCTCACTTACATCGAAACTGCCAGGGAGAGGTCGTGCTATTTTCAATCCTGCTGGTGCTACTTTGTAGGAGTCGAAGCGGGTTGGGATATGTAAGCGGTGGCTTAGGCAGTTGAGCAGCCGCTTCGAAATCTCACTGTCTCGTGAGCACCACATCGTACGGAGGGTAATGCAGTTCCACGCCCTGCTCCGTCTCGACAAGTACAACCTTGCTAAGTGGCCACCCGTTCTGATCAGTATATCTGGGGCGCGACAGCATGTCAGTGGTGCTTTTCAGATGAAACTCTTTTCCGCTCGAGCTTCCAGAAGCATCATCTCAGGGTCACCAACACGAACGAGGAAACAACAACTCACCCATCGAAATCAAACCAGTCGCACGTATCCGACTCCGGAATGATCCTCCAGACCTGCGCAGTTCCCGTACCGCTGAAATCCGCCGCCTCGCCCGCTCCTTCAGCCGGATGCAAGCTCACACCACTCAGCGTCGAGAAGAAGCGCTCCTGGCTCTCGGCCGTCCAGCCCAACCGGTCCAACCCCTCCCACGCGCTGGAGCCGTTGACTTGCAGCTCGCGCACGAACAACGCCCCATCTTCGACCTCCAGCCGGGCGAACGACGCCGGGGCACTCGCGTTCGACGCAACCTCGTCCGCGATGGCGCCGCCGTCGCGCGCGTGGGCGTATCTGCCCGCGTACCGCCGTTCCAGCCGACTCGCCAGCGCTTCGACGAAGGCCGGCAGCAAGATGGCGTGCACGCTATCGCGGACCGTGGTCGGGCTCACGCGCACGTAATCGTCTCCCGCGGGCTGACTTTCCTGCGACATCACGACGATGCCGTAGCCGAGGTTGGGGACGACGTCGAGCCAGCTGTGGAAGCCGCCGGCGTCGCCGGACTTGCCGTAGATGTTGTACGCCTTGGTCTGGTGGTCCATGGTGGCGATCTCCCAGCCGTATCCGACTTGCTGCTTGCCGTCGGGTAGCATCAGGCGGGGCTGCAGAGAGACGCGGCGTTGGGTCTCGGTGATGAGCTCGGGCGTAGGTGATAGCCAGACGTGATGCACATATTTGGCCAGGTCGTTTGCTGAGCTCTGCAGACGGCGGTGTTGGTTAGTGCACGTGACCTCGTGATATATCCGTTTGAGGGCTTAGGGAGCTGCGAAGTATTGAAGCTGGACTCACCCACATGCCTCCAGCTGGATCGTAGCCGGGGCCGATGACCAAGTCCACCCAGTTGGGACCACCAGGGACCCCTATATTTGGGATTAAAGCATCCGGAATAGCTCCAAAAAAAGAATGCGTCATGTTCAGACGCCCCAGGATGCTGGATGTGGCGTACTCTGTCCATGTCTGATTTTTGCTTGTCATGCGGTTGTGGTAGTTCACTACAGCATCTGCCCATCAGGAGTCAGATTGATATCCACGGACCTCTCATGCCGAACTTACAAGCGAGGATACAGGGGCCGGCATTTGAATCTGCACGAATATTGAGCGCACTTGAGACATACTTCTCATGGCAAAGTAGATGGCTTACATGCAGCTCGTTGCCCAGGAGCAAACATTAAATTACGTTGCTTGACGGATTCGATGACTTGGCTGGGGGTTACTCCAGCCCAATCGGCACCGATCGTCTCCGCATCGGCTCTAGCAAGCCCAGTCACCATGTTAAAGTCTGTCAGGTAACCTTCTCTGGGAATGCCTGAACTGTGTGTCGCGAGCATTGACAGTGTGATCTCGCTACCACCGTTTTGCCAGTCCTTCTCTGGCAATCCAAACTCGGGAAGCGCCAGACGGACAGGCGACCCGGGGCTCAAGACAGGGAAAGCGCCGTTTGCCTTGCTCTCATTCTCTACGACCAATGCCGATAAGGTAGCTATGTTCTTCGAGATCGATGCAACCCGGAAGATCGAGTCACTGTCGACCTGTGCTGCTACGATGGTGCCGTTGGCAGACGTTTCGTTCATCTTGAGCACGCCGTGGTTGAAGGCAAATGCTTCCTCGGGACCAGAGGCATGGACCTGGCACGCGCTGTCAAGACGAGCATTGTCGGGTATTCAGAAACAAGTGGGACAGCCAGGCGTTTTGGCCCGTGAACTGCTGAAGGTGGCTCACAATAACAAAACTGAAGCCATCGCGCGTGCTGCCAGTGAAAAGGCTTGATAGATTGCGTTCGACCTCTTTGAACGCTGCCGTGACTACCGGGTGTTGCAGAATGGCTGGGTCCGAGAGTAAGTGACTCGGAAGGTCCGGAATGCATGAAGACGAGACTACTGGAACCAAGGTACTGAGGGCGAGGGCTGAAAGCAACGGGGAGCGGATCAACGCTCCCATCTTCAAGACAAATGCGGAGAGCGGGAGCAGACGGAGACAAGGGAAACCGGCAATCATTCGATTTATAGGTACGGCGAAGGAAACAAACCCTGAGCCAAAGTTACACCCGCGCGAAACAAACACACGTCGTCCAGAGCTTATCATGATCTGCGACTGGGAACATGGTACTGCTCCTTCCCTGTAGGGTAATTGGGCGCAGGGTGCGTCTTAGACATCTGGACCAAGATACGACGAGTCTTAGACACGCAACCCAAAGAGTAGAGTTGAAGGGCGGAGTGAGCGGAGGCGCACGGCGAGTCAGCCAACAGCGGGAAGAGGCTGCTAACGACGTTGTTGAGCCGCGACGGAACCGGGGCTAATAACTAGCTTTGCTGCTGCGCTGTCGTTATCAGGCAGAAGGCTAGTGGCGCCAGGGCTCCCACCCTCCCAGAGCGGCGGATGCGGACGCATCCTGGAGGTGGAAGGACGACCGACAGGTCGTGCAATGAGCGGGCTGAGGGTGCGGGGAAGGCGTATTCTCGCGGCAGATGCCGGCACGTGAAGCTTGACAGCGGAGCGGGTCAGCGCAGCACCACGCGGCTTTGCAGAGCCGCAGGGCAGAACGGGGCGGCGACAGGGCAGGCTCTCGTGATGCTGGGGCGACGGGCGGCGAGCAACGGGCGGCGCTTGGATGGATCTGCCCGGTGCGCTGAGCTAATCTCAATCTCCCAGGCACAGGCGCGTGATAGGGCCAGGCTAAAGCTCCAGTCCACTGCGGATGCCCGATATGCCGAGCGCCGGCCGTGGCGCCATTTGCAAGCTGATTTAACCTGCAAGCATTATTACTTCTCCCACCGCTCCCCGTCCTCCGCGCCGTTCTGCACGCCTGGATCCTGTCGTTCCTGCGTCTGCGACCGCGCCTGCCGCTCATTGACTCCTGATCTCGCTCCCTCGCGCGACCTTAAACGACACACCACCCTCCTCACCGCCAGCGTCCTGAGCGACGCCGTCCACCCATCATGGAAGCCGTCAATGCCAGCTACGCCTCGCCCTCCGCCGATGCCCAGTTTACCCCGGAGCTTCGCGGCGCCCCCGCCGTCGCCGGCCTCCTCACCCGCGTCTTCGAGGGCATGAGCGCGTGGTCCGTCATCGTCACGCTCTTTGCCATGCTGATCGTCTACGACCAGAGTGCGTCTTTCCCCCAGCCGTCTGCTTGCGCTCCCGCTGACGGTCGGAAACAGTCAAGTACATCTGGAGCAAGGGCTCCATCGCCGGTCCCGCTTGGAAGATGCCCTTCATCGGCCCCTTTCTCCAGTCTATGAACCCCAAGTTCGAGGAGTACCACTCGAAATGGATGAGCGGCGAGCTCAGCTGCGTTTCCGTCTTCCACAAGTACCGCGCCCGCCCCTCCCGCGCCCGCCTCGCCCCCACGCGCTAACAATCTGCAGGTTCGTCGTCATCGCGTCGACGCGCGACATGGCGCGCAAAGTCTTCAACTCGCCCACCTTCGTGAAACCCTGCGTCGTCGATATCGCCTACAAGCTGCTCCGCCCGGAAAACTGGGTCTTCCTTGATGGCAAGGCCCACGTCGACTACCGCAAGGGTCTGAACGGTTTGTTCACCCGCCAGGCTCTGTCCATCTACTTGCCTGGTCAGGAGGAGATCTACGAGAAGTACTTCTCCAAGGCCCTGGAAATCACGACTGAGGCCGAGGGCAAGCCTGTGCCGTTCATGCATTATTTCCGCGAGTTCATCACCGCCGTCTCGCTCCGCACTTTCGTTGGCCACTACGTCGCGGACGCGTCCGTCAAGAAAATTGCCGATGACTACTACTACATCACCGAGGCTCTCGAACTCGTCAACTTCCCCATCATCATCCCCTTTACCAACACCTGGCGCGGTAAGAAGGCAGCCGACATGGTTCTGGACGAGTTCGCCAAGGCCGCTGCCAAGAGCAAGGTCCGCATGGCTGCTGGCGGCGAGCCTGACTGCATTCTCGACTGCTGGGTCAAGGCCATGTACGAATCCGAGGACTACACCAAGAAGAAGGAGAAGGGCATTGAGGCGGAGAAGCCTGCCCAGGTCATTCGCATGTTCACCGATCTTGAGATTTCCATGACCATTTTCACCTTCCTCTTTGCCTCGCAGGATGCCACCAGCAGCGCCGCCACCTGGCTTTTCCAGATCATGGCCGACAGGCCCGACTTCCTGAACAAGATCCGCGAGGAGCAGCTTCGCCTGCGCGACGGCGACAAGAACAAGCCTTTCACGATGGATTTGATGGATCAGATGACGTACACCCGCGCCGTTGTCAAGGAGGTTCTCCGCTACAGGCCCCCCGTCATCATGGTCCCCTACATGGCGAAGAAGGCGTTCAAGATCTCGGAGAACTACACGATCCCCAAGGGTAAGTCACTCTTTCACGTGCATGAAATCACCCAGCTTAACGTGTTGCAGGAGCCATGGTTGTGCCAACTACGTACATGGCGCTCCACGACGCTGAGGCCTACCCGAACCCTGACTCGTTTGAGCCCGAGCGCTGGATTACGGGCGACGCGGAGAAGCAGACGAAGAACTGGCTTGTGTTTGGTACTGGTCCTCACTACTGCCTTGGCCAAGTGTACGCCGTGAACAACCTCATTGGCATGATTGGCAAGGCTTCAATGGAGCTGGATTGGACGCACAAGGTCACGCCGTTGAGCGAGGAGATCAAGGTCTTCGCGACGATTTTCCCCAAGGTACGTGCTCGCCCCAGGCACACCGCCACGAGTTCGCGCTAACGCCCTTGGCTGCAGGACGACTGCCATCTGGCCTTCACGAAGCGCGCCTAGACGGGCGACGCATTACGATGATCAGCTTCTACGCGGGCCGGCGGTGATCCGGGTCTCTGGAGACATCCAACTGACCGGCCACTTCTTTTGAATTATTTGACAGAAAACTACTACAATATGGCACCACTAATATCTTTCCGCCTGGTCACCACCATAATACTCGCCTCCTCCATAGCCTCATATCGCAAAAGTTATTTCTCGCCTTAGAGCTCTTGGTTCATCTTCCGCATGATTGGGAACGTGTTGCGCCTTGACGCAGCACGGAAGCTTGGGCCGCACGATCCGTTTGATTATGACTGGTCGAGCGGGAAATGTGCGTCAAATGATGCGCATAGAGTAATTTAGATTAGAGAGCGTGCTTACGGCAAAGCGCTTCTTGTCTGCCTCAGGCCTTGGGGCCTGAGTGCTGCGTAATTGAGATGGGGTTCTGGATTGTCGTCGCCGCTGTCGTTCTTTCTGGCCCCTCCCGAGTACCTAGCAGTCGCCTGTCAAGATGTCCGCGTCTTCGCGAACCTCGCGCGTATGAAGGGTGCTTGCTTTGAGCCCATACCAATTCCCCATGACCCTCGCCCGGTCGCTCGGCCGAGGCCAATCAATATTACGTCCTGTTCCGACGACAATATTTGATCCGATTGTTTCATAAAGGCATCTCACCTACGTGTTGCTCCACAGCCGGCAACTTCTTCGGCGCATAAGCGAAGATGCAAGAGTGCCGAACAAAAGAAAAGAAAAAGAAAAAAAGATACGAAGGGCTAACAAACTGCCGGGAAAGGGTCTAAGCTACTCTCGTACCTAGCACCGTGCGATTGGCGGGGTGCACGGATGGAGATCGAGAGGGAAAAAAAGGATTCATTGAGGCCCTTGTCGCCGTCGCCCTGCGCCCCAAGCGCGCGCCCACTCGCTAGGGCTATCTTGCCCGCCCGCCCTCTCCTAATCAAGCGTACGGGAGAGCTGCTGCTGCTGCTGCTGCAATGGGTTGCCCGGGCCATTGTGCGTGTCTTGCGTGTTTGCCGCTCGGTTTTCGTTTTTCCCTCTCTCGATTTTTTCTTTTGCCCTTTGGTTTCGTCGCGCTCACTTTTTGTTGTTCGTTTGGTGCAATGTGGTTTATTTTGCGGTGTGTTGTTGTCTACGTACAGTGGTCACTGCGTAGATCAGCTAGAGGGTCTTCTAAAAGGAGGTGTGTGTGGAACTGCTACGTAGTATCCGCGTACTCGTGTCCCGACGAACGTGAATGGGCGGCTTTCGAAGGGAGAGACGGCGGTCGAAGGAACTTTCCTTCGTTCCGATTGCGGTTTCGGCGCTGATGAGGAAGAGTATGGGAAACGTTGCAAATGGTCGTGAGGGCTGTTTAGTGCTGCTGTTCATTTTTGCTGATGGCAACATAGAGATAACGCTATGACCCCATAGTGGAAGCTATTAGCAATGAAGTAGACAACCCAAGCAGAAATCGACCCCGTGTCTGGGAAGCGCATCACTTTCTGCACTGAAAGTTGCAAATGTATTGTTGAATTTCTGCTGTTTCCTTACCATATACCTAGCGTAAGGCTTTTCTCTATGGAAACCATTTGCAATGTTTGGTTAATCCTACAGCCGCTTGCCGGCACCCCATTCGCCAGACAGACCAATGAGCCCCTGTGAATGCCATGTACCTAAAACATGCGTACTACGACGATGTCTGGCACACAAACCCCCCCCCTCCGGGTATGGCCTCAAGCCTCCCACATCCACAAACGGATCCGTACGGGCTTGAAACTCTCCCTTCGACTTTTTTCCGCTCCTGTCCTTTTCCTTCCCCTTCCAAGTCGGGCCCCCATCTCGAAATCAATCGCTCTCAGCATACTCAACAACACCCTTCATGAACATTCCATACGGATCCTTCCCCTCCGTCATCTTTCCCCCCTCGACCCTCTTCCCTTCCTGTTGCTCATCCTCCTCCTCCCCTCCCCCTCTCTTTTCCTCTCCCTCTCCTTCTCCATCCCCACCCCGCAGCGACGCCGTCGTCTCCTGCGCTAATACGCCCACCGGATCGCCGCCTTCATCCACCGAACGAGCAGGAACGGCAGTCAGATGCACTTTACCAAGCGGCGACGGCGCCGGCGCCGATGGCAACGGCAGCTGCTGCGGGGACGCCATCGCCATCGCTCCGCCACCGCCACCGCCGCCACTGTTGCTTTTCTTCCTCAGTCCGCCGTTGTTCGACATCGCGAGCTGCGAGCGGACGATGCCGCCGCCGCGCTGGTGGTGGAGACGGCCACCGATGCTGATGCTGTGGCTGATGTTGTTGCTGCTGGTTCCCCGTTCACCTCCGCTGGCGCTCGGCAAGGCCAACTGCCCGTGGACGGCGGCGCGGGGGCGACGGTTGTTGGTGATGCTGGTGGTGGAAGTAGGGGTGCTGGTATTTCTCTTCCGTCCGCTGTTCGGGAAGGAGGGCTTCTGCGAGCGGGATATGGTGGCAGGGGCGGCTGCGGTGGCGGCAGTAGTGGCGTTCGTTGCGGTGGTGATGGTGGACAACATCGGAGCCACGGGGATGCTTGACGGGGGCGTGACGAAACTGGTCGTCGCTGTGCTGATAGAGGAAGATGATGAGGAAGGTCTGGAAGAAGCAGACTCGGCTCGAGAAGCGGCGGAAGAGGAGGGGAAATAGAGTCCAGGACTGTTGGGCTGAGAGGGTGCCGTTCCCGGAGAAGCAGTGTGGACCTGGTGGTTGTCTGCCATCGGTGTACTACTCGCGGCAGGGGGCGGCAGTCCGCCCTGCTGGCCATGTTCCTCCTTCTGGTCATTCCCTCGTGTCGTCAACACTTCTCGCAGCGATCTGACCTGCGTGAGCGCCTGCGCCGCTTGCTGCTCCTGGATATGCCGATGATAGTTCCTCTCGAACACGTGCAGCATGGCGGACGAGGACGAGGACGACAGAACCGGACGTTGTCGGAGCAACTGCTGTCGCTGCTGCCGCTGTTGCGAAGGGGAGCTGGGCTCCGTCTCCATCATCGTCGTTGGCGTCGACGGCGGCGTCTGGATCATCAACCGCTGCTGTTGGCTCAGTCGTGTGGGACGGGCTGAAGGGATGATGATGCAGTTTTCCTCGTTGTCATCGAGGGTCAAGCCGGTGGCAGGCGTGCTCGATTCCTCTCCTCTCGGCGGGCTGGAGGAGCAGGATGCGTTTTGGGGGATGGCTGCGGAAGCGGGGGCGCCGAGCATCATCAACAACTCCGCTTCTGAGTGCTCGACCGACGGCAAGGGCCCGTAGATGTAGGAAGGGAGATCTTCCGGCGACGGCGAGGACGGAGCAGTGGGTGGTAACATTTGACGCAGCGGAGCCAAGGTCGTGGAGTAGGGTGGTGCGTCAGGCGAGATTGGTGTCGATGGACCTTGACGGAGCGCAGTTATTGAAACAGGGAAGACGTTGGACTGCGTCAGTGGAGATGAGTGGACGAGCTGAGGGTTGAAGTGCTGTTGAGATGTCCGGGACGAGGACGCCGCTTGTTCCTCCCTGACAAGTGACTGCCCCTGCCGTTCGCTGATTCTCAAATGCTGAAGCTCTGGCTCGGTGGCACCTGCCGGGAAAGGACACCCTCTGAACTTGAGGCGGTCCCTGACCCTCCCTGGAGCGCTGCCTCGGATGTTCTGCAAATTACCGTCCTCCGCCCTTCCTTTCTGTCTACCAAAGAAGACAAGGTCTGCTGAAGGCATGTTATGTACATCTTTCGGTGCATGCGGATGCTGCACTTCCACCTCGGGGTCTGTCGTACACTTCGCCAAATCGACAGACTTGAGGAACCGCCGCGGCCAATTCTGCTGTATGAGGAAGCGACGTGCTTGTAGAAAATTCTCAAGCATAGTCGGCGATGACAGGCAAGTTGGATAGTCGCCATCACAGGAAGCCTCTTCAATTACATCCAGCGCCTGTATAACGCTCTCTGCCGATATATCGAGAAGGCGTTGGATGGGGAACAGGACATCTTGGAAGCCTTCCTTGAGGGCATCGGTGTACATGTTGGTTATGATGGTGCAGCGCACGATTGGATGAAGGCCAGAGAATTCCACCTATGTAATTTCCGTAATCAGTTCACTTGACGCGACAGAAAGCTGAGAATCACTAGACCTTTTGCACTCCTGCCGGATGATTTATTTCCGGATTATCCATGTCGTTCGTCTCTTCATCTAAAATGGATAGTGTCGAGTGGATATCACACTGCTTTTCAAGTGGCGTGCCGTAGCCAAAGCCGTACTGCCTAGATGCCTGGTCGCTATTAATGCTTGTAACATTGCACAGCTGCTGCTTCGCTGACCAAACTGCCGCTTCACGAGAGTCCTCTCGCTCTACCAAGTCTCTCAGTGAAACCGGCTGCGAACCTTCCTCATGCTTGTCAAGCTTGAGCCTCACGATGAGTGAATCCTCCGGTGTTTGCCCGCGCGACATTCCTGGCAGTGATACCTCGGTCAGCTGGCGAAAAGCCCCCCATGCTACTTGGCAATCCTCACCTTCCGAGCCTATCGCGCCACAGCCTTCTCTCGCTCCGTTGTCGTCTCCTTGGCAGTCATGGCTTTGGCTACCATCTAGTGGCAAACTGGGGAAAGCGGCCGGGCGCAGGTCCGGGTTGAACGATTTCGACGCCACGTGGAAGGCCGGGCGAGCAGGCCTGCTGGCCGGGCGAATGACGCGAGGTTCGGGGGTCTCGAGAGCGTAGATCTGATCGAGTTCATCTTCGAAACGACGAGGCGCGCGGCGCTCGCACGCCTTTCTAAGGTTTATTGCCATGAGGAAACCGTGTCATGTCAACGGTTGTGGCACTGGTTGGGACAATTGCGCGCAGATTGGGTTGTTGTGTGGCGACAGGTTGTAGGCGAAAAGCAGTTTCCTTAGCTGCGACTTCAGGTAGGTGATCCGTACGGAACTTTGTTTTGGAAGGTGGGCAAGAGATCGGTGGGAAAGAGTTAAGGTGAGGTGCTTGCCAGTTGGCGTCCGGAGCATGCGAACTTCTGGTGCCCGCCAGAGCGGAAACGTCATATCTGCCAGGCGGGGCGGAACCTGGGACCTCAAGAAGTCGATCCTATCGCATACCGTATCAGTACTGTAAAAAAACATCCACGAGACCTCGCAGACACAATGCTCCTCTCAACCGATTTGACATATCATAAAGGAACCGTCCAGGCACAATACAGAGACAAAAAGCGGAGCAACAATGTGAGGGCTCGATTCAATTACAAATGCTCGTAAGCGAAGTTCCGCCATGAATCCGAGAAAAAGAACGCCGTCACCGGGTATCGATTCCTCCATTTCTTCCCTATTGGTGCGTCTCTATTGGCGAGCTCAAGGTCAGCGCGTACACGTGCTGTGAGAAGCAAGTGCTGACATACAGAAGAGGTGTACAACTGCTAACATAGTAAAAACCAGCCCGATAAAACCGTGTGAAACGAGCTCGACGTGCAAAGCTTGTGAAAGAAAGGCAGAGAAGACAGAGCGCGGCTCGGCGAGGGAGATGCATATTCAAGACGATGCGCTGATGCAATCCATTTGGCCTCAATCAAGACTTTCGAATGGGATGTGTGTCCGGCCTTCGAACCGCAGGACGTCGGCATCGGCTACGGTATCCACGTCCATATCCTCGTCGTATGTTGTGTCTAGCGTACGCTTGGAGCTGCTCTGTGCCGGGTGGAATTGTTGCGGCGGCCGACACGCGCTGTCCAGGGCTACGAGGCGCTTTGCGGATAGGATGTCTCCATATGATTGTAACACGGTCTTCAGGTGGTCGTCGAAGTTGACGCAGAAGCGTTGGCCTTGAACAAACTGCATTGCTCTTAGGAAATCCAGGCTCAGCATTTCCATGATCCACGCCACCACGACGGCCGCTGATTTCTCATTTCCCGATTCACAGAAGACAAGGATCTTTCCATGTTGCAAGCCGCATCCGCCGCCAAGTATGCGGGCGTTGACATCGGCAAGGTGGGCGTTGATCAGGTCGGAGGCTAGGGGGAACGAGGCAATCAAGTCCTGCGGGGTACGAATATCGACGGTGTGGAAGGCGATTCCCATCTCGTTGGCGATGCGGGCGGCGGCGTTGACGGGCATGCCGGCCTGCTTGACAGCGAGCAGCATGGTGATGTTGGTCTTGCTGAGGAAGTCTCGATTCTTGGCGGCGCTGTGGGGACCTGCAAACGGGGGTCAGCTAAAGGCAACACACAAGGACAGCAGGCGACGGCGGACCCAAATACAGGTACGGAGTCACCATTTGAGCATCGCGGCGCTTCTCGTAGGTCCACTCCAGACCGGCGTTTTGGGCGGTGAGCTCGCCGCCATTGACAGCAGCCAAGAAGCTTAAGTCCGGGCCGCGGGCGTCGATGGTGGAGACAGAGGCAACACGTATGGCATTGGCGGATTCCTGGCTATTTACGGCGGGCGGCGGGATGATGATGCGCGGCGGGGTGGGGACGCGGAAGGCGTACTCGTTGTTGCTGGCACGTCGGAAGGATCGGCTGGTGTCGGACAGGGCAACCTCCTCGGTGGTAGACATGATGGCAGCGGTATCCTAGCGATAGGCTGTTTGTGGTGGAGGCTTGAGCAAGCCGAAGTGGTATCGGGAAGAGGCAGAGAGAGGGTCGCGGGCGGAAGCGTGTTTGCACAGTCGACGCGGGAGAGGAAGTCGCCAGGCAGCCACGGCTCGCAGGCGCTACAGGCTCACTCGACGCGCGAGCCGACGTTCATGCTGGAGCGTGGGACAGGCGAGAAGTCGGTAGTCGGGAGAGCGCTGGGGGGGGTTTTTTTTTTCGACGTTTGACGGCAAGCTGAAGATAGGCGCGAGGGTTGTAGAAAGGACGGTGAGGTCACCGTAGGTTCCAGGCCCAGCCCGGCGGTCGGCCCGCCCCTGCTTGCGCCGCTCGTCTCCACACGCCGCCACCTGCACATCCATCTGCACATCACAGCCATCATCAAACACCCTTGCTATCGTTGATGCCTTGGAGTACCTATGTATCTGCCCCAATCCCCTACCCCATTCTTACCCGCAAGTGCACGTCTTCAGCCTCAACTGCCCGGAGCCCCCAGCCAGTCGCAGCTTCAGCTCCGTGTTCTCAATTGCCTGCTCACGCACCATGGCCTCCAACGTCTTGATCCTCCGCCGGAGCCCCTTTTCCAGCTCACTGCTTTCAACCTCACTGCTTTCAACCTCACTGCTTTCAACCTCACTGCTTTCAACCTCACTGCTTTCAACCTCACTGCTCTCAGCCTCACTGCTCTCAGCCTCACTGCTCTCATTTCCATTGCCCGCTTGCGATGCATCGGAATTGGTCGCTGCACCTGCTCGAGAGCCAGAAGAGGATGGATCAGACGCAGCTGATGTGTCCTCGTCTTCGGAGTCCTCAAGAACGATCGACCGTTTCCTCTTCAGAGTCCCCGAAACTCCCGGATTGCCTAACCGACCGGCCTTCCTTCCTGCAGCATCTCTCTCTTTTGCCGTAAGAGCTCGCGGGAAGATGTCTTTGTGCCTGTAGTTATGAATGTCGATCGAGATGTGCCGGGCGAGATCGAGCTCATCGAGATTCTCACCCGGAGTGAGCCTGAGGGCTTTAGAGGCCCAGTCGAACACAAGTGAAATGTGGTCCCAGATGTTGCGGTCCTCGATGAGGTATTGAACGGTGAGCACAGGATTCTTGACATATTCGCTGATGATTGAAGGGTTAATTAATAATCGCATGCATCGAGAGTGAGGGTGTGTGACTCACTACGCTGTGGATCTTGCATCGGGGCCGAAGTAAAACACGTCCAACCTCGCTATCCAGGTCTCGTCATCCGGAGTGAGAAGCGGGTATGCCACCAGCCACACGCCATCGTCCGTCCATCGTCCTTGAATGTTGCCGACCTGGCGCTTTCCATCAGCATGCACCTCAGTAATCTTTGAGCGAGGGCTTACGTACGAACTCCTTCGCTTTGACACCCAACTTCTTCCTTGGAGCTTGTTGAAACTCTCGAAGCTGAATATCCTGGATGAACCCCGCTTGTATGGCAGCGACGGAGACTTCCTCCCAAATATTCTCCATGTTATGCTGCTGCTCCTCCAGAAAGGCACCCCAACGTCCTTCCGCGGGATAGATAGTTGTCTGTGTTGCCTGTGCAAACATGTCGGCTGCCATTGTTGTTACGGTGAGGGAAGAGTGGCAAGTGAGTGAAGGTGGGTCCATTGCTGGAGAGGTGAAGAAGGAGAAGGATGAAGCTCAAAGTTGGACTGAGGATGCATTTTATGTGCAGTCCCTGGACCCTGGACCCTGATCCTGAGAGCTATGCTCACCTGCTTCACGCATGCGTGATTTCCACCACTGGAATTCCGGGTCAACTACGCGCGATTTGGGATTCAAAGCCTACACCAGACCTCTTTGACCAAAGCCTTCAGCTACATGGACCACAATGATTCTGGTACTAGCACGTCTCCTTTAATTTGAATTGAGATCTTATCGCTTCAGTTGCTCGCTGATCAGATCACACACTGGCATATATGTCTGAACGACAGCAATTCGAGCAAAGTTAGTCAGTAAGGCGGACGTGTTCTTCAGGATATTGTCATGAGCTATCCGCTGACCATGCAGCCGTACCGGTACTAAGCTATCGCATTCCCGCGTACTATCCTTACAGCCGTGACTCATTATTCAGAAATTCAATCCAGATATCATCCTGGGCTAACTGAAGCTTCTCTGAGCCGCATCCCTGTGCAGTGACTTAGGCCGAAGCATCCTTCTTCAAATTCTTCTCCCTCAGAGCCTCAAGCTCTTGGCTCTGCGCACGCATGGTCTCTTCCTGCTTCTTGAACTTGCGGTTGGCTTCAGCCAGCTGCTTGAGCAGCAGCTTCTCCTTGCGAGGCTCCGCATTCGAGGCAACCAGGTGAGCGAGCTGGTTCATGTTACGGCCGGGTCCGATGCCAGGGCTGCCGTGGTTGAGGTTGCCGTTGCCACTGCCGCCGGGCGTCTTTCCAAAGCCGGCGCGGCCACTTCGCGGACCACATCCAGGGCCGTTGAATGGGTCCTCCAATGTACCATGGTCGCCCTTGACAAAGCTGTTGTGAAGGTGAATGGTGGAGTGCGAGTGAATGGTGGGAGGGATGTAGCGGGTGGCGTTTAACAAAACGTCACTGTACAGCATTCCGTTGGCGGCCAGAGATGGCTGAGTTTCGGGTGCGAAGTGATAGGCGTGGCCAAGGAGCGGATTGGTCGCATTGATATCGGCCGTGGCAAGCGGATCGAGGAAGCCGAGAAGACTACGGGGGTAGATGACGCCGCCGTTGTGGACGTAGCGGTGGTAAATGTACCTGCCGCCGGGTAGTAACGTCTTGGTTGTGAAGAAGGTGACGGGCTGCAGCTTGATTCCATTCTCGCCGTTGACTGCATCATTCAGAGCGGGATACCTGTGGTGTTTATCCTAGATTAATCGGTGGCTTTTTGTTGGAGCAGACATGCTGCGCGAATGCTCACAGAGGTAGGTGGAAGTGCGGGATAAAGTGGTCGACGCGCACAGCCCAGAGGTAGTCGCTCGACCAGGCTGGGATGGCCTTGTACCAGGTGTACGTCCAGATGATGTCGAGGCCCTGGTCTCATTAGGATCTGTTGAAGAGCGCTTCTGGGTGAGATCCTTACCTGGAACGGGCGATCGACCGAGCATTTGTAGACAGTGAGGGCGCCGAGGTCGGGCGGGTACTGGCTGCTGGGTGGAAGAAAGCCCTCTTTGTTTGCCTGCCTCAGGAACAAGGCACACGAGACGCGCAGGTTGTAGGCGACGTCGTCACCGTCATCGGCCAGAGCCCAAGTAGGAGCCATGATGCCGGTTGCTGGACGCGGAGTGACCGTTGAGCAGCGGTTGGAGTGGTCGCAGTGGTTGCGCAAACTGGAGAGAGGGTGAGAGTTGGTGATAGAAGCGCTGGTGGTGTTCCAATGTGAATATCACATTCACTGCCTACCTTAGTAAGCAAAGTCGGCCGCTCACTTTCCATCACCGCAAGAGCGAAGCGCCGACTAACCCATTATCTGGCATAAGAGGAAGTCACGAAATGAACAGGAGGCTTTGGCACTTCTAGGAGCCAACCGGTCAGCTATCAACGGCATTTGCCTCCGTTTATTACCACTTCACTGTGTCTGCATGTGCTTTCACTATACTGCTAAGCAAACGTTTCCTGAAAGTTGGAGATTTCTGTGTAACTCTTAAATGCGGCTCACCGTCTCACTTTGTCAATCTACCTGGTGATTTCCACCGTATCTGCTTATCTCTGACGTCCACCGTCCTCTCTTCTAAGCTTGGGCTGACGTCCGCCATGCCGCCAGACGCTTTCATGATCCTCTACCTGACTCACCCTCACAAGCGGTGATGATATTCGATTACTCAATCAATATCTCTGAACAGATTTGTCTTCCAGGGCACAGCAGGTTACAAAAGAATTGAGCACATCAACACTTGCCTCAGAGATATTACACTGTACTTATATGGGTAGTTGAAGTCAACGTCTAGACACAGATGCAAGCTTTTGATGCGGGAAAATCAATCTATATATTGGAATCAACTATTTAAGAAGGAAGAGTACGGCATCCTCAGCGAGGCTCAGAGGGCTCAAGTCTTAGTAAACAACGGAAAATTCCGATAGAACATGACACTTCGACAGCACAACGCATTTGCGCTACCTTCGTGATGCATAACTATCTCTGTTGACTATCTTTCACTCGTTCTTCCTTTTCTATCTCTCTTTCTTTCTCTTCCCCTTTCCTCAAACAAGCATAATTGCCGCCCAGTAGCATTGTTTCGGAGGGGAGACGCTTGCATGAGGAGCAGGGCAAGCAACCTTTTACATACTCAATTTCGGGCGCACGCTGGCAGCATGCACATAGCAAAAAAGTCAAACAGAGAAATGGGATTGTGTTGGCAACAGCGGTGGCCGAGAGTCAAAACTGGGTGGTTCCACCAAGCGTTGTTAAAATAGGGACAAAGATAGTGGAGACAGTTTGGCGCTATCGGCGCAACGTTCCGCATTTGCAAACAACCATGTTGCGAGGAGAGGACAAATATAGCTTCATCGCAGGGATTTCCGAAAGAAAAATGTACTGCAGCCAGCTATCAGTGCTGAAGTGATGATGGGTCTACATCACTGCCAGATTCTAGGTGGCAGAGGGGTCCCGGGCCTTCGATCGGAAGCAAAGGCGAATGCACTTCTGAGTGTGGTGACAGGGTCGTCCAGAAAGACTTTTCCACATCCCCAAAAAGCTTTTTTGATCGACGATGTCCGCGTGAACTGTTGCATGCAGCACCCACGCCGACCGGCGTGCGCGCCAGCTTCCGAATCCAGCAACTCCGCATCACACCCTTTACAGACCCCTTCAAGGCCGATCTTGCCTTCAAGTAATTAGTAGATTGGAAGGAGGCACGGTATTGGGTGTGAGGACCCGTCTTCATTTCGTCCCTCCCCGGAAAGTAGATGGCAAGTGCCATTCCTCGCGAGGTACGTCAACGGCTCGCGCGCCAGACGGCTCCATTGGTTCGGGCTACACGCACCCACGAAAGTAGGAAACGCTGGAAATAGTGCAGCGGACACGGCCGCTGCGCTGGAAGCTCGCCGAGACCGTTCCGTCACACGAATCGTTAGCATTGGATGTGACACAAAAACAACGAGGCTTATCTGGACTGCTGAACACGTCATCAAACCCTGCGCAGTGCCAGTAGATTTTGTTTTTCTTCAGGCTCGCGTCCTTGCGCCGCCCCTTGCGTTTCGCACGCCAGCGTTTTGAATCTTCATGCTGCCTGCACCCCTGCCATTCCGCGCTCGGGCGACCCGGACGGGCCGTGGAATGCTGCAAGCGAGCGGAAGAGGAAGCCACTCATCAATAGATGCGCTTTTGCTATGATCAAACACGTAGGTGGCAACTCCAGCAAGATGATGTGACGCGGAGAGAATGCAGGGAACGCGCGGCATACCGAGTCGGGCTGGGTAAATGCCAGAATAGGAAACGCATCTCGATGAAAGACCCCTTGAGACATTGACAGGGTCATTCAGATATATTGCGGGTGCTCTGGTGAATAGTCAACTTTTTGGTCGAGGGCTTGTCGACTACTGAAGTGAGCAATTGCCGCCAAGATGCTTACCTCGCTGCTGATTCAACTCTATTCGTACCTCGCGCCGGTCCTCTGGGACACCAAGGATGCGGAAGAGAGGAAACTCGGCGAAGATCCAAAGACGCTTCTTGGTCTGCTGGAGAGGGCCGCGAGGCTGTGGCCAAACCACGGCATTGCATTCAAGGACCAGGGATGGAACCAACGATCCGATTTCGTGACATACGCAGAACTCCTGAGGGAAGCGACAGTAAGTGTACTGCGTATCGGGGACGAGCTGGAAGTTGCTGACAGAGACAGACAAACGCAGCAAAGCTCAGGGAGTACGGCGCTGTCGCGCCGCGCAAACACATCGTCCTGTACTTCAACACACACCACGACAATGTTGTATGGTTTTGGTCAGTTGTTGCGGCGGGCGGCGTGCCTGCTCTTCTTTCCCCGCTTTCTAGCAACGAAGCAACGCTCGCCGGAGAACTCGACAATATCAACAGTCTCTTCAAAGGTCCGACAGTTCTCACCACCAAACAACTCAGCCGACACTTCCGGCCGATCGCTTCCATTACTACGCTTACTGTGCAGACGATCGCAACAACCAAGGTGGAAGAAGGTTTCGGTATGGAAGCGGTAGACGAGGGAGTCGGTCACGAGGACGAGCTGGCAGCGGTCCTATTTACCAGCGGAAGCACAGGATTCGCAAAGGGGGTCGAGTACACGCATACGCAACTTGTGTCTTCCAGCATGCTGAAAAGCAATTTCCATCGCACCGACTCAACCAAGACGTTCATGTCTTGGGTCAGTAAGAATTGCCCTCTGCCCGATCGGATGATTCGGAACAAGTTCCGCTGACAAGTGGCTTGCAGGTTTTGACCACAGCGCTGCCCTTTGCGAAAACCATTTGCATGCGATCTACGCTGGCGCGAACCAGGTCATGATTCCAGCGATTGATTTCGTGAGGAAACCCGTTCGGTTCTGGAGGGTGCTCAGCGAACATCGGATTGCTTACACCTTTGCTCCGAACTTCTTCATCGCTGCCGCGACACGCGCCATCAACGAAACCGATGAGTTCGAGAAGAAACGCATGAAGCTGGACTTTAGCGAGCTCCGCGTGATCATGTGCGGCGGCGAAGCGAACAAGACAGCTACCCTAGCCGCGGCGGAGAAGGTTTTGACGGAATATGGCGCACCGAAGTGCAGCATCAAGGCGAGCTACGGCTTGAGCGAGGTAAGGAACATCTTTTGATAACACTGTTTGTTAGTTGAGAAAGAGCTAAGAATATTGCAGACTTGCTCAGCGTTCTTCTACAATCTGGAGTCGCCGACGTACGATGTGAAGCGAAAATATGACTTTGCGTCTGCCGGAAAGCTCCTGCCACAGCATGAGCTCCGCATCGTGGACGAGAAACTCAAAGGTGTCAGGCGGGGAGGGTCAGGTGCAATTCAAGTCCGGGGAGCACTCATCTTCTCGCGCTATTACAACAATGAGGCGGCCACTAGCGCTTGCATGACCAAGGACGGTTGGTTCGATACGGGCGATCTCGGAATGCTTGACGACCAGGGCAACTTGCGCATCGTTGGTCGCTCAAAGGAGATCCTCGTCATCAACGGCCAGAACTACTCGTCCTTCGAGCTGGAATATGCCATTGAAACTGCAAACATCCCCGGTCTTAGCAAGAGCTATACCGCATCCTTCTCTCTCTGGACTCAAGACGCCAAAGCCGACAGCGAGGATGTCGTCGTTTTGTTCAATCCTACCAACGATGCTGTGGAGGACTCGCCTGCACTTCGGGAGACGGTTGCTCAGATCAACGAGGCTTGCATTCGCTTCTGCCGCAAGCGTCCTGTACAGGTTATTCCTCTGCCGAAGCAGAAGCTGCCCAAGTCCACGATTGGAAAGCTATCTCGCGCAAAGCTGAAGAAGTCTTTCCAAGCCGGCCACTTTGACGAGTTCAAGCTGGCAGATCATGCGCCTCAGTCTGACTCTCATCGAGGTGCTGAGCTGGAGACGCCTCTGCAAAAGATCTTGGCCGGAGTTTTGTGCGAGGAGACTGGGTTGAAGGCTTCGGATTTGCACCTCGATATGGCCATTGCGGACCTGAACATCGACAGTTTGGGCTACCTCCGCATCAAGTCATCGCTCGAGAAGATCCTCGAGTGTGAGGACCCGATCTCGATGTCTCTCTTCCTATCCTGCCGGACCGTTGGCGACATAGACATGATGCTTCTTTCGTTGGGTACCACAACAACCGAATATGACCCCATCGTGCCGCTTGTTGGGTCGGGATCAAAGAATCCGCTCATCCTGTGCCATCCTGGAGGCGGCGAGTTCTTGACGTGGCTCGGGCTGCTCAAGTACATTCCGGATCGTCCTATCTTTGCGCTTCGCGTACGCGGATTCCACAAGAACGAGACGCCGTTTGAGACGCTGGATGAGATGCTTGACGTGTACATGGATGGCATCAAACGGCACCAGCCAAAAGGGCCGTACTCGCTTCTGGGTCTGTGTTTCGGCGGGATGCTTGCGTTTGAGCTGGGCAAGAGACTCGAAGCAGCGGGCGATCAGGTTACGTTCTGCGGCGGCATCGACAACCCGGCCGACTTGACTCGGATCCAGGTGCGCGAGAAGCAGCGGAATTTCATCATCGATCTGCTGCACTTCTTCCAGCTCTTGGACCTGGAGACCGCGCTGAAATGGGAGGAGGAGATGGACGACATCCCAGACGAGCAATTCACGCAGGCCATCTTCGCGCGTTTCCCGGACGGGACGCTGGAAAACATTGACCTGACGATACCCAAGGTGGAGACATGGCAGCGGATCAACAAGAACATGCAGCAGATCACGCGGTCGTACGTTCCAAGCGGACGGGTGTCGAAGTATGACCTGTTCTGGGTGCCGCCGCTACCGCAGTACAAGTGCTCGGACGAGCAATGGCGGCATGATTGGCTTGCGAAGTGGAGGCAGCACGTGTCGGGAGCGAAGCAAAGCGATGTGGACAGCGAAGAGTCGGAAGGGCCTCTGCGGTACCACCGGGTTCACGGGACGCACTTTACCATTCTGCGACCGGAGAACATCGAGGTTTTCCAGGTGGCGCTGAACAAGGCCATGGAGTTGCGAGGTGCGTGATGTGTCCATGGTTTCTTTGGCGACTGGCGTAATGGAAGGAAATTGCCTATCGGAGTCGGGGGTAGTCTACAGTAATGTAATAGAAGCTGAAGTCAATGTCGGATCTCGTTGATGTGTGAAGATGAAGTTAGTAGTTTACAGGCGACGGAGATGTGTTGTTGTGGGTGCGCACTGCACTAGGTGAGAAGGCACCCATGACGTAAGCCATTGCGCGCGCCTGCCAAAAGAAAGCGCGCGCCCGTGGACGCGTCGCGTCTTCCTTTTCTCCTGGCATGAATCTCGACATCATGAAACTGCATTAAGGTCTATCACTACGCAATTACCCTACCCTACCCTACCCTACCCTACCCACGCAATACTCTCTCACGACGACTGCATCGCGTCAAACTGGAGAAATGAAAAATAAAACGTGCACAGCAAGCAGGTCACAGCTCTTGCAAAATCCGAAATGAAGAAAGGCAAGGTCAACCAGCCGTCAAGGCCTGTCGACAAGAAGCTAGCATGCCACTGCCACTGCTTCGACTTCTCTTTGAACGCCCAGCTCCTGCGGCACACTGCTCCTGCGCCTCACACCCGGAGATGTGCGTGCTGGCAGGGGCTGGGCCGGCGCAAGCATCTGGTTGTTCATCCCAAGCAGCGTGTGGTAAACCAGCTTGATCGTCGGCACCGGCACCCCAATTTGGTCTGCCTGCCTACAGATGTTTCCTGCAACCACGTCAGACTCGTCTCTCCAACCCCACCCATCGCACTTACCGCACAACGACTCGACCTCCATCGGCCTCTGCATCCTCGCGTCTTGCAGCATCGATGGCGCCATCGATGGGTTTTTCTTCGCAAATTCTATCGTCTTGGCCGGAAGGTCGTCCGCGAGCGAGATGCCCAGTTTCACCGCAACTTCGTACAGCTCGTTCGCCAGCTGCCGCACCGTCTGCAGATACGGCGAGTCGAGCAGCGGGTGCGTTTCGAGCCCGGAGATTGCCGTCATCGGATTCCACGCCCCGTTGAATATCTGCTTGGTCCAGCGCTCCGCCTGCACGTCATTGATGCGTTTGAATCGATCATCAAGCGCCACGAACTTCTCCAGTCTGGTCTCGTCGCTGCCCTTGCCTCCTCGTGGATCGTAGGTGCCGATATGCAAAGCATGTGGGCGGATGTTGGATACCTGCTGGACCGTACCGGGCACAGGCTGCAGGCAGCTGATGTAGCATACCGCTGACAGGATTGTATTGTTGCGAAACGCTTTGCGTAACGGTGCCTCGACGCCCACACCGTTCTGCGCCGAGACCAGTGTCGTCCTTTCCGTCACCGCTGGCCCGAGTTCCTGGATGAACGAGAGACCATCCGACGGAGTGACTTTGTTGGCGCAGACCACGTAGTCGAAGGTCATGTCGGACGCCTCGCGTGGAGAGCGAACAACACGGTAAGGTAGGAATGTGCCGTTGCCCCACATCTTAGTCGTCAACTGAATCCCTTTCTGCTTGACTGCGTTGTAGTTGGACCGACAGACAACAGAGAGCCTGGCATGTGGGTTCTGAGCCAGTCTCCAGCCTATTGTGGACCCCACAGCTGTTTCCCCTGGTCAGCATGACATTGATCCTGCTGTGAACTGTTGCTTACCTCCGGTGCCAAAGATCAGAATGTCAAGTGGTTTTCGCGCGCTCATTGTGGCGACTCCCGCACCGATCACCGCGAATGATAATAATAATAATAATAACGATTGAAGCTACCAGAACCTGCTGGATGAGCACAGCTTGACTGCATCAATGACGCAGGAGGTAATGAGTGGAGATGGAAACGACAGGACAAGCTCAGCCGGCGCGCAGAGAGGCGGACTGCAGCATCTCATCAAAGTCACAGGGACAGCGCCCCATCTTGAGGTTTTCACTACGCCAAACCTTGCACTACCGAACACGGTATACCGCCGAGAATGGCCAGCCAAGCTGCTGTGCCATGTAGCCGAGCAACGGGCCGCAGCCGGTAACAGCTCCATGGGACTGCGCGAATCCCTTCACGCATCCCTCTTACCAATAGTCTTTCTCTGCTCTGCCAACCCCACCCTATCGTCACCCCATACTCGCGTCGTCCCAAGGCCAGTGCGCCGTCTCCTTGCTTTTGGAAGAGCACCCTATTCGGACTCACATCCCTCCATGGTAATTGGCGGCGCAATGTTCCGGGCATGGGCCGGCTAAGGAAGATAATGGTGAGGAATGGGGCAGTGCCATGTTTGGAGCAACTCTTGCCAGGCACGGTACGTTTCCTATTCGTCGCGCCGGATAAGGTGTGGCAAGGCGTAGCAGCACCAGCTTGCTGGGGCTGGCTTGTCCAAGGCATTGTTTCTGCGTGCTCGGGAAGTCCACTCTCAGCATTCCAACGGCTTTCGTTGGAATTTCTTCAAGCGTTTCCACATTCCTCATGCATCGGCGATGCGGACCGTTAGGGTTCGAAAGTCCACCCTCCGAAACTCTTTCAAGGGGTCCGTGGTCACGGTTCATTATTCACCCTTATCTTTCTCTTCTCTCGCGGGTGAGTAGATAAACCGCTTCTGGTTGTTGGACAAAGCAAAGCGAGCTTCCAAGAAGCATGATGGCATATCGGTATCTATGAGACCATCAGTCTTATCTTCAGGAAAGGCCAAGTCAAACGCAATGGCCAAAAATGTCATGGGCCAAGATCGAGATAGCATGCCCGAGGAAATTCTCAAGGGAGCCCGATTCGGATTACATAGGCACTCGCGCGCAACTGGCGGTTCCGGGAGACGAACAACAAGCACATGTTGCTCGGTGTGTGCGAACCTTCGTAGAGAACTTACTCCTGAACATGAGTGCTGGCATTCTTTGAAGTTGAGGACTTGGTCGCACAGGGCTTTGGAACTCATCGTGCTCCGAGGTCTCTCTATGGACGACATGTCTGACCGACATCAACTGGTATTAGATTCACGCGCATTCGTCTCGATCTCGCGAATATCCCCTCCATGACTCACGATTATTGCTCATTCCAATTCACCGTCCAATTCTTTCAGAGAGAAAGTTAACGTCCAATTATGCCCTGTAGGAGAAACGTCTCGGGCAGAAGATGGTCAACTTCAACATTGGGTCCGTTCCTCATATGAGAAGGCTTGCCCACATGCTACGCCCATGAATGGACACTTGAACGATCAAACGCAGGATGTATGGCTAGCTGATAACAGGCAAGGGGGGTGATGCTTTTTGTGCTGACCATGAGTTTTATGATCCTGAAGGTAGCGAAAGCTTAGTTCTCTATCTGTACAGAAATTGGTGTAATGTCGCCTTTTCGACAAGGTCTTGTGTCTGCAAACCGCCTGGCTTTGTTCCACCTTACAAAGCACGACCTACAACATTATCCATTTCGTTCGCATATCCACAAACGTCTAATGGATGTACTGCACATACAGAGCAATCACTGACCCAATCGCAACGATCCCAACCACGTAGCAACCGCCATCCTTCGTAGGCTCCTCTTCTCAAGATCCCCCAATACCATTCCCCTCCTCTTCCCTGCACCCCGGTAAACGACATCCCGCATCACCCCTTCGCTCTGATACTCGCCCTCGCCCTTGCCCTCACCCTTAACCCTCACCCTTAACCCTCACCCTCACCCTTCCCTCATCCACATCCGGGTCACCGTACACCACAACAACAACAACATCCTTCACCCTTCACATCATCCCCTCCACTCTCCTCATACCTCGCCCTTCGCAACTTCCTCCCTTCCTCAACGACTGGGATAACGCTACCATCACCACCAACACCCTGCGCCGCGCGTACACTCGAAGAGAATGCCATCATTCTCCCACAGCTCGAGTGCCTTATTCGGCGCGACGACGGCGTATGTGTGGCTCCTTCCAGTATAGGATCTCGGGTCAAAAAAATTGTTGAATATAGCGAATTGGTGCGAATGAAGGTTGACACTGCTGCCAGTCTCCTGATGAGTTGACCATGACTACCTGTACTACACTTTATATACAATGAATTTGATTATGAACAAAAGCAATGGAAAGAACCATGCAATGGGGTGTGGTGCAAATGGATGAGAGGTACATGTGGCCTGTGACGTTGGCTGTTGAACAAAGGAAATGAAAAGGCAATGAGTGGACAAATGGTACCTGATCTTGCTACTCGACAACAATAACAACAGGAAGAGAAAAGAAGCGTTGTGCACGTCCATTTAATAGTAGTGGGCGCGAAATGGAAGGGCAGACAGGTGCGTGAGCGCGGGCCAGTATTTGTCGGCATGGTTGCTGGTGCTGCTGCCGGCGGGGGATTGCGTGGAGGATGAGGCGGTGGTGAAGGGAGAGGAGGGCGAGGCCGAGGTGGAGGTGGAGGGACGATGCTTGTGTTTGCGGCCGTGGCTGGATTTGGTGTGCCTCGCGGCTGGAGTGGGGGTATTGATGTCGCTGGGATTGTTGTTTTTGGAGGAAGAATGGCGGTGGCTGCTGTGGTGGTGGTGGTGGCGGCGGCGTTGACGTTTGAGGTGCTCCTGTTGTTCTCGAGCGGCGCAAGCGGCGGAGGCGGCGGCGATGAGAGGACTCACCCTTTCCCATTCCCAGGGCAGTCCGTAGTACGTCAGCGCGTCCGAGGACATGTGGTTCTTGTGCACCTTGGTCGCCTGGGCCTGAGGAGGCGGCCATGTGCCTCCTCTCGCGCCGGGTGGAACATTGAGCTGAAAGGAGAATGGCGGGTGACGAGGTGGGGTGGGCGTTGATTGGAAGTAGGGCGGGAAGCCTGTGCTGCTGGACACGGCGCGCTGGTGCGCGGGTGTCGCTTGATGCCCAGTTGGGTGATATGAAAGGGGGGCCGAGGGTTGTTGGACGGCAGCTGGCAGTTCGGGAACAGGATTGGGCATTTCTCCATGGGAACTGGTCCCTTGCTCTGGCTTGATTGAAGAAGCGCGCCGGCGGCGAGATAAGAAGCTTCCTTTCGACTCACGCCGGTTGGCCGTGGTTTCGGTTTGGTCTGGGGAACTTTTTGTGCTTCTGGAAACCTTGACAACGTTGACGTCGTTGCGCCCTACAGATTTCAGTCGCAGCACTCTTGCCAGGCAGCGGAATCTGCTAGCGGTGGTAGAAGACCGCTTCAAGTTGGTCTTCGGGGTCTCCGGCTCCCTATTCTCCCAGGGTGCAATTGCTGCGATTGGTCTGTAATCTGTCGATGTTTGTCGTTCTGCTGGGTGTATATCCGATATTTGCCGCTCTGCCGGGTGGATGTTTTGCAAGTCCGTCGCAAACCATGTCGACTGCGGGGCCTCTGGTGCGACGTGTGATGCGTCTGACGGTTGTCTCGCCGTCCCTGATGCCCCACTCATCTGGTATGATGGCACTTGAAGGCTGGTTTTCTTCTGTGTTGCCACGGCCGACTCGTCTGGATTCGTCTGTCCCTGTGGCTCGAATGATACGCGTCGACCTTTGCCTTTATCCGCCTGGTATTCCACCGATCTGGTAGGCAAGCTCCACGCTTTGGCCTGGATTTGCTCTTGTATTCTTCTTTCGACGGTCAAGAGATCCGAAGTCAGCCGTTGCTGGATGTGGAACACCTCGTCCTGATGGCGCTGCGTAGCCTCATGGACCTGCAAGCCGTTCTGCTGGTAAATTTCCGTCATCTCCCGCTGAGCGCGCTCCTCGATCAGTCTAGCCTCATGCATCAGCATCTTTCGACGCTTCCGCTCTCTCTCGTCCTCGGCGCGTAAGAGCTCCTTGTACTCCTCGATGGCCTCCTCCTTGATCAACCTCTCCCGCGCCTCCTCATCTCCCTTTCTTCGCACAATCACGCTCCCCTTATCACCCTCATTTGCTGCCATGCTGCTTTCAAGCTCTTCAATCTTCCGCGTCAGGCTTCTGTTGAGCTTCTCCAGCAACCGCATGCGCGAGCTGACCTGCTTTCGAAACCGTTCGTAATCGCGTTCGTAGTCACTTCTCAGAGCGGCCGTGGGCGACGATTTGGAAGTACTCGACTTGCTCGCCAGCCGCGTCTGCGCGTTGGCGAGATCCTCCGAATCCCCTTCCTTGTGGGTCGACGACGGGTCCTCGATCCATGTCGTGTTGGCCGGGTGGTAAAGATGCGTCGAATTGCCGACGCCGTCGGGAGAGGCGGATGTGGCCTTGGAGAAATCCATCTCATGGGTCGCCGAGGTAGCGGCGGTGGAGTCGACATTGCCATCGTCCTTTGCGTCGACGTCTTTTTTCGCCTCGGCACCGTCTTTCTCGTCGTCGCTGGCGGCCGTGAAGCTGGCATGGGATTCGGAGGCGGATAAGGCGGCGACGACGAACTCGGGATCCCATTCTTCCTCCCATTCGGCGTCGTGTGTCTTTCCTGAAGAAGCGGTGCCAGCACTGGTGGGATCTGACCGCATATTCTTATCCGAAATGATCTGAGTCTGAGGTGTTTTGGGTGTTTTCGATGTTTTGGGCGTCTTGCGCGGTTTGGGTGTTATGGGGGCAGCCATTGGCTCGTGGTCTGTCGAGTCGGTCGTGGTGGTCCAAGAGACGTTGCCGGTGTTTGCAGTGCTGTTGGAAACATGGCGCACCTGGGAGTCATCGCTATCGTAGGCTTGTGAAGGCTCTTGCAGCTCAGTGACTGAGCCGTGTCCAGATAGGCGTTCGAGGAAGGATTGGATGTCGGCAACTTGCTCCTCCAGAGACTCCATGTCTTCGGTAATGTGCGCGACGGTGGCGCGGCCCTCGTCTTCTCTGTGCTTGTTGTGAGAATGCACTCTGTCGACACTAGCGAGAGACGTACCTTTCTGTGCCTGCTGTCTCACTCTCTTTCATAAGATTGCCGACCACCCTTAGCCTAATGTACATGCCGTCGAATGACTTGATTATGGCTTTTCTATACCCGTTTCCAAGACTTTCCAGCACATCTAGCGCGCCGTTGCGGACACCGATCTGCTCGCTCCAAACTCTGAACCGGGATAAGCAGTCATCGAGCCGGTCCAACTGCTCGCTGCTAAGCGTGTTCCCGGCACTTCTCTGGGTGACGCTTTCAAAGCGCAAGAGCAACTGCCGATGCAGGCTCACGAGTGATCCGCGGCCCATCGTTTGCGGAAATACTGGACAAAATGAAGGATTTGAGCTACAAAAACGAAGGAGATCCCCGTCGGATCAATAGAACAAACTGGGCACATGTGACTGTAACACGTACATGTGGGACCCACATTATCGATCCATCAACAACAGTGGTACCTGGCTACGCGCGAAGTCCGCTGATGATGCTCTTGTGGTGTGTGGTTAACGCGGCGTCGACTAAGGCGTTTAGCAGCGCCACAAAACCGGACCCTCGCAAAGCCACTCATCATCCGCATTATGCATGACGGGCGTGCAGTCTGGGTGCTCCCGTCTATGCCGAGGTGTTATTGCTGGCATAATGTAATCCGCTGGACTCGGATGATCTCATTGAGTGCTCAAAATCCTCCATTACTCTGCACCTCAGCTCCGTCAACTTTATACGGCGACACAAGCGTACCGCCGAAACTCGACTTGGAACAGGTCGGCCTATGTCTGAATGAGCAAATGCTCTAGTCTGGTATATCGTGTTCCAATGTTGGCGACATCTTGGCCAGATGGTTCCGCATCGGCTTCTGGCTAACGTCTACACCAGTCCCAGCATACTGGAGTGTGGATCCCATTCAACCACCACCTCTACGCCCATCAGCCGCCAACGTCATTCGCACACGAGGTCGGTTCGCTTAGTATCGCAACGTGAGAATGGGCAGTGCAAGCTTCCATCCAGACAGCCCAAAGGAGAGAGTGGAA
Source organism: Diplodia mutila (assembly GCA_022560015.1). Taxonomy (NCBI): domain Eukaryota; kingdom Fungi; phylum Ascomycota; class Dothideomycetes; order Botryosphaeriales; family Botryosphaeriaceae; genus Diplodia; species Diplodia mutila. The sequence continues at coordinate 83,218 of JAFISB010000013.1, read as the reverse complement.
TTCATTCAATTTGACTATTAGAATAAGGAGTGGGGTTCGTGTACCACAGAAAAGCAAACAGAGCCACCATTGTCAACAAAACAGCTTCATCAAGCTTTCCCTCCACGCGCTCAACCGTACCTGACTCCTGCATTAGTGGAAACATCAAGGAAAACCATCCACCAAAGACATAGAACCGGAAAAGCTGCCACCTCGCACGCTTCGGTAGTGCCACGGTTTTCTTTCATCCCTCCATCCTACGAGCCCGTCCTCCCCTTCTTCCCCAGCTCTTCGGCACCCTGCACAGCCAATACAGCCCCAAAGCCGCGCAAACATTAAACCCAACGTACACCCACAACAGCCCGAAATTCCCCCACGCGTCGCCGTACTTCGTCCCCACCTCGTCCAGGAACCTATCCGCATTCCTCATCTTGCAATACCTGCACACCTTGGCACTGCCGTCCGCCCCCTCCGGCATCGGCATCACATACCCTCCCGCCTTCTCCACCCACGGCTCCAAAAACCTCTCGCACGACTCCACCGACAACCCCTTTCCCAACCCCTCCCCGCTCTTCGGTAGCTCGAACACCAGCACCTCCTCCGGGCTGCAATTCACCTCCTTGCCCCCCACCGCGGCGCTCAGCGCGGCCGCAACGAAGTACGTGAACGGCGACGCGCGGTTGACCCAGCGCCAGAACGCGGGCAGCAGCTTCGCGGGCGGCAGCACGCCGCAGAAGACGAGCGACAGGCTGAACAGCAGCTGCGCGAGGTTGCCACCGGCCTCGGCGGTTGCGGCGGGCGCGGCGGCGGCGGCGGCGAGGGTGCTGGCGAAGAGGAGGGCGGCGAAGGTGAGGAGGAAGAAGAGGGCGGCGCGTTCGCCGTCGGACGCCGCCGTGGCGGTTGATGACGGGAGGGGGTTGCCGTGTTGGAGGCCGAGGAGGTAGTAGAAGGGTGGGTAGATGAGGATGGCGGCGACGGTGTTGTAGGGGAGCTCGGCGAGCATGCTGGCGAGGAGGAAGGTGGGCCAGGAGTACGTCTTGGACGGCCGCTCGCGCGCTTCGTAGAGGGTGCGCTGGGCGATGAAGAGCGGCATGAACTGCTGGATGAGCTGGCCGAAGATGGTGATGAGCATGAAAATGGCGAACATCTGGATCTGCAACCCTCGGATCGTGTTGCGCGAGTCGAGGAAGACGAGGCCGATGAAGAGGGACTGCGCCGGTGTCAGTGAAAGTCGTAGCGAGAAGCTTTCTGCCGCCACCGCACTTACCGAGAAGAAGCACACGGAGAACTTCGAGTAGATGTATGTCGGTGTCCGCCAGTACTGCTGGAATACCCGTCTCGCCACTTCTCGCATCTGGGTTCCGAAAGGCACCGCGAACTCCCTGCAGTCCGCAGCTTCGCCGCTGACTGTATCGTCCTCTCCGACTTTCGATGCCAGCGGCTTCTCCTTCAGCCTTAGTAGCTCATCGCCCACGGCGTCGTACTCCCGGCTGTCTCTCCATGCTCGTGGCCAGTCTACATCCGAGCTGCACCCGGGGGCTGCCCCGATTACCTCCAGTAGCCACTCAGCGGGGTTGGCTTCATCCGGGCACCGCTTGCTCTCCTCGCATCGGCCTTCGAAGTAGTCGATGACGGTACGCGAGTTCTCGCCGATGTCGCCGAAGTAGATGGTCTTTCCGCCATTGTGAAGGAGCAGCAAGCGGTCGAAACGCTCGAACAGTTGGGCCGATGGCTGATGGATCGTAACCAGCACTGCTTGGCCGGCCTGTGTAAGCTTCTCGATGAGGCCACAGATAGCCCACGAAGTCTGTGAGTCCAGACCGGAAGTGGGCTCGTCGAGGAAGAGGAGGGCCGGCCTTGCGGCCAGCTCCACCCCGATCGTAAGGCGGCGGCGCTGCTCCACGTTCAGGCCTGCACACGTTAGCATCAATACTGAAGAGTGTTCCAATGGACGCCTCACCTTCTCCGGGGACACCGACGACAGCATCCGCGTACTCCTCCATTTCTAGCAATTTGATCACCTCCCATGCGTAATCCAACTTCTCCTGCCTTGGGACGTCGGCCGACTGTCGTAACAGAGCGCTGAAGTTGAGCGCCTCCCGCACAGTCGACGTCTCCAGATGCAGGTCTTGCTGCTGGACGTAGCCAGTTGAACGCTGGAAATTCATGTTCCGCGGCAGACCATCGAGCAGCACATCTCCAGTGACCACCCCCATGGTCGTCCTTGCTGCGAGCGTGTCCAGCAGCGTGGTCTTACCGGCACCCGAGACACCCTAGACGTCACTATTAGCCTTGTCCACACATCTAAGCCACTAAAGAAATGCGAGGAACCTACCATCAATGCAGTCAGCGTCCCGGGCTTGATCCAACCGTCAACACGGTCGAGAAGCCTCTTAGGCTCCCCTTTGGTCTTGATTTCGTAGCACAGATTCTGCCAGTGGAAAACGGACGTCTGCTTCGTGATTGAGGCCGTCGAACCGGAACTCCCCACGGTGCCACCGCCCTGCTGCCCTCTGGACGCAGTCTCGACGTCGTCCCGTACAGCAGCAACAGATGTATTGGGTGCGTGTCCACGGCGGAAGACCAGCACTTCGCCTCGCGAACGCTTCTCGCTGATGTATTCGGTCGCGAGCAGATACGTAAACATGAACAGGAAGATGAAGCCGACGACGGCACCGAAGTTCCTTTGCACCTCATTAACCCAAGCCCTGTTGACATAACTCGAGGAAGGCGTATAACGTCAAGACTTACCTCCATCGATGCGCATACTCGTATTGGAACGCCGTCCTCAGATACTCATCCCCATTCACGTAACCAACCCCCGGCCGCGCACCCATCGTGTCGCAAACCTTGTTCCGCGGCGCTAGGCCCCGGTAACCAGGAACAAATGTCGCGCACGTCCAGGGCCTGCCGCGGAACTCATTTACCATCAGCGCCTCGAAGCCGTAGGCGACGGGGTCGACCCAGATGATCCAGCGGCACCAGCGGGGTATGTACTGGGTGGGGATGGCGAAGCCGGTGAAGATGACGATGGCCAGGATGAGCAGGGTGGCGGGGACCATGGCCTGCGAGATGGTGCGCGAGACGGAGGCGATGGTGCGGAAGAGCATCGACATGGCGAGCGTGAGGGCGAAGGAGACGAGCAGGAAGAAAAAGAAGGCGTCGGCCTCGCGCCGGAGGTTGGTCAGGAAGTAGAGCGCGAGGTTGAAGATGACGCAGTTGCAGATCTTGTACGGGATGTCGGTGAGCATGCTGGCGAAGGCCTCGGCGCTGGGGTGGTAGAGCGCGTAGCGTGTGTGTTTCTCGACGATGGGGCGTTGGGCGTAGAGCGTCAGGATCTGCGGCGGATGTTAACGGACTGACCGCAGCATACACTCGGACCAGCATACCTCAAGAGCACTTGCGAAGGCATTCAACAGAATCGCGAAGAAGATGACGGCGCCGCGTTCGGAGAAACTCTTAGTAGTGTCTTCCAGATCATAGAAGACACTTCCTATAATCACTGCCATGACAGCATTTGCAATGAACTGGGTTATGGTAAGACTGGGATCGGCCTTCAAGCGTTTGATACCTCTCCAGAGGCAGAGCCGCACTTGCTGACTGTACAACAGGGTGTACGGAGATTTGGCTCGTCTTTGGATAGAATTGTCAGTCAGTGTTCACTCTTGCACACCCACTCAGATCACTTACGCAAGTCTGGCTTGTTGCATCCTCTTCGACTCCACAAACCTCTCCAGATACTCGCCTCCAAACGCGTACTTCTTATTGTACTCTCTCACGTCCTGTAGGAGCCGGTGGTACTCGTCGCTCGCCCTCCACACCGCCGCAAACTCCTCCGCCGTGCGCGGGACACGGTTCTCGTATCCCTGCCGCACGACCCTCTCCTGCGGACTGGTCATGGAGGTGAGGAAGTCAGCCGTGGTCTGTCGCTGCGGACACTCAAACCCCAGGCCCAAGAAGTAATCCTTCGCGTCCTCACAGCGGCCGAAGTAGATCTGGCGGCCGTCGTACAGCACCGTCACCTTGTCGAACATCTTCCATCCCCGTCAGCACATGAGCACACAGAGCTCCAAGATCATTCACTCACATCGTACACGTTCTGGCTAGCCTGGTAGATGGTCACGAACGCGCTGACGCCCAGATACTCCGTCTGCACCCTCAAGTTCCGGCAAAACTCGAGAGCATTCGCACTGTCCAGCCCCCTGGTGCTGTTGTCCCAGCACTGCAGCGGGGCCCTGCTCAGCGTGGCCTCGGCGATGGTGACGCGCTTGCGCTCGCCGCCGCTGACGCCGCGGACGAAGTCGTTGCCCACGGGGGTGTCGAGGGTGTGGCCGATGCCGAACATGGCCATGACGACGTCGCGCATGTGCGCCGCCCACGCCGCGCTGCTGTCGACGCCGCCGACCAGCAGGCGCGGGGCTCGGGCGCGCGCCGCGAAGAGCAGCGTGTCGCCGACCGTCAGCGATGGGAAGTGCACGTCCTGCTCCGCCGTGTAGATGGCGTCGCCGCGGAATTCGTGGTGCATCTGTTCGGCGCAGATGCCTGCATCGTACAGTGTCAGAATATCCATCCCCTTTCCCTTCTCAGAGTTGTGGACTCACCTTGATAATTCAGATAACTCCCCTCATCGACGCTCACCCCGTGCGTCTCCCCCGCCAGCGTCTTCAACAGCGTCGAGCACCCGCTCCCGGGCGGGCCCAGCACGAGGAACATCTCCCCCGCCTCGACAATGCCATCGAGCCCCTTCAGGATCTCCCTCCTCCGCCTCATCTTCTTCCCCCCTCCACCACCACCACAACGATCACGAAACGCATCCCGCACGCTCTCCAGCACCCTCAACACCGCGTTCCCCACCGTCGGCTGGTAGTACGCGCCCTCGGCCGCGGTGCGCCCGCTGACGCCGAGGTTCGCAAAGGCCACGCCGGCGGTGCGCGACGGCTGCCTGCCCGGCTCGGCCGCCTGCAGGTGCAACACGGCGCGCGCCCACGCCCTGGCCGAGAAGGCCGGGCTGCGCGGGTCGAGCTCGGAGCCGGGGGTCGCGCGGAACGGGTTGTTGTTGTTGTTGGGGGTGTCGTCGATGGCGATGTTCTCGTAGTTGTCGTCATCGTCGTCGCCGTCGCCTTTCTTGTTGTTGCTGTTGTTCGGGGGAGCTACGTATGGCGGAAGCGACGAGTAGCGGCTGGCGACGCTGTGGATGCGGCGGGCGCGGTCCTTGTCGTCGTCGTGCTCGACGTAGGGGCGGCGGCGGCGGCCTCGTCGGCCGCGCACGGAGGAGGACGAGGCGTCGGTGCTGCTGATGTGGGTGGGGCTCTTGGCCACGCTGCTGCTGGCCGTGGTCGCCTGCGTCCATTTGGAGTGGGCGCTGTGAAGGCTGCGGAGGTCGTCGATGTTGTTGTTGTCGCCGCTGCCGTCGCCGCCTCCCTCGATCAGCTCGACGCGTGAGTCCTCGGGCAGCGGGCGCTGCTGGATCGATTCGGTATAGGCGACGCTGGCGTCATCGAAGACTGTCCAGGAGCCGTGGCCGTTGGTCGCGTTCGACTGCGAGCGAGCGCGCCCGCCGATGCGTTGCAGGACCGTCATGCCGACCTGCTCTCCTCCTCCTCCGCCCCCATGTCCCTCGCCACCGTCTTCCGGGGTTTCAGCTGCGGAAGTACGGCGGCCGAAGGGCAGTTTCCGGAAAGATACCATCGGAGGCTAGCAATATGTCGTCTGCAAGCTTTAGATGTTGAACAAAACTTTAGGTTTGCTAGAAGTGTGAGAGGGGTCATGCAATGCTGTCTCGCATGCAATGCAGGGAGGGGCGCATGGGATGGGCTTCTGTCGGCAGGTGCATTGCTGGAGCGATGGAGGTCGCCGTTGCCAGGTGGGCTGTAAGTCCCGGCAGTGCGGTAACGTTGCGCTCCACCTGCATCCCTTGCCTCTTTCCATCGCACTCCCTCAGGCGCGAGCAAGGGTGAGGAATGCAACATTTGGGAAATAAGAGTTCCTCTCCCACGGATGACCAGAAATGGCTTGGTTGCAAAAAAAAAATTAAAAAATTTAGAAGGTGGAAGCGCTGGCCCCACTGCAGAGGGTCGATGAGTGGCAGCTTGTAGCTCCTGCCAAACCGTTAGCAGCAAAATAATCATACTACCAGATTTCCTGATACTTTTCAGTTCCTGTTGGCCGCTTAAAAGCCTTTTAGCTGCCGCTTGAAGGTCGTGCTGCTCTAATAAGAGCTTCTATTAGACTGCTCGTTTTCTCCTTTGTAAAGACAACTGCCATATATCGATGCTTGATCGATTGTGCAGAGATGGTTAGTATAGCCGGTGCAGTTCGGTATGTGTTTTGCAAAGAGGAAGTGAGATGGAAAAGCATGATAATGGACGATATTCCTTTGCAATCATGCGTAGGTGTAGGCCTTGGCGCTCAAGAGCAGAGCGACCCATCGATGCGCCGCCAAGTCTTCTCAACACTCATCCCGAATTCGAGATATTCTCTGAGGTTAGATGAGGTTTGAAGAAAGTGGGAGAAAGATCTAGTCGGCTGTGGACCTAGGTGTCGCGCACGGACCGTATCGGACTCCATCACGGTGCCATTTCCCTTGTAGGAATCACTCCTCTTCCACGACTCCTCCAACAACTGCAACCCCGCTTTCGACACCTGTGCTTGAAGACCTCCGCGAAGCCGTCAGACCTTCTGGCCAAGCTTGAAGATCTTCAACCACAAGGCTGAAACCCGCCCTCTTCGTTGCTTCTTCGAGTATCATTCTCGTTACAACCTCTCTGACCACCAGATATTCCGCGCAAAACCACGACAACTTCAACGCCCCCCGCATCAGCTTCAGACAAGATGCCGCGCAAGGTGCTGGAGCCGTTGTTTAGCATCAACCTGGCCGGCAACCGCCAGCCCACCGAATGGAGGGAAGTCACCGTCTACATCAACAACGAGTCGAGCGACGACGAGACCGTCAATCCGAAGTGGAAGGAGATGAAGAAGAAGGCGCGGGAGTGGAAGCCGCTGGTCGACAAGATGAACAAGTTCAACTCCTACGAGATCCACCGCTTCCTGGACGCGGGCGCCGCCAACGCCTTCGCCGACAACATCAGCGTCGTCAAGGAGTCGCAGTGGGCCGGCTTCCTCTACTACAAGGACGACCTCGACGCTCTCGACGCGCGCTCCGGTATCTACATCGCCTGCACGCGCGTCATCGTCAACTGGGCCCCCGACGTCGAGGTCTGCTCGCTGGGCGACTGGCTCAAGGCGAACACGACCGGCGACGTCATGACGCCGCTGCGCCGCTTCCTCGACCACATCCACAAGCACTACATCGGCGCCAACAAGGAGTACGCCGGCTACGAGCTGCGCATCTTCACCGACAAGTGGGTGAGCGAGGGCTTCCCGCCCGACTGGCACGTCGACGAGTGCGACATCGCCAACGCGCACGGCGGTCCGTTTGATGTCGAGCCGCTGTACGTCGCCACCACCTTCAAGGGCCCCGGCACGCTGTTCATGCGCAACAGAGTGCTGAGTTGGATCAACCATGCCAAGGTCGACTACGAGGCTGCTGCGGAGAAGGATCAGCTCAAGACGGGAGAGCTTGCACTTTACCGTCCCACTCCTTCGGCCATTTCCTCTACCGAAGAGATGCTCGGTGCCATCCACGCCAGGCCGGACGACGAAGATGGCGATCGGGTCGTCGTGCAGTTGATGATGGGTACCAAGCGCCAGATGAAGGGAGTCAGGATCAGCCACAAGGAGGCGAAGGAAAAGAGCCGTCTGAACAAGATGGCCACGGAGATTTTGGCAGCTGCACAACAGGCGTAAGGTCGTCCACTTTCTCTAGTCGGGGAGAGAGAACTTCTGGCCTGCAGCATCATTAACCTCATGATGGATACCACTGGACTGGAAGCGAAGCGGAGAAGCATGCAAAAAGAAAAGAAAAAACGACGCGAACCCGAAACATTGGCTAGTTTGAGGTGTTTGCCCAGCGAGGGTCTTTTGGATATTACACCTCCGGGCTGAAGAGCCTAACTGTCAGCTCTTGGACCGCATCTGATGAAGTAGAAGAGTATCATCGTCCGACCTCTGGGCTACAGAGGCCCTGACACCACGAGCCCCCCAAACTGAGAAGAACTGCGATGGGGAAGACAAAAAAAAAAAATTCAAACTTTGGCAAGTCATCTGATGGCCTTACTTTCAACCCACCTACTAACATATCAGCAGAACATGCGACATATCACTAGGAAGCTCCTACAGTGCTGAAACCCTAGCGGACAGCCATGATTCGGGGTGATGGACCGAGGTATAGCAATTCAGGGCCCCGGGGTTCTTTACCCCAGGAAACTCACAGAGATTGATCTCTATTAATAATTGGTCGAGAAGTGATGGAAGCCCTCTTGGCGCTGCTCTTTCCTTCGTCAACCATTGGATTTCCTTTTTTCTTTTCTAGCCGGCTTCTGCTTGGCGTTTCAATACGAGCTTGGTTTATTTCTCTTTTTTCTTTCTTTTCAGTCCGGACACATCCGCTTGACGGCTCTCCCCGTAGCTCCGTAGCGAATCCTAGGCCATCCAGTGGAACGATGCTGATGCTTCGCGCCCTGCGCCACCCATATACGTGGGCGTACCTGGTACGACAGCAGCTCACATGGCGTTGCAGTACAGCGACCACATGCGCAGTCGAATCCATTGCCTCGACGCAATTGTCCAATGGACCCTTTGTATATGCCTAGCCCGATTGACGTCCCATCTGCTCACATGTTCACTCAATGATTGTCATAGCACGATCTCGTATCAGGCGATGCGTTTGGTGATCTGCGATAATAATCGCCGACCCCCGCTGATCAACACCCTTTATCGATTCGCCAGCTTCTCGAACAACGGCGGCAGATCGCTTCGATCGACAAACGAGTCTGCGAGTAAGCAATAATCGGAGCAGGTCGTACGAGGCGCCGCCGCGGTCTGAAGGGCGTCATCCACGATCGCGATTATCAAACCCCGACGATGCCCCTTTGGGCCGGACACCGACACAGACAGGCGTCGCGGCGCGGCGCGGCGCGGCGGGCAGCCGAATTGATTGATGAGGGAAGCCGCTGCTTCAGCCACTGCAGGTCATGGATTCACATGATCCGGCGGCGGAGAAAAAGGCGGCGGAACGCGCAAGTTGTCGTCGTCGGAGGCCCCGTCGGCGTGTTTCTATCCTTAGACCTATGTCACAGCCTCGTACAGTAGCGCCGCCGGCGGCCGGAGAATGTTCCAGCGCTTCTTGCTGCGGCCGCGCGCGCGAATTCTGGGGAAAACGAACGGTCGAGAAGCCCGGCGAGGCAAGGAAGGTGCGTGTCACGGTACAAGGTTGGGGCCAGCACACCGGCGGCAGCGCGGTCGGCGAAGAATGCCGGCATGCGACGGGATGCAGCAATAGTGCAATTGGTGATGACAGGCTCGCTATCGTTGTGGTTCGTCAGGTTGCTCGCATCGTGATGCAAGTTTGACGGGGTCGATGCAGCGCTCAGGGGCGCTTCAGCTGGATGCTGAGGCGCATGTGAGGTTGTGGTGGCTTGCAGGGACAGGGGGTGATGAGACGGGTAGGGTTGGGTGATGAGTGATGAGTGGAGGAATCTGCTTGGATGGCGCAGGGCGGGCGGGAACGACGCAGATGGCGGCGGCCGTTGGCGGTGAGGCGGGCGGTACCTGAGTCGCGCGGGCGCGACAAGGCAACGCGTGGCGATCATGAAGCTCGCCGTGCACTGCGCGCCCGCTGAAGGGAGCTCGTGTCCAGAGCTTCCAGATCGTCGGCGGCGATGGCGCCGCATCGCACAGCCGCCGGCGCGACATCGACATGGGCGCGCAAGCAGCTCGTCGGCGTGCACGCAGCAGCGCCAGGCGCGGTGACGGAGACGACGGGCTGCAGGGCGCGGCGGGCGCAGTGCCGCCCCGGACAGGCGTCTTGGTGAACCGCACAGGCGCCGTTTCAGGCGTCCCGAAGCGTAAGCTGGGCAGCTGCTCTTCCCTGCAACGGACATGCTGCCCGCGTTATTACACTCCTCTGCATTTTGGTCGTGTACGTGCGGCCAATGGGGCAGCGTGCAGTTCGTGCCATGCTCTGGCCACAGGGGCCTCGAACAATAAAAGCCCGCCCAGCTGCGCAACACCCGTCTTTTTGTTCTCCAGTCAGCGACCGCTACCTCGTCCTGCACTCCCTTTTAAAGGTCCCGCGTTCATTATCAACCGTTTCCTACACGCGTAGTCAAGTCTTATCTCTTCGATTCTCCCTCTTCCCATCAAAATGGCCGACGGAGAGTACCAGCAGCGCCGCCAGCGCTCCTCGACCCTGCGGTCGAGCCAGCGCAGCGCCAGGATAGAGCCGCCCATGGAGCCCTGCGAGCCCACGCCCTCTATCCCCTCCATCCTCATGCCGCCGTCGAGCAGCGGCACCGCCGTCACTGACCAGGAGAAAATCGACATGGAGTCAAAGCCGCTCGAGGCGACTTTCTCTCCCGACCCCCAGGTGGCCCCGGCCATGCGCAAGTTCCGTCACAGGCGCACCAAGTCCATTGATCTGGACGACTATTTCGTACGCCGTCTCCCACCTCTCCATTGGCTGCCCAAGCTGACCCCCGCTCCAGGAAGGGCCGCGCGCCATCGACAAGCACTCGAAATGGCCCATGTTCCTCCGCATGCACGGAAGCATCTTCCCGGAACTTGTCTTTCCTGTCATCAGTTGTGGTTTGTGGGCGACGTTAATGTGTGTTTTTATTACAGCGCTGATTCTTTGCAACCTAAAGGCCTGGCGCTAATGACCTCCAGTACTTGCATTTCGCAATTCGTCTACCCGCTCGGTGTCTCCAACATCCTTCTGACCGTCCTCGGCTTCGTCGTCTCTCTCGCCATCTCGCTCCGCAGCACCACCGCTTACGAACGCTACTCTGAGGGCCGCCGGTACTGGGCCCAGCTCATGCTGATCTCTCAGAACCTGGCACGTGAGATTTGGGTTTCTGCCCACGAGCGTGAAGGCGAAGAGGGCAAGGAGGATGTGCTTGCCAAGCTGTCAGTCACAATATATACAACACTACCCTCGCCATAAGCTGACCCAGCAACAGGACCGGCCTGAACCTCATCGTCGCCTTCGCCAACGCTCTCAAGCACAAGCTGCGCTTCGAGCCCTACGTCCACTACGAGGACCTCCACGGCCTGGTCCAGCACCTCGACACGTACGCCAAGGAAGCCGAAGATCCCAACCTTGTGTGCCCGCCCCAGAAGTCTGCCTGGAAGGTTGCTGGCGAATACCTGGGTATGCCCATGGCCGAGTCGAACCCTCGCAAGCAGCTCAAGCGCGCGACGAAGCCGCTTGGCAACTTGCCCCTCGAGATTCTGAGCCACCTCAGTCGCTACATCGATACTCTGACTGAGCCTATCGACGGCGAAGAACCGAAGCTCAAGGGTTACCACCAGGTCCAAGCTAGTATGTTGACCTGCCCCCAACTGACTGAAGTTGGCATGCGAAGACAGAAGTTAACCAGTCCAAGCCCAAGCAGTCTACCAGCTCAACGATGTCCTTGCCGGTACCGAGCGTGTTCTCAACACTCCCCTCCCGATCGCCTACACGATTGCCATCTCGCAAATCGCTTGGCTCTACGTCCTCCTGTTGCCCTTCCAGCTGTGGCCCGATCTCAACTGGATCACCATTCCTGGTACCATCGCTGCTGCGTACATCATCCTGGGCTTCGAGGCCATCGGCCGTGAGATTGAGAACCCGTTCGGCAACGACGTCAACGACCTGCCGCTTGACGACTACTGCAACCAACTCGCCGCCGAGATCGACATTATCGCCTCGACCCCCGCGCCCAACCCCGAGCAGTTCATCAAGCGCCAGGACAACCTCGTGCTCTTCCCCTTCAGCCCCAACGGCTACAGCGCCTGGGCATCCCGCTCCGTCGGTGCGGTCCGCGAACGCCTCCGCGCTCGTCCGTTCCAAACAGTGGAGGAAGCCCAGGATGCCAGGAAGAGCATGCACGAGTCGCGGCAGAAGAAGAAGCAGGAGGTGTAACCGAGCGCCTCGGCGCTCACCATCTCCTTGTGTCTCTTTTTCCTACATCGTTCGAGTTTGCCAATACCCCACTTCTCATTTTTACAGCGGTCTCAGAAGATTGAGCATCTTCACTTCTTCGACAAGATTGAATAGGAGGCAACCATCCGAAATGGTCTTCCATTTGTCGTCCCCCCAAAGGACTTTTTAGCGAGCACGGTCACCGGAGTTTTAGTATCCCCAAGTGAGATCGCTTGGTTTTGTGCTTTGGTCTTTTTTTTCTTATCTGCGACAGCGAAGGTTTGCGTTTATTTGCTTTTGATCGTACTTATACACAAATTCAGCGGAGGAAAAGGCACGCAACAGACAAGAGGGTCTGTTGCCGGAGAGCCTTTGCCGAAAGCAAAAAAGGGTGCATTTATGGGTGCATTTTACTGTATTACCGGCTTCATATGATGGGAAGCCAACCTTTTTCTTTGTTACTTTACGAGCCACGAACATCACTGTGGCTCTCCTTTGTTACAGCTCTCATTTGTGGAGCATCATCGCGGGGGAGGAACGGATCACATTCTCAGTCTGTCAAAACACTCCTCTTCTTCATCGCTCGTTGGTCGGAAAAACAAAGAGAAAACGTCAAGCTGGATGTTTCTCTTTCCCTATAAAATTTAAATCAACGATTCGACTCCCCAACTACAAAATCTGCTCTCTATCCGCCCGATGTGACTTTTTTCTTTCTCTCCTGCGCTTTTCCCCCCCCATCGCGATTGTCGTGAGATATTTTCCCATGTTGAGCTGCGTGCATTGCATTGCATCTGCACGCACGCCAAGACCCCTCGTTCATCCCGTCTAGCTGACCTGCAGTTTGCGAGCAGTAGTCCCAGCCTCGGCCAAGCCCTCCTGAGCGCCTGCAGGAAGAGGCAACCAATGGGATGCGTAGCCACGCTAGCCCCATGGTGCGACGCTATATCCTTCCAGCTATTACTATGCAGCGCCGCGCTTACATGCCGCCGGCAACAGTTGCTGCCTACGCGACTCCAAATAACGGGGTGCGCTGGCAATGTGTGGCCGATGCGGCACGGCGTGCCAGTGCGTTCAAACAAGCGACGGCGCTAAGCGTGTGTGACTCATTATTTGCGTATGAGAACGAGGGTGATTTTCTTAACATTCTCGCCATCACCTATAAGATTTGAGGGAGAGAAGGAAAAAGGAAGGAAAGAAAGAAGGGAGATTGGTGGGAAACATTGCGGGGGAAGCTCCGTTCCAGAGTAGGCATGGCAAGCAGGCAGAATCACATCTCACACAATCATTTCCGGCCTGGAGGGACGACGAAATATGCTTTGTCGTTTCATCGCTCCCGCACAAACCGCCCCGTAGCGTCTTGCCCCAACGGTTTCTGCATGTGCGTCAGTTGGCCCGCGCGCGTGGAAGCGGAAGTGAGCTGATCGACAAAAAGGTCGAGAACACCGACCATCAACTGTCTCTTTCCGATCAGCACGAAACCCACTCGTTTATGCCGTGATTGCTGCTGATAAGGGAGAGCAAAGACCCGGATATGCGAGATGCTCTGACGGATACGAAATTAAGGCAGAAAAAAAAATATTTTTTTTCTGCCAAAAGCGCACGTACGACGCCCTCATGACCCCATTTTGCAGTTCATCCTCGCGGAACAGTGAGGCGCGAGGAGGCTACGATGTACCTAAGTCAGTCGGTCAATCAGGTGCCCTATGGGCCGATGGCCACAGACCGCCGTCAGAACCACGTAGGCACGCTAGCTCGCATCTCAAAACACTCATTTCGCAGCAACGATGCCGTGTTGGAGACGCGCCGTGAAGTTCCTCATGAAACCCTCCCGGGGACCCCGTACGGCTCTGGCTCCGAGACATCAAGGCAGCTGAACCCACCGGCTTTCTTTTTTTCTTCCCTCTCCCCTATGATCTTCTCGGCCGGCAGAATGGGTGCGCAAGACATGAACATCCTTCATCATTGCCATCAGCTGCCACGTGCCTCACCTTGGGTCTGTGCATTGATCGATCTTCACGGACAACACCGCGGACAACACCGCGAATAGGGAAGCAGAAGTTGTCATTGCCTAAGGCATACTACTAAAATACAGCACATGAAGAAGCCGCACCCCATCCAGGACGTTGTGGCCTTTTGCATACGCAGGTACCCCGTCAGGATAGAGGGAACGAAAAGAGACGGCTAGAGAAAAAGGGCATGCCTCTCTGATTCCCGTTGGGCAGGCCAAAAAAATGAAAATAGTCGAACTCAAAGTTCGGATCCCACCAGCGCCTCGATTTTCCCCTTTGACCGAATTAAGTCAAATGGACCTTCATCACGATGAAAACTAAAAAACGCCTTCTAAGCTTTCCAAAGCCCGTTTGTCATCCTTCATGCATCCACCATGCCATTGATACTCTCATCTTCATGGATGTTGCTTAGATCTCGTGGCTCTTGAACCCCTCGTCGCCCTCCTTCAGCGGCGTCACTTCTGTCTCCTCGTCACTATCCACTTTCTGCACACCCAGCTTCTCGCCGAAGGCGTCGGCGCCGTGGACTGCCTCCTGCACAATCTTCTGGCCATCTGCGGGGCCAGAGATAACAGCGCGCTTGAATGCATCCTCCACTGACCGCATGCGCTTCTGGAAGCCAAGACGGTCGAGGAAGAGCTGCTGTCGGCGGCGCTCAAGGTCACGGCGCTCCGCCGAAAGGACTTGCTCAAGCTCTGAAAACTGTTGCAGCTTGAGTTGCATCTTTTGCAACTCAACGTTGACGGCACTGGATACCAGGCGGGAAATGTTACGTTCCTCGTGCGAAGCTAGCGCCGCGGAACGAGCAGCAGACAAAGCGAGCGGGACTGTGGCGTAGGGGTTGGCCGGCTTGCTGGCATCAGTCTGAAGAGCAACGGCATCGGTTGCCTGCGGCGAGTTCGCGTCGACATCCATACTGTCTTCGTTCTTGACCTGGGCCTCGGCAGCCGCGGGGGCAGCAGACGCTTCCTTCTCCTTGCCTTTATCGGATTCAGCCGAGGGAGCACCCCCCTTCTCAAGCTTCTCCCGGAGTGCACGCTTCATCTCGTCCACGCTCTTACCGGCCGCTGCGGCAGTGACGGCAGGGTCTGCCAATCCAGCCAGGAAGCCCATGACGGACAAAACAGCATTATCAGCCTGGGTGAAGGGGAGGCGGCCATTGCTCAGATAAGAGAGGTTGCCCCCAGTAAGCTCAGTCTTGCTCGCATTCTCCTGTTCCTCAAGATACTGGTCCTCGATCTCCAGCTGAAGGAATTTGAGGACGCACTCTTCTCTTGTCCGGTTGCCGACATATTCTGCGACCTGATTCCAGTCCTCGTCAAACATTTCCAATGCCTCCAGAAGGCGCAAGGTTTCGCCATCCGTCCAGGGCGCATTCCGGTCAGGGATACCTGAGTACTTATCGTTCTCGATCTTCGTGTAGTCTGATGCAGCGCTCGAAGAGGGGAAACGGCCTTCCAAAAAGCAGTTCGGACAGAGGTCGTACTTGAGCATCGCAGCAGTCTTACCGGATGCAGAGTGCGGGGCAGATTTGGTGTTGTGGTAGTGTACGCGAGTGCAGTCAATGCCACACGAGAAGCAGTTGACTTGACGACCAGGCTCCTTGAGGGCATCCACGAGAGACTTGCTGTCAGCCAAGGGCGTTCCGTTTGCGGTCGACCCTTCACCATTGGCGGGCTTCTCCTTGGTATCAGCGGGCGTGACCTCCTTTCCATTCGATTCATAGGCATTGCGACGGATTTCAAGGTTGAGATCTTCTTTCGACGCAGGCGTTTGACTCGCGAGACGGTCCGTAGCAGTCAGAGGCTTGCCGACGGTCACCGCAGGCCTGGGAGCGGGCTGATGAGGTTGCAGACCACGAGGAGTGTCGGCCGTGATCTTAAAGTGGCCGGTAAATGGGGGTCCAATGTTCGATGGCCTAGTGTCCGGGTCGACTTGGTAATTGATCAGACCCCATTGCTCAAGGAATGCATGCACACGCATGATTGCGCAAACATCGCCAGCAAGGTTGCGGCGACAGGCGGTCACAGTAAGATATTCGGCAGGGTTCAGGCGGTAAGTGTTGACCATGAAATCACGGTAATCCTTGTAAACTGCCGGAGTCTTGCTGCGGTTCCTGCTGTTGAAAAATTCGGGGAGAGCCTTGCGCTCAATGTTGTGGATCGTGTTCATGTCGAACCAGGTGCTGTAACTCGGTAGAATAATGGCGTGAGTCTGCGCAATGAGGTGCGAACGGGCTTGGTTCTCCAAAGCGGATTTAGTCTGAGTAGGCTGGTCATCCGCAGCGGCATCGACGTTGTCTCCTGCTTCTTTCTCTGGGCTGCCACCTTCCTTCTTCGTGTCATCCATGCCACCCATCTCTTCGTCCTCCGCAGCATCGGCATCCTCGTTGTCCGGCCTAGGTCCATCGGGCGCGTCAAGGGGGTTGTCCGACACCGGGTTGGGGGTGGAGTTGTCCTTTTGCGCTGGATCCTGAGCTTCGTCTGCCATGGCTGTGTCGGCGTCTGTTTATTTTCCCGTCAGTTATGTGCCCAGAAGGAAGACTAGCTAGGTGAGGTCTGCGCATTGTCGGAGAAGCGACATCGGCCGCCTGGAACATGCCCGGTGCAGTAGCTGAAGAGAAACGCCTCGCAGAGCTCCATCGCGCACCAGCCCAGCGTGTCAAAGCTCGTAGGCTTTACAACAACAATGTCGTCCTGTCAGTGGGGAGCCTGCCAAGTTGATGCGCACAAGGGCATCAATGAAAAGTGGCGTAGCTCACCCCGACTGACGTAACCAAACATTTTGGGACACATTGGAGCCGAAGAGCTGGTCCAGTCGCGGGATGTGGGCGGGGGTGGCTGGAGCTGTGGAGGCCCGGGTGATGAGGGCCAGGGAAGGCCATCCTCAAAATGAGAGCACGGCGGAAAAATGTCGTCTCCATCGTCGTAAAATGACATGATGACTGCGGGCAAAAGTGTGCGAACAATATCGACATGACATACCTGCGCTTTGCTCGTTTTGAGAGTCGGCGGTCGGGGCGTCAGCAGCACCGTCGTCGGCAGCGGAAGGCGCGTCAACGTCCTGTGCAGGTGCGAGGGAGTTGTTGGCGCCAAGCAGCTCGTCGGCCATTGCGATGCGGGCGAGAATTGGGCAGGCGCGATGGACCTGGGGGTGAAGCTACGTCGGAACGGAGAACGCGCGAGGCGGCGCAAGCAACGGAGCGAACGTAGGGGCGTCAGGCAGAGGTGAGCGACGCGACCGCAGCGGTTGCGCGTCGGGCGAGAGAATACAGGGCGCGATGAATGGCGCGGGGGGCGATGGCGTGTGGTGCGCGTCGTGGAGGGCCTGGGACGTGAACTTCTTCAGCGCGCCGCTGGTCTCTCCGCGATTGTGCCAAGCGACGCTAGAGCCAACACGGAAAGGCGGCTTCTGGAAGCTCTTGTGGATAACCTCGGACTGATGCCGACTCTCGGAGCTCAAGCTTGACGCTTTCACGAGCCGCTGCCTCTCCTCTCCCCCCCCAATCCTTCACCCTTCCCCCGGTCCCTCCCCATCTCCCCACGCACGCCTCTCGCCGTCATGTTCTCGACCGTGCGCAACACCGCGCTTCGCCAAGCGCGCACCCAGCTCAGATCAGTCCGCCCGATTTCGCTACCCCACCAGTCCTTCGTCGCCCGGTTACTCTCCACCCTCGCCGTCCTCGAGCAACGCGAGGGCAAGCTCAACCCCGGTTCATTGGCCGCCGTGACGGCTGCGCAGAAGTTGGGCGGTTCCATCACCGGCATTGTTGCCGGCAGCAGCATTAAGGCCGTTGCCGACGAGGCGGCCAAGGTGAAGGGTTTGGATAAGGTCATCTTTGTGGACAACGGTGCATACGACAAGGGCCTGCCCGAAAACTACGCACCGCTGCTGGTGGAAAACATTAAGAAGGGCGGCTTCACCCATGTCCTGGCGGGCCACTCCGCCTTTGGCAAGAACCTTTTCCCGCGTGTAGCCGCTTTGCTCGATGTGTCGCAAGTCTCCGACATCACGGCCATCGAAAGCGAGGACAGTAGGTTTTCTTACTGAATAACATTGCCGACCAGTTCAAGTCTGACATGTGCAGCCTTCGTCCGCCCCATCTATGCTGGCAACGCCATCCTCACAGTCCAGTCCTCAGACCCCATCAAAATCATAACTGTCCGTGGCACTGCCTTCCCGGCCGGCGAGACTGAAGGTGGAAGCGCGCAACTCGAGGAGGGCGTCGATCCTAAGGCGGACACTCCGACTGAATGGGTGTCGGAGGACCTGGCGAAGTCCGACAGGCCCGACCTTGCCACGGCCAGCAAGGTCGTCTCCGGCGGCCGTGGTCTGAAGTCGAAGGAGGAATTTGACCGTCTGATGCCCCCGCTCGCCGATGCGCTTGGTGCTGCTATTGGCGCGTCTCGTGCCGCAGTTGACAGTGGGTTTGCGGACAACAGTCTGCAGGTCGGCCAGACGGGTAAGAATGTTGCACCGCAGCTCTACCTGTGCGCCGGTATTTCTGGCGCAATCCAGCATCTAGCTGGCATGAAGGACAGCAAGGTCATTGCTGCCATCAACAAGGACGCGGATGCGCCCATTTTCCAGGTTGCGGATGTTGGTCTTGTCGGCGATCTGTTTGAGAAGGTGCCCGAGCTTACGGAGAAGTTGAAGGCTCAGTCGTAGACGGCGTAAGGGCTTGTTGATCTTGTTTCATTAGCTGAGCGCCGAATCAGGGAGATTTGAGGCACCCTAGTATTATTGTTAGAAACAGACTATGTACACCACTGACCAGGGTTACCGGATGACATGGGGTCCGGGTTGTGTAAATACCTCGATCATGATTCTTATTTACTTCCATACCCACGAATAAAAAAAAAGAACACAAAGAAAACAACACTCAGGTCCCTAGTTCCAAAAGGGTCTCCTTCCTCGATGTGGAATCACATGGTCGATGGCGTAGCTAGATCTGTGGCAGATAGTGGAGGTCTCCCCGCGTTATCTGGTGCGTGGCTTGCCCAAAGCGTCACACGAGCGCCCGAGCGGCGGGCTGGGACGCCTTGGTGTGGGCTTGCCAGCCGCAACCTCCTCCCATCAATGGCCGCACCCCTTTCGCATCTTCTAGATGCTCACATGAGCATGGACTAACGTTGCTGCGACGGGCCGGCGTTTTTGTTCCTCTTCCATCATGCCACGCCCGCTTCTTGCTCGCAGCCAAACATCGTTATCGTCTCTTTGTACTTCTGCCGACATCCCGCGGTGACGCTTCGAGCTACTAAAAGCCACAACTGAACCGCGCGTCTACCGTCGGAAAAGACTACTAACTGACCACGGTCTAGCACCCCGCGCTGTTCCGCCTTTCACTACTTCACAGCCCATCCACCAGGCAATGACACGCAACCATCGCTGAGCATCGCAGATGCATTCCGCACAGAAATTCTATTGGACCCCAACATCGTTGCGATTTACATCCCAGCGATTTGAAATAGTTCTGGTTTTTTTTTCCCTTCAACCAAGAATTTCATCCAAGAAAAATCTTAAACGGCACAAATGGCATCAACAGACCAATCTCCCACCACTGCGTCTTTGTCGGAGAAACCGCACAGTCCGGGCAGTACATCGGCACCGCAACATGTCACGATGGAGCAACCGGCGGTCCCGCCATCCAAGCGGAGGATCCCGCAGAGAGAAAAACCGACGAAGAGAATGAGCAAGAAAAGGCAAAGCTGGACGTGGGGTGATCTTGGCAAGTTCTGGGAGAGAAAAAGGGAAGACGGGAGTAAGAAGTATGCGGCCCTAACGAAGGGACTGAAAGCCTGCAAAGCAACTAGGTGCTAATGCTTCGACGGCAGTGACTGGTGGTTTGCAAGCACAGGAATTCCGTAAGTCTTCGAGGTTTCTTGCCAGGAGTCGCTCGGGACTGACAACAACGACGCAGGCTACTCGCCGCCACGCTCGGTCCGCTAGCTAACGTGCTGTCCATTGCGGCGCTGGTCACCTACTGGAGAATGGATCTGGTTGTCAATGGGCAAAGAGTGCCGGAATTGTCTGGGGCACCGTTCAAGGACCCGAGATGGACCTACTGGCTAAATGCAGCTTCCCTGATATGCGGCTTCGTGGGCAACTTCTTCCTGCTGATGAACTTCACTCAGAAGGTCAGATATATCATCGCCTTGCCAGTAACGATTATTCTCTGGTACGTTGCGACTGGTCTAGTAAGTCACATCTGGTTGTCTTTTGCACATTGCGGTGAACAACACAACTATTAACTGCTTAACGTCTTTCGATTGGTTGGCTGACCCTCTCAGCTCACGGCAATTCTTATATGTATGGAGATTTATGTCCCACCCAACCGGCCTGATCAGACTTATACGCAAGGCTACTGGTACGGTGTCATGGCAGCAGTGCTATACTGCGTCTGCTCCATGATGCTGATGATCAACATGGTCGGGTACTGGCTCGGCCACTACCCGCAAACATTCACCCTGACCGAGTCACAACGTACACTGATCCTCCAAACGATGATGTTCTTCGTTTGGCTAGCAGGTGGCGGTGGAGTGTTCTCACGAGTCGAATCTCTACACGGGGAGGCCGGTTGGACCTTTGCCGACGCCTTGTACTTCTGCGACGTCACGATCCTCACTGTTGGATTTGGTATGCGTCGCCGGTTGTTTCCTCAACACCTAGTATGCGCTTACTTACCGTTGTTTGACCAGGCGACATTGTGCCGTCGAACGACGTCTCCCGCGGCCTCGTCTTCCCCTTCTCCGTCGGCGGCATCATCATGCTCGGTCTCGTCGTCTCCAGCATCTACAAATTCAGCACAGACCTCGGCCAGGAGAAGGTTGTGCGCAAGCACATCGACAAGGTGCGCAGCCGCACCCTCGACCGCACCGTCACCACCTCGATCGAGCTGCAGCGCCACGTGCCAGAAAAGCGGTTTGCAGAGCGCCCATCAACGTCGTCGGCGCCTCCCATAATCTCCGGGCCCTTCGACCCGGTCGACCGCTCCATCGCCACGCGCATCCCCAGCTCGCCCGAGAGGAATGAGGGAGACGGACCGCAATATCGCCAGAGGAAAAAGAAGAGGAAGAGGAAGGGCGCCTCCGCCATCATCCCGCACTACCCCCACCGCCGCAAACCGCGACTCCTACTGCTGCGCGAGGAGAAGGACCGGTTCGAGACGATGCGGGAGATCCAGCACTCGGCGGCACGCTTCAAGCGGTGGTACGCGCTGACGCTGTCGGTTCTCGCCTTTGGTACCTTGTGGTGCGTGGGGGCCGTCGTCTTCTGGCAGACGGAGCAGAAGGCGCAGGGCATGACGTACTTCCAGGCGCTGTATTTCTGTTACGTCTCGCTGCTAACCGTCGGCTACGGCGACCTGGCGCCCAAGTCCAATGCCGGCCGCAGCTTTTTCGTCGTGTGGAGCCTGATCGCGGTCCCGACGATGACGATTTTGATCTCGGATATGGTGAGTTTCCCCCAAAGGTCATGCGGCCGATGTGATGAGGAGAAGGAAGAGAAAGAAAAAGAGAGCTGACAAAGCTCAATCTGCAACCACCAGGGCGACACCGTCATCTCCGGCTTCAAAAACGCCACGTCCAAACTCGCCGACGTCACCGTCCTGCCCAAGGACGGCATCTGGCACGACTTCCTGCAGTCGCACCCGCGCCTCCTCAACTTCCTGCAACAAGCGGCCGCGCGCCGGCGCATCAAGCGCGGGATCCCTTTGGGCCCCCCTTCGACAGACGTCGTCGTCGACGACGAGGAAGACGGATCCCGCGACCCGGAGTCCCCGGATCCCAATCTCGACGATGAAGATGTTGATGATGATGCCGGGGACGGCACGCCACCCCCGACCATGTCGTCCCTCGCGACCGCCGCGGCGGCCGCCACCACGGCCGACGAGGACGACCCGGAAACCGAGTCGGACGCGCGGCTGGCGCGGCGGCTGGCGCGGGCGATTCGCGGCGTGGCGAGCGACCTGAAGGCGGACGTGGACAGGGCGCGGCCGAAGCGGTACCGCTACGAGGAGTGGGTCGAGTTCACCAAGCTGATCCGGTTCACGGCCGAGGGGCGCGAGGACGAGGAGCGCGAGGAGGAGGAAGACGGGCTGGTGGAGTGGGACTGGATCGGGGAGAACAGCCCGATGATGGCGGGGATGAGCGAGGCGGAGTTTGTGTTGGATAGGCTGTGCGAGAGTTTGGGGAGGTATTTGAGGCGGGGGGATGGGGTTGGCGGGGAGAGGGAAAGGGAGAGGGAGAGGGAGGGATAGGTTGGTGATGGTGGCGGAAGGAAGGCGCTGGGGAGGGACGGGTAAAGTGTTGAGAAGGCGGCTAGAAGGATGGATGGTATGACAAAACTGAATTGGACAGAGATGCTGGAAGGCATCGAAGGGTCAGATAAGATATACCAAGGCATTTGTGGTGGCGTGGAGTGAGAGTGAGAGTGCTCGCTGTGACTTGCGCGCTTGTGCAATGCGTCCGTGCGTCAGCCAACCGATGATAAGACCAGCACAAAACGCGGCCCGACGCAGCCCTCGGGACGAGACAGTGTGAAGCAGGCTAGTGACTTGATGGACACGGCAGGACACGGAGTATCTGTTGCAAAAAAAAAAAAGATTGATCATCCTGTCCCCCACAAAGGACGCTACGCTCTTCCTACATGGGCAGTTGAAGCAAGTATCCGGACGTGGATGCGAGTTTTGAAATCCCACAAATACGTTCAGACAAAGGATTCAACTATCACAACAAGTGTATCTCTGTGAGACAGATGTAGGAGTTGCGACAGTGGAGATGCAGATTCGACGACACAGAGAAACAGGCGCGCTAGGCCTCAAGGGGCAAGTCCAGCCGGCAACGTTCAGCAAGTGCCGCTGCCTTCCCCGCAATAACCAACGACGTCCGATTGCGCCCGCAAGCGGAACTCCGGCGCGCCCGCTGCTATCATCAGAGACGCGGAATTCCACACCGAGCTCAGACCCCCCGGCAGGCCATGGCGAGCTGCTGGCTGGACTTGCCCCTTTGGGCCTTGGAGCTGCACTGCTCTCTGCCTCTATAAATCCCTCTCCTCCCGCCCACAGCCTTCGAAAGGTAGGCCTTCTTTTCACTCGTGCTTTTTCCGTGATACCCTCTACTTCGTTTCGGCACAATGGTCCCCCATCCCCTCCAGATCCTCTCCATCGACGAGACCAACCGCGCTCACGATGCCGTCGTTAAAGCCCACCCCAATGTTGTCATCAGCTTCCGCGAGATCTTCCTGCAGGAGCCCGCTAAGGCCGATCTGAAGAAGTTCCTTGAGCTTGAGCACTCCGGCCGTCTATCGCCCACCACGCCTCGCCCCCCGCGCTTGGCCAAGGTCCAGTACGATGTCATTGGCGCCGACAGAGTCCCCGAGTACCACGAGTCCATCGTCGACGTGAACCGTGGGACCCGCGTCAAGCACGAGCTCATTGGCAAGCAGCACCATGCCGCCCTGACCCTGTACGTAACCTGCACACGGACTCTGCAATTCCAGCCGCTGACCTCTGTTTAGGAAGGAATTCGACACCCTCGTCGATGTCTGCAAGGCCTCGCCCAAGTTCCAAGAGGCCATTGCCGAGTTCAACCTCCCGGACGGTTTCGAGGTCGTTGTGGAGCCGTGGCCATACGGCGGCCTTGATGCTGAGGATGAGAACCGCCGCTACTTCCAGGGTCTGATCTTTGCAAACGACACCCGTAGCGGCAACCCAGACTCCAACTTCTACGCCTACCCCCTGCCGCTCATTCCCGTCATGGATGCCCACAAGCAGGAGATCGTCCGCATCGACCGCCTGGCCACCGGCGGCAAGGGCGACGGCCTCACCGAGAAGACGAACAGCCCCAACATTGTCGACCACTGCGCGACCTCCGAGTACGTGCCAGAGCTCCTGCCTGGCGGAACGCGCAAGGACTTGAAGCCCCTGAACGTGCAGCAGCCCGACGGTCCCTCGTTCAAGGTCACCGACGAGAGCTTGGTTGAGTGGCAGAAGTGGCGGTTCAGGGTTGGATTCAACCCTCGTGAGGGCGCTGTAATTCACGATCTGCACTACGAGGGCAGGAGTGTGCTGTACAGGCTGAGCATCAGCGAGATGACGGTCCCCTACGCCGATGCCCGGCCTCCTTTCCAGAGAAAGCAGGCGTTCGACTTCGGAGACGGCGGCGCCGGCAACTGCGCCAACAACCTCGCCCTTGGCTGCGACTGCCTGGGCGTCATCAAATACTTCGACGCCGTTGTCATTGGCCGCGACGGCAAAGCCACTCCCCACCCCAACGTCGTTTGCCTTCACGAACAGGACAACGGCATCGGCTGGAAGCACACCAACTGGCGAACGGGCCGTGCGGTGGTGACGCGCATGCGCGAGCTGGTCGTCCAGTTCATCATCACCCTGGCCAACTACGAGTACATCTTCGCCTTCAAGTTCGACCAGGCGGGCGGCATCGTCATCGAGACGCGCGCGACGGGCATCGTGTCGGTCGTCAACATCGACGCCGGCAAGCAGAGCGCGTACGGCAACGTGGTCAACCCGGGCGCGCTCGCACAGAACCACCAGCACATCTTCTGCGCGCGCATCGACCCGGCCATCGACGGCCACCGCAACACCGTCATCCAGGAGGAATCCCACGCCGTGCCCATGAACCCGCAGACAAACCCGCGCGGCAACTTCTACGAGGTCCGCCAGACGCCCATCACGACGTCCGCCTTCGCCGACGCCGCGCCTCAGCACAACCGCGTCTTCAAGATCGTCAACCCCAACCGCGCGAACCGCGTCAGCGGCAAGCCGGTCGGCTACAAGTTCACGCCGCCAGCGACGCAGCTGCTGCTCGCGGACCCGACCAGCGTGCAGAGCAAGCGCGCCGAGTTCGCCAAGCACCACGTGTGGGTGACCAAGTACCGCGACGACGAGCTGTACGCGGGCGGGCGGTTCACGCTGCAGAGCACGCGGGAGGTGGACGGCGTGGCGGACGCGGTGGCGCGGCGCGAGCGCGTCGAGAACGAGGACGTGGTCGTGTGGTCCGTCTTCGGGCTCACGCACAACCCGCGCGTCGAGGACTGGCCCGTCATGCCCGTCGACATCTTCCAGATCAATTTGCGTCCTGCCGACTTCTTCGAGGGCAACCCGGCCATCGACGTGCCGAGCAACAAGAACCTGGCGTCCGTCGAGGTGTACAAGGAGAATAAGAGCTGTTGCGTCAAGGGGAACTTGTAGATGGGATGTGTTGTGGGAATCGGTCGGCCGGGGATAGCCGGCGTCTTATGATTGTGTGCGACCCGGTGTGCTTGGCGTGGTGTTATTATATGGCGTTGATGGTGTGATATGTATGTCGGAAAATGGCTTGTCTAGAGTGCTGTTGGTTACAGAATATAAGATCCATTGTCCCCTTGAGATGTTTGCGGCCACTTTGCTGTGTATGGTGTTCTACTTTTGTATCGGAGCCATCTTGCAACAACAGATGCCTGGTGTGTGTGCACTCTGATGCTTTTTCGGTCAATGTGAGGTTAAGCTAAGTTGGAAGTTTTTTTCTTCTCCGTCTTTACTTTCTAATCTTTTGACGTTGTTGGAAACTACATCACTATCCAGTATTAGTTCAGGTTCGGATAGGAACCCGTCCTAATACTTTTGTCGGAACTTTCCCCCGACCATCAGGCACAGTCGTCGAGGCAAGATGACGCTTATCGCGCCCCAAATCCGCACTGGCCAATCAGGTTGGCGGGGTGCCTGAGCGGAGCCGACGTGGAAAGATTCCGCCCGGAGCCTTCCCCCGCAATTCCGCAGTGAGCGGCCCCATAAGACAGCCAAGGCAGGCCACAGCGAGAACTTTACAACAACGACACGCCAACCCGCAGCCCCCGGCCGGCCAGATTCTCGACAGAGTCATCGCTTCCTTGCTATCTCTGCCAGGCTCCCGATCTTGCCGCACTCTTATCTCGACACCAAATGATTTTACCTATGCCCGAGGCAACGCGCTGCATCTCTCTTCCCGTGAGTGCTGAGATCTGCGCCACATGCGGCCAGGCGGAAACAATTCCATGACCTTGGCCACCAGGAGTTCCCACGCAATGCTGCTTCGATACGCTCGTGGTCCAATCCCCGTTGCACATTTCTGGATTATGTGGTCGTGCGCCGCGTTTGCGACGCTCATGGCAGCAGGTAATCGCTCGGTAGAGCCGACCCATTTCCACGTCCGGTATCGATGACCTCAAAGGCCTCTCCCCTACAGTACAGGGTCATTTCAGGGTACACATGACTGCCATGAGGGGGAGTGCTAAGACGACCAAACCCAAATCTCACCCCTTTGGCGTCTGCGCCGCTTTGCTAGCCTCATGGAAATTGCGGGGAAAGTAGCTGCTGGGCTTGCTGCTTGTTATCTCTTCAGCACGTCTATTACCTCTTGTCTCGACAGATCCCAAATTTCTGCGATAGCAGCCTCCCACCGTCTCCACTGTCTTAGTCCATTGTGCTGGTCACACTCTGTGCGTATCAGAAACACGCGCAACCCACCCACATCTTGTCTCCCGCAATCGCCGCATACCGGATCTGCAGAGGAGAATCGATATCGCAACCGGGCTTGAAAGGCTGTTACTACTTATCGTCTGCAACCAACCTTCGCTCTCACACCACCGAAATCCATTCTTCTCGACCTCTTGTGTACTCTCAATTCACTTTGATATTTCTTCTTGGCTGTGGTGCTGTTCACCTTGCCTGCTAGTCACGGGGCCCCGTCTGGCCATTCCGCCACTCCGGCTTCCCGCTTAGGAAACCGAACGTCTGGACTCGCCTCCCCAACCACACTCGACGAACAACCACCTCGCACCCCCGCATCCATCTGTTACCGCGAACCTCATCGAGATTCTCCATCGGGAGAGGAAAACAATCACATAATACTGAGACGTCAATATCATGTCTCTCACCAAGACCCGCACCGCCGACTCAACGGCCAAGCCTGGCATCCATGGCACCGCTGCCGACGTCGAGCTGCAGGCCGGCGCCGTCTCACCAGTGACGGGGCATGCCGACGAGCTGCGTCGCGACTTCGACGTTTGGTCGCTAGGCGCATTACTGGTGTGCTTGATGGGAACTTGGGAGGCTCTCTCCAGCGTCGTCGCTCAAGCGCTGACGAACGGTGGGGCGCCGTGTCTGTTTTACAACTAGTAAGTCTCATCCAGCTCACGCTTTTCCATAGCAGTCAGTAGTTGCTGGCGTCGATGATTTCCATTCTGCCGAGGAAGAAGAGACTCGGGCTTGAAGGATGTAGCAGTGGCGCAGTTGGACCTGAATGCACACCGCATCTTTCACTTATACTCGAGAACTGACTGCATGCTTTAGCGTCATCGCCTTTGTTGGAACACTGTTGACAGCGGCCTCACTGGCTGAGATCGCGTCAATATATCCAACTGCTGGAGGTGAGTCGCTTCTCAGTTCTCCCTCGGCCCACCCCTGGCTACTTGTTTTCATTTCTAGCAGGCTAACCCGAACCTGGCTGGGACTCTAGGCCAATATCACTGGGTCGCCTCTCTTTCTCCCTCTCATACACGCCTTGTATCGTCGTGGTTCACAGGCTGGATCAATATTGGCGGACAGGTAGTGCTGACTGCCTCTGCCGCCTTCGCCGCCGGCCTTCAGTTCCAAGCACTGATCGTGCTCAACGATGCATCCGGCACGTATGTTCCGCAGCGATGGCAGGGCCTGCTATTCTATTGGGCCGTCATCGCTTACAGCACCATCGTTAACATCTTTGGCTCTCGCGTGCTACCTCATACCAACACGCTGAGCGGCATCGGGCACGTCGTCGGCTTCGTGGCCACGGTTATCGTGCTCGGTGTTATGGGCATCGGCAAAGATGGCGGACACAACGCGAGCTATGTTTTCAAAGATATTGACAATACCAGTGGATGGTCGAATGATGGAGTGAGCTGGATGGTGGGCATGCTGAGCGCGGTCTATCCATTCCTCGGGTAAGTGTTCTCTCATCCCTCCATTCACTTTTGTTTCCTTCAATCGAGCACGACGCTGGCGATTGGAAACGCTTTCTTCAAATGACCACCTACTTCAAGGGCAGGCTTTTGTGCCCGTCTCTTGCCTCCACCACGGCACCATATATTCCCATACGTTGCTATTGTTCTCCCCCTATCGTCCAGTCATCCCCACCTCCCTCGAGTTCCTCAACTGACACTCCACTTACGCAGCTACGACGCCGCCGCCCATCTCGCCGAAGAGCTCCCCAACCCCTCCCGCTTCGTTCCCCTCGCCATGCTCGGCTCCATCGTCGTCAACGGCCTGATGGGCCTCGTCTACTGCCTCGTCCTGCTCTTCGCCCTCGGCGACCTGACCACCCTGCTCGCCTCGCCCACCGGCTTCCCCTTCATGCAGCTCTTCCTCAACATCACGCAGTCGCGCGCGGCCGCCACCGTCCTCGCCCTCTTCATCTCGCTCATCGCCGTCGCCGCCAACGCCGCGGGGACAACCTCCACCTCGCGCACCGCGTGGGCCTTCGCGCGCGACCGCGCCGCCCCCTGCAGCAGCTACTTCGCCCACGTCGACGCGCGCTCGCAGGTGCCGCTGCGCATGGTGCTCTGCACGGCGGCGCTGCAGGCGCTGCTCGGCTTCATCTACCTCGGCAGCGTCACCGCCTTCAACGCCGTCCTGTCCATGGCCATCCTCGGCATGTACGCCAGCTACATCCTGCCCGTCGCCTACATGCTGCTATACGGCCGCCGCGCGGACTCGCCCGTGAGGGACGCGACAAAACTAACCCCTGCGGCGTTCGGCCTCGGCCGGTGGGGCGCGTGGATCAACGCCGCGAGCGTCGCGTGGCTGGCCGTCGCCATGCTGTTCAGCATGTTCCCGAGCGTGCAGCCCGTGAGCCCGCAGAACATGAATTACAGCGTCGTCGTGCTGGGCGGCTGGGTCGCGTTTGGCGCCGTGTACTATTTCGGCTGGGCGAGGCGGTGGTATGAGGGGCCGGTTGTGGATGTTTTTGGTTGAAAAATGGGGGAGAGGGAAGAGGAGGGGTTTTGAGTGTAGGGTCTGGGGATTTCTTTTTTTTTGTCTGGCTGGCTGGCTGGCTGGTTGGTTGGTTGGTTGATGGTCGTGAGGGATGGGTTTTGTCGAGACTATTGGGCCATTTGTTTTGGGCGAGAGATGCGTGCTGCCTGCTGGCAAAATTTCCTTTTTTGTTGTTTCGTGTGTGGTTATGTGATCAGGATATGGAAAGCATTTTTGTGATTGCATCGTTTCCCCACATTTCCGATGGCTGGCAGAGCTGTGTTTGTTCCACTCGAAACAGGTGTTTCCCGATATCAAAAAAAAAAGAAAAAAAAAGGGGGGGGGGGGGTGGCTACCCATAGAGCACCGTGGTGTTCCGATCATACTAGTGCTTTTCGACATTTGGTGGACATGAAAAGCTTGTCATAGCCTAATCGATCCACAATTCCTTTGGTGGACAGTTCTTGCTGTTCCTAACCCGTGGCAGTGGAAGGGCGGATAAAGAGCACCCGTCCAATGACGTATATGACCTCAAGGTACTGCAATAGTCAGACGCGCGCAGGAGTAAGCCGGGCTTCCCGATGGGCCATGCATCTCATGCCACGTGCGAACCTATGATGCTTGAATACGCAACAGGTATGCTATCATTCCCGTAAAATCTTTCTTGCATGCAGAACGTTTCGGTTGATGAGATGTAAAATTGGAAGGACAGGATGATATGAGCACGCAAGTGGACCCTACAGAATCCAAGGCAGAAGGGAAAGACCAATACACTTCCCGCATTATAGCGGGTTGCCAAATAATTGGGCACAACCTAGGTATTGCATCCTACTTACGTGGGTGGTTGAATCAGACGTCTGGGTGCATATGTACAGTCTTGAAACTCGCGTTGACGTCTGTACAATTACTTCAATTGCCCACGTAAGAGGGCTCGGGTTCTCTGTAACCCACTGTGGCGCTGTCGGCTACGCGTGGCGGGTAGGTGAGCAAAAGATAAAGAAGAAAACAGTCAATAGAAAGCACAACTCTTACCGAGGCAGAGCTTACCATGAAATCAGGTACGAATCCAAGGGCCGGGGGAATCCTTATGTGAACCATGTACGATAAGGATGAGCTACATGTACTTTCTCCTGGCCGATCTGACCAAGCCTGCGAGCGCCCTTGTGTCACCTATGTCAGGCTTCAGGCTGGAGGACGGCCCGCAGCACAAGGCATCGAGGGAAAGGCTGCTGCACTGCCGTGGTACACGTTCCCGTGTGGGCAGGGATGTCCATTTGGGCTGGGTGAACGATCGGAGATGTGTTCATAGGCTGAGATGCCACGGTGGCGAGACCGACTGGGGCGTTTTGTTGAGCAGCTCAAGTGAGCGGCCGACACGTTGAACATTAGCTGATGGGTGTAGGTAGTCCGAGGCGCTTCAAGGGAGTGGGAGGTAGCACGATGCTCGATGTGCTTCGGTTGTTCAGAATTGCAAACCCGAATAGGAAGGACCAATCCGACGGCGGTGTCTCGTTCAACACCTCACGCGCGTACTGAGGATCAGCCAGTAGCGCGGTGGATGTGATGAGTTGCAAGTTAGTGCGAGCAGCTGCATTTCGGATGCAGCAGCAAGGCCATGACGTGAAGCGCAGGCAGCACTCAGACGGACTAACATTGCATGTGCGGCTGAGGCGCAGCCTAGCAGGGCGATCATCTGGCATACGCAACCGGACAAATGGGTACAGGAGCAAGTGCGGGCCGTCTTGCCACCGGCGACAGCAGCGGGCCAGACTTGTCGTGCATCTCGGAGCTGAGCTGGATCGCAAGCAGTGCTGAGAAGATGGTGACGAAGAGAAACCGGCGGCGTGGAGGGATTCCTGAGGTAAATAGCCGGGAATACGTGAGGGTGCACTCGTTAGTGCGCAGCTGCGGGCGGGGTAGGCTAGGGGACGGCAGCATGATGATCTCTGCTAGGCCAGACGAAGGTGTCGACCAGGATGGCCTCACAGGGCCTCGTGACGGGCACTGGCGCGAGAGAGGCCGTCGGTGAGTGGGCGCCGAGCAGCCATCTTCACCTGCACACTGCATGTCGAGCGTTTTCGTCCCATGGGTGGCAGGCGGGCACACGGGGCCGCAGGCGGCCAGTGGCGGTGAAGCTTGGCTGGCTGCGAGGTAAAGCGCCGTACGATGAGTCAGGACCGAAAAAGAATTAAACGAACAGCCGACTGGCAGCCGGCTGGTGCGCGATTGGCGGTGGTCCGTCTCGAATCCTGCGGACGGTACGGAGGGCGCCCACGGTTGTCAGCACCTCCGCGTACGCGCACTAGGACGGGCAGCCCCTCGTGTACTTACACACCCTGGGCCCCGGCGTGCATTACGCTTCGGAACACCGGCCGTCCCACGACGTGTGAGATGAGAGGGCGCCGCCTGGCAGTCAACCGCCCGCCCGCAGCAGACATGGTCCATCATCGTGGTGCAGCATGACCAAGTCTCCGTTGTGCTGTGCCGCGTGGCTGCGATCGGCCGCCACCCCTTGCCCGCCTCCTCCTGGCGGTTTGCTATGTTCCATCAAGGGGCAAAACCTCGGCTGTGCCCGGTCGTCAATGTCGAACGCGTGCGGCAGCTGATATTGTGCTGTATGCCTCGTCGTTGCGGTTGGGTGCCCTCGGCGGCTGCTGCGCCCTGTCAGATCAATGGCGCCCTCGTCGGCCGCCAGCAGATACGACGTCGGCTCCGTTTAGCCTTGGAACAAGGAGAGGGGCGGTTGAAGCGCTGATGTGCAAGCAGAGGCCCGACAGAGACAGCCGGACAGCAGCTTCGACGGTGTCGCAGGCGCGAATCGACCTCTCGACGCAGCAGCCGCCCGCCCAATCAGGACGTGATGGCTGCAAGTCGCCGGCGCCGCTGGGCAAAAAGGAACGACTTGCACGGTCGCTGTCATCTCGGCCGCACGCAGCGAGCCCATACGAGACGAGCGACGGCGGACCCGCACCAATATTGCCAGCAAGCGTCAGCCGTGCGTGACACAGCCAGCGCTCTCAAGTCTGCGTGCGACTGCTCTGCCGCAAAGTCGGCGGCGGCGGCTTGAGCGGCGGAAATTTCTTGCAGCCGTCGCACGCTGGAAGATCAGCGCTTCTGCGGGATGCGAGCCGTGTGTCTGGCCATCATGCAACGTCTCAAGTGGGTACGGCGCACACCAGTCGGGCGTCCTTCGCATGCCTTGCGCCGGCACGCACACGACGTCGCCGGTTGAAAAAAAAAAAATTCCACAAAGGATGTGCTCCGGCAGGGCGACCGTATCGACAGGCGAAGGATCTGGGATTCGCATGCTGCTCGGCGGCTGTTGCTCGCTGCGCCCTGATGGGTCTCGCGTGTGCCGGCGACGGCAGCCGGTGTACGCGTACGCTGCTGCTGCGATATGCTTTGCTAAATGACCGCACGCTCGACAGGCAGCGAGTTGCGGCACGCGTGGGTGAGGGTGGGTTATTGGTGGCCGGCGCAGCCACGGCTCCGGCCTTGCGACGCGCTTCGTGACGCAGGGAGCGAGCGAATGGCGGCGGCCGGGGGCACGGCCAGTGAGAGGCGGAGGAGAGTCGAGCGCCCGGCAAAGTCGAAGGTTCGAGGCGGAATGAGGATCAACGGGCTGCGCGTGGGCAGGCATGGCATGGCACTTGTTGAAGAGGAGCCCTGTTGGAGCCACAGGAAAGCAGCGACTTCTTTCTTCGGTGA
This sequence comes from Diplodia mutila, assembly GCA_022560015.1. Lineage (NCBI taxonomy): Eukaryota > Fungi > Ascomycota > Dothideomycetes > Botryosphaeriales > Botryosphaeriaceae > Diplodia > Diplodia mutila. The sequence goes on along the minus strand of JAFISB010000013.1, from coordinate 50,511 downwards.
ATGACTCGCCACGCTACATGACGCTAGCCATGGGACGGACTGCTCCCTTTGGGCGAGGTCTGGACTTGCGACTTCTGCATTGAGGCTTAATGCCTTTCGTGGCTCGGGCATGGGCCACGCCGGGATGTGCCGCAGAAGGGACGAGGCACAGGCCGCCCCCAGTGCACCGCCAAACCGATCCATCTTCTGCGCAACAGCACGGAAGCCGCGGAGCTTTCGGGTGGATTGCCTGTTGTGGCGGCCGCGGCGAGCTTCATCGCCCTCACAGCCACGTTGCTTGCCGTTCGGTCATATGCCGCCGCCGGTACGTCATCTTCCCTGTCCACCTGCGGTGCGACTACACCAGCGGCCGCGAAGACGCTCGCAGGTGCTGCCTCGCCGCCTGCCGTTCGCCGGGCGTGCGTGCGTGCCTGCCGGGCTGCTGTCGAGGGCGGCCTCGCGCCTCCTGAGGTGGAGCAGCAGCGTTTCACTGAAACCGCCGCCCGCTGTCCCACTCGTCGGGGCATGATGCCATGACGCTGGATCGTCGCTGCGGACGGAGATGGCATATCGGGCAGAGTCAGGTCTCCGCCGTGGGCGCGCTGAGCCCTGGGTTTTGAGTGAGTTGTGGCCGCCGACCCTGCAGATCTCAATGGTCGCGGCACGCTCAGGAAACCTTGCCAGTGCGGTGCGGACATGGGTCGCGCGAGCCCCAGAACAAGCGTCTTCTCTAGCTTCTCGTACCACGCTACGGTGGAATGCGCTGGACGCGGCGGGTCGGGCGCCTTGCGTCAGCCTGTCAGCCAGCGCACACAGGAGCAAGCCAAGCGAGCAGCCTTCCAGTGGAGCCCCAGATCGCACGTCCATGCAGCTTGTCGCTGCACAAGCCGATCGACGGCCGGGTGCGCGCCAGGGGAAGGAAGTCCTTCGGCGCTTCGACGGCTCACGTCCACCAGGAGTACATATGTATGTACGAGAGTCATCAGCAAGCCACGCCGTGAGACGGCACCACGCTGCGCTCGGCGGCATCGGCCGTCTCCAGCAGCCATGTCGACGTGCCAGTGAAACGCCGTACCTGGGCTCCCGCTGCGCGCTGCTGCTGATGCGCGCCGCCTGATCCGGCGAGCGCGGACTTGCGGCCGGCGCGCGCGTCGAGGCTCGTGGGCGCCCTCCGCAGCGTCGCCCCTCACCGCTCGGCGGAGTGACATGACGGCGGCTGATCCGGCTGACGTGCGGCTTTCAATCAATCAGCATTTTCGCCGTTTCAGACTCCACTCGCAGCGACGAAGGCGCCTGGGCCGCCGTGCAGCCGAGCAGCGGCGGGCTCGCACGCAGCGGCTGAGCGCCGGCAAGGGCCGTCTCAATCTCCGTCGAGCGTGTGGCACGGCCGTTGCAACCCCAAGCCAAGGATGCGATCCTGCACCACACGCCCGACAAGGGCCGCGCTCGGTTTAAGGCCCGGTGCAGAAGCCTGGCGCGCAGGCAAGATCCCTGCCGAGCGGGCTTCCAGAATTATCATAGGCCCAATGGCAACCCTTACTGTTAGCGTCGTAGCCCCGGATCCTAGGCGGCGTCCCAGCCAACCTCCACCACCACCACCAATACCGCGCGCCCCGAGACCCAGCAGCCAAAGACCCCTTGGCGCCCTGCCGGCCGCCGGACAGATCTTTAGGGCTCATCGTGCGCGCGCCATTGGCTCACGCCCCCGGCCCTGGCCCTCCACACCACCACGCTCGCTTTCGCAGCTCCAGCGCGGCTAAAGCGTGGGCAGTCGGCCTGCCGAGCCTCATGCGCGATCGTCCTTGCTCGAACATCGCCCATGCCTACCTAGTGCCACCGCGCCGCGATTGACCGCTCCCTCCAGCCACGGCCCCCATCGTCATGCGTCGAATGCGGTAGGTCGGTAGCTGACTGCGCGGCGTGCAGCCGTCGGCTCTCTCGTCACCCTACCCAGTTCCGTTGCACATCCCTACCCGCAGCGCGGGTGGTGTTTTCGCGCCTCCTGCCTAGCGTCCAGGTTCCAACCAGCGCGTGCGGCAAGGAGCTCCGTTGCGCCATGATACATACCCGCGCAATCAAGCCGCCTCCGTCGCTTGCCCGCCTTAGCACTGTTCCCCGGCTGGCCCTCTGATTCGGCTGTCGTTAGTTTTTCGTCGGCTGCATCCACGATCATGATTAAAGATCAGCTTGCCCTGTCCAAGCCCCCAGCCCGTGCCACACCGGCTACCTGCGCCCAGCTAGTCGGTTTGACGATGCGCACGTCTGCTGCCATCCCCGTAAATGGGATTTCCGCTAAGAACGGGCGACCTGCGCAGGCCTGGCCCCAGCTGTGAACCGGGAGTTCCACCGAGGGTACATGACCCTAGTACAGCCCACGAGCCGCCGTATACTACCCACCGAACCTTGACACATGGAGTAATACTCGTCTGTCTGAGCGGGCTCCCGACCTAACGATCCTTTTAGCTGCCTCAGCCCCTTGTCCCGCCGAACACGTATGTTGGCATCAATCCCATATAATTATATCCATGGTCGGCCGCCTCCTACGAAGACCTTTTGGACACCACCCAACCAACACAAACACACCAAACATGGACAACTCCTCACCAATCTCCATCACCTCCACCTCTCCCCTCTCCTCCCACCGGGACTCGAGGAGCTCCCATGGATCCTCCAAGCGGTCGTCTCGCATCGAGAAGCCGCGCAGCGTCCACAGCAGCCCCACCGGCCTTGAGAGACGGAAAACTACCTCGGCCGCGAAGCGCTACGTCACGCTGGAGGACCGCTGGAACATGATGTTCGGGTCGGGCGACGAGGAGATGCAAGACAGCACCACTACGAGCGGCTTCTCGTCATCGAACCGTCCCGTTAGCTGGCACCCGTCATCCTCCAACTACTTCAACTCGAGTCCAGCCAATGACCTCGCCAGCCAAGACGGTGGCTACGGTTTCCCGGATCAGACGTCAGCATACCCTAGTCCCGCTTCTGGCTACGCCTCAAACTCCGCACTGGCCTACCTCTCGGCCTTGGCACAACGCAAACGAGAGACCTTTCCCCTTGCAACCCTCGACAACGATACGTCGATGGACACCTCCCCCTTCCCGGACTACCACGAGCCCTCTGCTCAAATTGCATCATTTCCGGACATGACCTCCCAACAAGACTGGATTTCTTCCGAAGCCCCCACTTCTCACCCTCAAGCCCAGGCCGGCTCGTCCGAAGACCTGGAAGCCGATGCCGACTGCATGGAAGACGATTCGCCTAAGGAGTCTGGCAACGTGCTCGTGGGCATGGGCCTCTACGACCCGCCCAACTATGAGTCCATGTTGACGTCAGGGCTGGGCAAAGGACTCAAGCTCGAAGAGACGTGGCAGCCTCCGTCGGAGACCGAAAATGAAGATGCGGACGACGACAGCTCGGATGAGGAGAGCATCGAGGAGGTGCCCGAGCCGCCCAAGGCGGATGATGAGGCGGACAGGCAATGCTGGAGGCTGCAGGCGGCAGCGCAAGCAGTGCCGGCAGCAGATCTCTCCGGACAGAGCTTTCTGATGGAGGACGAAGAAACGTACACGAATGAATGGTGGTACCAGCAGCTGAAGCGCCCCACGGCACCGGTTGCTGGACTGGGTTATGGCTGGCTGCAAGCTCAGTACTAGGAATGATGACTACATAGCATAGCATAGCGATTGGCGTTTTGTGTATCCGCTGGTTTCAGAGCCGCGTTTTCGGGACTTTTGTCCGCGCGGCTCGCCTCCGGGAGCCCTTGGCGGCTTTGCCGGATGGCATTTAGAGATACCCCACCAGCGGCACCATGTGCACTTTGGTAGATAGCGAAAAATCAAAATTACAATACGATAGCCAAAAGGCAACGGTGTCTGGGATTGACGTGGTCGCTCGTGTCACGCACGGCTCGGGAATGTTTTCTGCGGCACGGGGTGGAGCGGACGAACGCTTCGATCGGTAGGGGTAGTTAGGTCATGCAGGGCAGGGCTCAGAGCGAGCCAAAAAAAAAAATGATAGTTTGCTGCGAGGGTGGGTCTGGTTGCGGCAGCGGGACGGGCTTTGGCCATGTGCAACGCCCGCGGCTTGAGGCTTGGCTGATGTCTCCAGCCGGTCGGATTTGCGTCTGACTGTGGAAAAAGGCGGGCTGCGTATGGCGGGGGCCGGGCGGACAGGGGTGGCTAGGTCGTGTGCCTGCGCAGGAAATGTCGTACAACGCGAAACAGTATCCATTGTGGCGGGGCGGGCAGCATGGGCCGGGCGTGCAGCCAGGGAGGGGTTGGTGTCCTCGGCGGCATCCTCCAGCGAGTGGGCTCCTGGCAATCTCATCAGCGTGTCGAGGGCCAGCGTGTGGAAGGCGAGGGTTGCGCGGCCGTTAGCGCAGACTTTAATTCACTGCCACTGCCTGACGACCGCCCGGCCCGCCTTCTAGCCGCCAACGCTGTCTTGAGCTTGAACCCGAACCACGCAAATTTGGTCACATCCTCCTGCCGCCTTGTGCGCGCGCACGCTCGACAGACAATCCCCCTCGCAGCTGCCATGCCGCGCTTCCAAATAACCCCCTGGCGCCATCACCAGGAGCTGCTCGCCCTCCGCGACCGCCTGTACCATGCCGGCCCCGAGCAGCGCCAGAGCGCCGTCCTCCTGGTGCGCGGCCCCTGCTTGGCCCCCGCTGCATGATGACGGCGCCGTGCTCACCCCCAAAGCAGATCTCCGCGTGGAAGAGACGAGCGCCGTTGCCGCATGCTCTTGACTCGACCGCCCAGCTCGTCGATGCCACGCTCCACGACGATCCCCAACGCGCCTCGGTCCTGGCCATCCGCAATGCCTACTGCGCCGCCTTCAACCGGTACGCGCTTAGCTCTCCTTGAATCCCACCCTCGTGCCCGGCCGTGACTCGCCGTGGACATGTTTCCCGTTCCGCCCAAGACCAGCCTCGTCTGATGCAGCTTATCCCTTCCGCCCCGTAGGTTCGTCACCGGCTTCTGCGACACGGTGCAGAACAGCTTCAAGAAGATGTCCATGTACGACATGGCCGCCGAGCTGGACATGCCCGGCAGCTTCGTCGAGCTGCGCCATGAGGCCACGCACGAGGACCTGCCCTCGTTGCGCAGGCTGCAGATGGCCACCGAACAGGCGCTGCAGTGGCTGTGGCACCACTACTGGTCGAAGCTCGACGCTTCTCTGCCGTCGCCGCCTGAAGACAGGGACCACGCCACCGGTCCTGAGATCCGCGCCAGTCTGCACCGCATCCTCAGAAGCTTCGTCAGTGGGAGGCGCGACGAAATCAAAAGAGACGGCCCGAAGTCGGGCGTAGAGTCCCGCTCGAGTGGAAGAGCCAGCGAGCAGGTTGTGGCACTAGGGGCCGCGAAGAGACCAGAACTGCTCCGTGATGAGGTAATCTCGCTTCTCCTTGCTGGTCGAATGATTGTGCCTTCAGATGCCAGGTGGGTACCGCCCGGCTTCTCTGCATGCTCCCAGCCTGCGAAGCTGACCACCAACGACAGGGTTGGCGGCTCCCTGGACGGTGCGCACCTAATCTGGGACAGCCTGCTGTGTCGGCTGAACTCCGACTTGCAATATGTTGAGACTCTAGTCGAGCACATGTTCCGGTACATGCTTCAGCCATCCAAAGCCGATGCCAAGTCCGATGCGTTCAAGGCGGCCATGTACAACTGGATCCTCCATGTCTTGACTAGCGAGGCGTGGTCGTCGTCTTGCTCGGACGACGTGCGACAGCATTTGTGGTCGACCGCCATGACGGCGTGCATGACCCAGCCGAGCTACTGGTCGAAGAAGCTCGCTAAGGAGTTGCTTTTGGAAGGGGACGATGACTTCCAGGATGAGTGGCTACCGATTCTTGAGGCGAGCCTTCCCGAAGCTCAATCCGACGGTGATGGGAACCCAACCGAGTCCCCCTACAAAACCGAAGCCGTGCCTGAGTCCCAATCAGATGAAGAGATGCGCGATGCCATGTACGGGCACCCAACCTCCTTTCCCGCATTTCCTCGAGGAAGCGAGGCAATTGTTGACATTTTTAGCAACAGTACGGAATTCTCGGCGGACCCATCCGCTGACGCAGAGATTCAGCCACGCCAAGGTGGCTGGCGGAAATGGGAAGGAGAGTGGCGATCGACTCCCGTCGGCCTCGTTCCTACATAACCGCTCCTCATCATCCTTGCTCGGAACCTACCGAAAAAGGCGAGGGATGAACGGTAACATTTTCGACGTTCCGTGACCATGGCATGTCCCAGACCTTTTGCAAATGCTAAGACCGCAAAGGCATCCACAATCTTCTACAACAAAATGCTCCCAGTAGTAGCACACTGTTTACGAGACACATTTACCGGCGCGCTTCACGTATGGATCCTCGGGCTGTGAAACCCACCTTAGTCGATTTGACGGCATCTTCGGATTCAACCAACCAGCTGTCGTATCGGAGCGCGCCAGTGAGAGTGGGAGAGCGTGGGACTGGGCTTACGGACGGCATGCACTCGGCTCGTCGTTTCCCGCTACCCACATGCCGTTTGTGTTACAAGAATAAAGAAAAAGCAGCGGAGAATGGATGTGGCGCTCATGCATGTCACCTTTGCATCGCAGGACGCCCACTCGACAGCGCGTATCAACGCAAGTCAGTTTCCATAACTCCACTCTGCAGATTGGATACTTTTGAACTTTCCCGCACGCTAATTGTTTTGCATGCAATCAAGCTGAAGCGAGCAAAAGCAATACCTCGAACAGTACGCCCATGTGCCCTTGATAGCCCCACTTTTGAGCACTTTGCTCAGTGCTTATCGCGGATCTGTGATGCGGGTTTGTGCCTGCGCGGACGCCAAAAAAAATAAAAATAAAAAGAAGAAGACGTGCCCTAGCCGTGCTACCCAGGTAGGTCTCAGCGCCACCCTTACAGCCTTGAAAACAATAAGCAGTGGCACTGTCAAGAAGCGTGGAAAAAAATTCCCTGTACACAACATTTAGGGCTGTTGCCCGCCAGCAGCGATCAGATGTAGAGAAGCCACAAGCCCACTGTTTCTACCGGTCTTCCCAGTACAAGGTCCGCCATGGTTATTCTGGGAAGTATCACTACCCGGCTCTCGCACGTTAGAAGCCCCCAAGCCCATCAAGTTCAACTTATCAGTCTCTACTTCGGTTCTTCCTTGCCCTTTTGGTTTCACCACAATCTTTGTGTCGCAGTTGAGCGGCGTCGTCTCTGCGGAGGCATTCCCCCTCCCCATTCCTCGTTGAGCCTTGTCTGTACTTTCTGCCTGCCGGTCCCATCACTGCCATGATTCCGCGTAGTTTTTCGTTGACGTTCATTCTCATCATTTCCCTTGGCGGCTGCCTTGCATCTGTTTGCGGCACCTTTCGTCGGCACTGAAGACATCGTGGTCGCTGTATCAGCTGCCGCGTCACCAGAGTGAGGCGCACTGTCTTTGCATCTTGACTGGGGCTGCGGCTGCACCTGCTGATGTGGCGACTCATATGGCGGAGTAGCTACATAGTATTGGAAGAGAGGAGCAGGGGGTGACGACAGTGAGAAAGGATATGAATACATGTAGGGAGACACGTAATTCTGGCTATTCCACCAGCCTGGGAAACGTGGGGCGTATCCGTTGTATTGCACCGGAGGTGACTGTGGGCTGAGGCCCTGTTCATTCTTCGGGGCGTAATCGAACTGATCATTTGGCCACCTTCTGTTCGCATCCGCGGATGAGTCGTCTCCATGGGAACTCTCGTCGGTCGAGGCGGACGACTCGCCTGGGCTCTCAACCGCCGGATCTTGTGTGTACCAAGGCTCCCGTCCCTGATGGTAGCCTACATATTGCATGCCTTGGGGCTGCCGCGGTCGTCCCCACCGCTGCTGTCTTTTCGCTGCATCGTCCTGCATGTACGCCGCTCTCACGTCCTCAAGCAGCGATCGTCCTTGTTCGCCACCCCTGGCTAGAAGCGCATGCCACCGCTTTTTCCATTGACTGCGCGTCTGTAACTTGGTCATGTTCGAGACCATGCCCGACCCATGCTCCCGGCGGGACAAGAAAGCCCGAGCCCAACTGCGCAGTTGCTGGGGCGGCTGCACCTCCTTGCCATTGTCGGGAAAATAGATGGCTTCGAGCAGCTCGATTGGATCCTCGTCCGATGGTAACGTGTGATGGGCGTACAAGCGCCTGATCGCATAGGTGACGAGCTCTGAGAAGCCGATGGCCCTAGCAAAGTGGTAGACGCGAATGTCGTGGAGGTGGTGGGCGCATGCTTCGTGTCCATGACAATCACCACCATCATCATCCTCGTCGCCGCTCTCGGAGCCAATTCCCTGGGCATTCGTTCGGGCACCTTGGGCTTTGCGACGACGGCGGCGGCGAGTTCTGACCTCGGTGTCGATGACGGGCGCGTCACAGCCGCTTAGGCACGTCCCGCCTTTTGTTTCTTCACACCCTCCTTGATCTGCTCCCGTCCCTGCGCGCAGCCTTACCACCGGACGATACGTCTCGCTCTTCAGAAAAGCCATCAGCGCGCTCAGTTCCTCTTTCCCGACCCCCGCGTCTGGCAACTCAACCCAGCGTCTGCCGCCCGCAAACACATCCACTCGCAGACTCGCGAACCGCTCGATAGCGGCGTGGGGCACGCCGATCGGCTTATCGCCATCGTACACGAAGGCAACGTACGCAGAAGCCGGGCGGCTCGTCGTGTCACGGGGAATGGGATAGAGGCGGCCCTTCTTGGAGGAGTAGGCATACAGGTCGCTGCCGCGCATGCAGGGGGGCGCGGTGAGGAAGGGGGCGCACTCGGCCGCGTACCAGCTGGAAACGGAGTCGAAAGTGATGACGGGCACCGAGATGGGGCAGTGGGTGCTGTTGCGAGGATGCCCGTTGAAAGCGGGAGAGGCGATGCTACTGGGCTTGTTGCTCTTCGTGGAGTTGGCGCCACACTTGTTGGCGTGGTTGATTCTGCGAGAACTCTCGGTGAATCTGTGAGATGGATCTCCCATGCATTGCGGAAAAGCCCTTGGGAGCCTATGGCCGAAGCCGATGGGCAGCGGTCTTTCGCTGTCCGCTTCACACTTCGCGGCTTGGGCCCGTATCTCCCACAAGATGGCGGCGAAGGCGTTGCCATGGGCAAGACAGTCCTCATCTTGGCCACAACGACTGTCGCCTTGCCTTGCTCCATCAGAACTCCCTCCTTCGCCATCCTCAAGGTCGCTATCGTGATAGCATGAGTATGTTCCAACACTCTCACAAACAACCACCAAATACGCATGGATCATGTGATGCAACAGCGTCCCTACAATCTCATCCCTGTTCGCACCCTGCAGCGCCACGGCATTCAGCTCGATCTTCACTTTGGTCTTCAAGTTCCCTTCTTTCCTAGCTCCTACAGCTCCACCATTTTCCTCACTCCTCTCTGGCCCCCCTATCACCACGGTTCTCCCGCTGACCTGTCTATCCAAGCTCGTCCACATCAGTTTCACGACGCGCTCGTCCAACAGGCCGTCGAAGACGGAGACGCCAAGAGAGGCGAAGATGAGTGACGGGTATAAACGCCATGCATGAGGCGAGACAGGGAAACTGCGGGCGGCGGCGATTGCCTCTCCAGGAGAAGGGATGGAAGGGGATACGGTGATGGCAGTCTGCTTTGGAGAGGATAAGGGTGCTGGCAGCGTGCGAAGGTGGTCGAGCAGGTAGGCCACAGCGTAGTGGTTGTTCCAGGTGCCGGGTTCTGGGCTCGAATTGGTGCGGCTAAGAAGGCGAGTTTTGACGGCTGGAGATCTTGCCGACGACGTTGCTGAGGGGGATCGTGAGTGCATTTTCGATCTGACTTCATTCTGGTATCGGAGGCCTGAGAAGTGTCCACAGCTTTCATCAGATGATGATGTGGACGATGCGAGAGAAGATCCAGAGTCGTCCAACGAGGAATTGGGGTACAAATATGGCCTCATTGTCGTGCTGAATGACTTTGTGGTGTCTGGATCGTGAACGGCCAACATGTGCAGGACCCCCGCAGGACGCCAACTGGTAGGTATTTGTACTCTTTCTGTCAGTATTGCTCCTGAGAACGGTCCAATGTGTATAGCACCAAGTTACCTTGGTCGGCAGAGGATCCGGATGTATTGCCCGATGGTTTCGACACGTCATGGAGGCTTTCGTTTGTAAACAAACCCGTGTAACTTCGAGCGCTTGTCAAACTTTGCAGTCAATCAAGGTGGCTTGCCAGCTCCGCAGCGCTTCGATTGCGAGGGCAAACGCCTGACAGTCAGCACCTAGAGATACAGTAAGCCACGTTGGATTGAGATGCGGACGTTTACGGCCTCTTCATCGAGATCATCCTTAGCGTGATGATCTCGGGGTATGAAGACATGTTGCACCTCGCAATAGCAAGTTACAACGAGGCGGATCACCGGAGAACGGAGTAACTCTCGAACTGGAATGACCCGACAGCCGTGCAACAAGCAACGCCGATAGCGACTATTGAGAGACGAGAGAGTGCAGCAAACGTAAGTATTTTTGCCGTCCAGGAGCAGTCTTTCTGAATCCAAGGGAAATAGAAACGCAGTGGGGATATATCATTTAGACTGCTCATAACTGAGGTAGCTCCAGCCAAGGAGGAAAAATAGGAAAGTCATGAAAATTTACAACATCATCCGCCATGTCATGTCAAAGATGGGGGGCCGAACACGTGCGATTGGTCAATTGGCGGAAGTCTTCCACCCCCGGTCATTACCGAGCGGTTGCCAACCGCCGAGATCGCCCACGTCGGAAGTGAAAGAAATCAAGCGCAAGACCCAAAACACTTCTATTTTGGCCATTAGAGACGCCTTGCTGTTGAAACGTGCGCTGGACAGTGGTCTGCGGCCGCTTAGTACCGGGGCCTGCCATAATCGTCGCGGTCGCCAACGGTGCTGCGGCTGTCGCCGTAGTGCTTTCTCCTCAGAGCGGCGAGCCTCTTCTTCTTGGTGTGGGCGTTGACATAGGTGCCAATGATGAAGCCAATGATGTTGAAGAAAGGCACCCACGTCTCCTGGGGCAGGAACTTCTGGGCAAAAGCAAGGGCAATGGGCGAGGTGATCCAGCTGACCTTCATGACGGGCATGAAACCAGCCTTGACGGTGGCGCGCACCTGGTGGAAGGTGCGGGCGCCGGCAATAACGGCCATGGAGGTCAGATAGACGGCGTTTTGAATGGGCGAAACCTAAAGATGGAATGATCAGCGAGATGAGCGCGCAGCAACAACGCAGGGTTCAGCGGGAAGACGCACGACCAGATTGCTGACTAGAATCTGCAAGATCTTGGCCTTCAAGCTCGTCCGGCCCTGGAACAGCTTCTGGAGAATGTGGATGAGGACATGGCCGAGCGGGGCGCTGATAAAGGCGCCGTAGATGGCCATTTTGGGGACGCGCGAGGTCAAGTAGCCACCGTCCTTGTTGCGGTCATGGGCGATCCACGAGGCAAGAAACTCCTGCAGGCCGGACAGGGTGCCCGAGGTGAGCATCTTGGTACGCAGCGGGTTGCTCTGGAGCTGCTTGAGGTAGGCCTGTAGGGAGCAGCATCAGCGGGGATTGCAGCGAGCGAGGCGCGAGAGGGCCAGCGCACCTGGAGGTAGCCATTGGCGCCGCCGCCGCGGGTTAGGGCCTCGCCGACATCGTGGACCAGGTCTTCGTGCTTGCCGCCCTTGGGGACGGGCGCGGAGGTGCCGGTGGTGGTCCTGACGGACTCCTTCTCGAACTTGACCGACATGGCGGAATCAGCGGGCGGAGCGATGGGCGGCCGGGGGTGAGGGGTGCGAGGCGACGGCAGGCGGGGGGGTGGGAGCGGCGTGGAGGAGAGAAGACTGGAGGTTTGTTGTTGGGGGCGCGCAGCTGTCGGCGGCGGCCGAGGCAGGCAGGAGCCCCCAGCCTTCGGGATTTGGCGCAATGCGACGGCAAATCGAACGGGCACGGTGACGGCTCGCTGGCGCCAATGCGGGGAAGACGCGCCTCGCCAACAAACCACTCACCTCGTCGCCTAGGTATAATACTCACCTCCCTCCTCGACCTCTCGCCGCCTGCTGCCACCTCGACGCCCTGCCCCGACGGTTTCGCCCGCCGCGCCGAGGGCGCTCCAGCCACGCTGCTCTCGTTTGCTCTCCCGCACGGCTGATGATCGGCGCGCGCTCTCGTGAGATACGGCAGGCATCGCGCGGCCTGCGACGACCGGCCGGCGAGGAGGCGCCGAACGGACCGGCTGGTGTCGCGACGGGAGGTCGGGTTGCGCCGGCGACGGCCGATGCGAGCGAGGGGCGACGGCGCGTTGGGGTCTTTGGTTGCGCTGTCGTCAATGCTCGCCGCGGGACTGGAATGCCGGATTGCGATAAGAAATGCGCAGTTGGATAAGACAAAAAGAATTGCTTGCTGCCTCACTTCATTTCTTCCTCCCACCCCCCAACCAGTCGGTGAGAGCGGCGCGCTGCTGCTGCTGCTGCTGCTGCTGCTCCTGCTGCTCCTGCTGTCGCGCATTCAACTGCGCCGGCCCCCGTCGCTCCTGCCCACCACGGCCATCAGACAATCACAACACCAGCCCACTCATCCTCTCCACCTGCGTCTCCGCCGCCCGCTCGCTGTCATTCCTTTGCAATCCCCAGAATGAACAAGCCCATTGTTTGACTCCGCGAAACACGCCTACGCACGCCCTTTTCCTCCATCTCGCCGCCTTCACCTGCCGCCGCGCTTCAACACCACGCCGCGCTAGATTTTCTAATCCAGTTGCTTCGATCACGCCCCCTTCGCCTCATCATGCCTGCCATCCACGACAATCAACGTCCTCCGGGTAGCGACCCGCCCAATCCTGAGCAAGTCCGTGTCACGCGACCTCAATTGAGAGCAATTTACTGACTGCACCACCAGAAGACCCCTGTAGCGAACAAGATTCCCGACGCGTCGCATTTTCCCAAGCCGCCGCGCGCTCCCTACACGCCGCATTGCACTCACGTTACCATGACCCGCGCCTACGGCGCCACTTGCCAGAACTGCAACCGCAAGTCTCCCCTGGGTTGGGTCTGGCAATGCACCTACGACGAGGCCGACGACCCGTGGGCCGCCGTCAAGGACCGCCAACCCGCTGTTGATGCTTGCAATCCCAAGGAGCATATTGCTGTGATGAAGGCTCTCAAGTTCCATCAGTCCGTCATCGACCAGGCTGAAAACGGCCTCTACACGCCCGAGCAGATTGAGCGCCTCATTGCCCAAAAGCAGAAGGTGCTCGATACCATCAACAGCCAGAGCCCCGACAAGGCTGCCGAAGGTAATGCCGAGCAGCCTGAAGATGCGGACATACGCTCTTTGATTGCTAACTTGGTGCGCCAAGAAATCCGCGCCCAGCTCTCCTCTGCCAGTGCCACTACCGTGGCCAAGGAGCGCGCCAAGCACGCGAGAACCGTTCACCCCAGGTGCAGGTACAAGTGCTGCCAGACTTGCCGCGGTGACTTCAGGGTAAGTAGGCTTTCCGGAGTTGCGAGGGATCCACCGCTCACCACTGTCTTCAGGGCCGTGCTTTTGAGTCTTTCGATGCTGTGCTCAATGGGGAGGTGAAGCCTCTCCGGCCGGCCGAGCTTTCTACCTTGCCCGTCCGCGATGTCCAAGTCATGCGTAACATAGGCATGAATTCCCCTCCCCTTCTGGTTGAAAGTTCAATTCCTACCGACTCAGAAAACAGCGAGCCCGAAGACATCGAGCCCGCAGACAGCGATCCTGCAGACAGCATCCGCACCTGGAGAACCACCGACTCCACCCACGAGCACCGTAATCGCGAGTCTGCCCAAGCCAGGGCCTTCTACAACGTCGAGCCAGTGAACGACATGGGCATGTACGAAAGTATGCACTTCAACGACTTCTCCTTCCGCCGCAGCGTTCGCAACAGCGTCTCGCTCGCAGTCAAACACGTTTTCGGCAAGCGCCGCGATTCCTCTTCTGATGGTTCTGCAGTCACCCTTCCTGTAGCTCGTTCCACAATGTTTTCCAAGAATCCGCAAGATTCCGGTCTCAGTCTTCCAAGGTCCTTCTTTTCTTCCCGCAACCCTTCAATATTGGCTGTTGCTCCCAGTACCATCATGCGCGAAGGCATTCCCACGCCTGCTCCTACCTGCGCTTCAAGCTCCAGCAGCAGTGTTGCCGACGACGGTGGTGGCGTTAGTCTGAGTGAAGAGTCTGCCCAGATTTCCAAGCCCGGCTCTTTACCCCAGACCCTCATTACTCAGGCTTGAACGGCGTTCGCGAGAATATCCAGATTTTCTACTCAGCGGTCACGGCGTATCAGAGCTTCCGGCACTCACAGTTTATCATCAACGACGAGCGTGCTTCAGTGTATCACTACAAACTTTTCTGTTCGGTCCAGGTTTTCCATGGGTTCTTCTTTTCCAACATTAGGAATTCCTTAATTGGGCTCGGGGAAGGTGCACAGACACCTTTAAGATTTCCAATCGTTTCCTTCAATCCTGCCTTTTTCTTTTAACTCTCCCTTGAATTTTTTTTTCTCTTTTCTGCTCGCCGAGCTGAACTAGGGACGGAACAATTTTGGTCTGGTATTACAGAATCGTCAACCGGGGATTGCACAGTGTACTATTAGATGATGAGATATCCAGGATGAGATATCCACAACAGGTAGCAATCGACAGGGATGCAATGAGCACTGAAGTTGCATTGATCTACAAGAGACTTAACGCATGACAACTAAGACGCCACGCGGGTGAGAAGAATTTGGCCCTCTCGATCTTGTTCCGACGAAAGTATTATATCCCACTTACGTAGGTAGTTGAATCTAATACCCAGACGTGAATGTAGGTCTTGAATATGAATAAATGCGTCCAGATATTAGATTGTACTACCTACGTAGAGTATGGTGGGGTCTACCGCGAAGCCTAGAAGGTTGAGTTCTTTTGTGACCCACAGTGACGCGACGTGACGAGTGATTAAAATTCTATTAATGGAAACTTCAAACCCTTCATCATGAAGTATGAAATTCTAAGCCGGACATCCTCGGTCTATGTCAACTCCCACAACGCCTTCTTACTGCCTGGTTCGACTTCGAGAGGCGCCCCAAAAGAAATTGAAGTCCGTGTGGCTACACCCAGGAGTTCCCCCTACCCACCCCACCGAAAAAAAAATTGGGCTTAAAGTAGCACTTCGCCTCTCACTCTACTGCTTCTCCACCTTTACCATTCTTCCTCGAGAACAAACCCTTCACCTTTTTCATCGCCTTACTCAACCCACCGAACAGCAGCCCGAAGCCAAACTTCCACCCCTTGATGCGCACCGAATACACGAAGAAGTAGACGAGCGCCCAGTTGGATACGACAAACGCCAGGAAGATGCCGAAGTCACGCCACTTGTCGTCGGCGCTGATGTTGAGAGTAGACAAGTAGTCATCGCCGGTCGTGTAAGGGCAGTACTGGCAGTCGCTCGTGGCGTCCGGGTTGAGCAGGTGGCCGGGCGAGGCGTCGGCGAAGGCTCCAGCGTAGGAGCGGCAGGTCTGGTTGGGCGGCGGGTCGAAGCGCGCAGACTCTTGAGTCGTGCATTGGACGGGCTGGTTGTGCAGCGTTGCCGCCAGTACGCCGCCGATCCACCAGGTGGAGGGATTGACGTAGTACCTATCGAATCGTCGTCAGCGGTTTGTTTTGCATAGGGAAGTTCTGCGGGGGAGAGTGAAGCTCTTCTAAAGGGCACAGCAGGTGACAGAGAAATTGAGCCCACCCGCATCCGCCTCACAGAGATACTACACCATACTTGTATGGGTAGTTGGAGCTAATATCCGGACGTGTTTATGTGATTTTTAAGCTCACATCTATGTCCAGATATTGGATTCAGCTACCCATGGAGCAAGAGTGCAGCGTCCCTGGTGGGGCTTAGACAGCTCAAGTTTCTGTCACCTGCCGTGAGGGTGTCAGGCAAAATCGTGAGAATACTTACATCCAATATTTCCAGAAGACGGGAAGCATGGAATACGGCCGGACAACACCGTTGAAGAGCGAGAACATGACAAAGAAGAACGGCAGCACATTCGCGATCACCGTGAAGGATGGCGCGAATGCGGTGATCCACTGGCCCCAACTGGCCTGGAAAAAGAAGAAAAGAAGGGTCATGAGGAAGACGTAGCCAGATGTGGATGAATCTGTGGGAAGGCCAGTGGCAAAATACCAGAGCACGTAGTATACAACGGCTCCGACGATTGCCGGCGGGATTTCTCCAACCACTTGGGCGGTTGTGAAGGCAACCCACCCATAGATACGGGAAGGATGCTCACGGGCCTGCCACAACGCCATGTTCTGGAAGAACTTGGGAACGACGGAGTTGACGATAGCCGGAGGGAAGACAATGATCAGAAAAGCCGTGAACATGCGGTTTTGCATGTCCTGCGCCGAGTTTCCAAGCTGCCAGAAGGTGAAGCCGTTGAAGACGCCGATGATGACAGACACGAACAGCTTGCCATAGAGGTAACTGGGGTCCCTCCAGAATTGAACGAACAACCGTTTGGTGAGCATGGTGGTCTGGAGCCAGACCGGAGCAGCAAACTCTCGCGCTTGGCCTGCTTGGCGGGGTGCCCTGTCCTCCTTCCTCTCGCTGTTGATGCGGTCGATCTCCTCAAGCATCCGTCTGTTATTGTCCGACTCTCTCCACTCCTTGTTCCAGTCGATCTTGGCGCCATTAGCCTTTCTGCCGCCCTTGGCTGCCGTTTCGAGAATGAACTCCGCAACGTTCTTCTGGGGTGGACAGTGCACACCACGCTCGGCGAAGTAGTCGATGACGTCCTTCCCATTCTCGCCCACGGGACCGAAGTAGAAGGTGTTTCCCCCTGGGTTCAGGGCGAGAATCATATCGAACTGCTGGATAAGGATACTTGATGGTTGGTGGATGGTGGCCGTGATGGACTGCCCAGCCTGGGAAAGCTTCTTCAGAAACCTCACGATAGAATAGGCGGAGTTGCTGTCCAGACCACTGGTCGGTTCGTCGAGGAACAGGAGCAGAGAAGGCTTAGCGGCCAGCTCAACACCAATAGTCAGCCGTTTCTTCTGCTCCACACCGAGAGAGCTGATAATTGCATCTTGCAAGTCGCCAAGTTCAAGCAAGTCAATAACCTTGTCAACATATTCGATCTTTTCTTTGCGAGGAATCTCCTTGTCCTGGCGGAGGATTGCGGAGAATTCCAGTGCTTCCCTGATGGTGGCCGTCTGATCGTGGATATCCATTTGTTCGCAGAAACCAGTGCCGCGCTGAAAGTCAAGGTCAAGCGGCCTTCCGTCCACAAGCATGTCCCCAGTGATGACACCAACCTTTTGCCGTTGGGCAAGGGTGTTGAGAAGGGTCGTTTTCCCTGCTCCTGAAGCACCCATCAGGGCGACCATGACACCCGGTTTGGCAAAACCGGAAACGTCGTTCAGGAGTTTTTTCTCTCCGCCAAGATAGGGCACGGAGTAGGAAACGTTCTTCCAGGTGAAGATGCTGTCGCTGTTAGTGATCGACTCGAGGGCTTCATCCGCCTTTGACTTTGTCTTCGCCACCGCCAACTCCGGATCTTCATTGCTTGAAGAGAGCATCGTTGACCCAGCAGCCTTTTCCTCGTCGTCTGGCCTCGCCTGCTCCTTCAGTGCCTGTTTCGCCCGCTTGCTTCTCTTGAAAACCAGCGCGCCACCGCCGCTTTGCGCAAAGTTGAAGAGCTCCGTTGCTGCCGCGGTGACGAGGATGTAGAGAACGGTGAAGGCAATCACCACGCCAAAGTTGCGCCAGAGGTGAGATCGCGTATATGTGTACGTAACGCCAATATAATCGGATCCTGGAACTATCTTCGAGTTGGGCGACGCACCAGAGATGGCGCAACCCTGATATGCAGGATCAACGCCCGGTCCCTGCGGAACCAGTTGTTCGGGGGCACAATCCATCGTTCTCCCAGAGAATTCGTTCGACAGGACTGCCTCGAAGGAATATGAGATTGGATTGACGTAGTACAACCAGCCAAACCAGATGTAATTGCTTGTCAGCTGGGGCTTGACGATCACGTAGCCGGTGAAGATGACGAGCAGATTCAAGGCAATGCCGCTAAAGCGCACTGCGTCATCAATCGACGGCGACAGCGCAGCAAACATGCGGTAAAGTGCCGTGATGCAGATCGTTGTCGTGTAGATGAACAACATGTAAATGAAGAACTTCCCAGCCTCGACGTCCAGGTTGGTCATGAAGTACATGATGATGGCGAAGACTATGACTTGGATCAGTATCATCGGGAAGTCGGTCACCACTCGAGCGATGCTGACTGCAGAAGGGCGATAGAAGGCGTATTCCTCGTGGCGAGCGACAACAAGGCGTCCGCTGATCGCCTTCATCAGTTCACTAAGCTGGAGCCAACCCAGGAAGAGGATGGAGAAGAAGAGAGCACCACCTCTACTGAACGCACCCTCAGTGCTGAGTGGTTCCCCGTAGAAAAGGCTGCCGACGATGAGCGCGTTGCTAACGATGATGAAGGCCTTAGTGACCAAGGTCTGCCGGTCGCCGAAGATCAACCAAAGCTCACGAAGCGTGCAAGCGTACACCTGACGAATGAAGCTGACGGTGTAGCTTGAATCCTTCATGACCGTTTTGCTCTTTTGCTCCCGCGTGGTCGCTTCAAACTCTCTGGCGTCGGCGTAGTCATTGTGCTCCAACTCCCGTTCGTACTCTTCGATGTCGCGCAGCACTTGTCTGTAGACATCCGAGGACCTATACGCCTTCTCCAACTCTTCAGGTGTTCTCGGTGCTTTGTCCTTGAAGCCTTCCCGAAAACGGCGCTCGTTGGGATCGGTGATTGCGGTAAGGAAGTCGGGAGTCGTCTGTCGCTCGGGGCAAAAGTACCCAAGGTCGATAAAGTACTGCTTTGCATCTTTTGCGGGGCCGCTGTAGATGCACCTTCCAGCATCGATGACCAATACCTTATCCATTTGCTCGTAGATCTGTTCTCCAGCCTGATAGAGGGTCACAAAGGTCGTCCTGTCGCTAACGTCGGTCATGATCCGAAGGGACTTGGCGTAGTCCAAGGCTGTGGAACTGTCCAAGCCGCGCGTAGAGTTGTCCCAGGTGACGACGGCCGACTTTGCCGCCAAGGTCTCGGCGATAGAGACACGCTTCCTCTCTCCTCCAGAAACACCGCGAACGAACTCGTCGCCGACAAGAGTATGCTTTGTGTGACCTATGCCGAACATTTTGAGGAGAGCTTCGACGATAATTGGGATCTCGTCCCTCTCACGTTTCTTCGTCTTGTTCATGAGTGAGAACTTAAGAGTCTGCCAAACGGTCAAGGCAGCAAAGTGTTTGTCGTCCTCAGGGTTGTAAGTGACCTCGCCCCGGAATTGCTTCTTTTGCTTCTCCGCGCTGATACCGCCGTAGTTGACTTCACCAGTGACGCCGGCGTAATCGTCCCGCTTGTTCGAAATGGCCTTCAGAAAGGTGGAGCAGCCGGAGCCCGGGCGGCCAAGCACAAGCATCATTTCTCCGTTGCGCACAACGCCTGAGAAATCGTGGATGAGGTCGCGAGTCTTTGCGTGTTGGTTTAAACGAAGAGCTGGGACAAAACGGCTTATGATGCGGTAGAGATCCGGGCCAAAGGTTCCCATGATGGCGTCTGGGACTGTCTTGACAAATGTTGCCGTAGAGCCAGTGCCTTTGACGGTGAGGTTCTTCCAGACAACGCCAACTCTTTTGGCGGAGCGGCCGCCTGTCCGCTTCTCAAAGTGGCCTTCGCGCATGAACTCTTCCAGCTGGAAGTCTTCCTCTGATGAGTCGTCGAGATGGGTGTCTCCGGAGGTTTCTTTTGTCTCCTGGGATTCCAGAGCTTCGCCATCGGTGTCTGCCAGCTCCGACTTGGTGGACGGTGGGGCATCAGCAGGAGCGTGCCGCGAGTCACTGATGGTACGGAACAAGCTCTCGCCATCGGCCACTCGAGAGTGTGGCACGGATTTTTGGGAGGTTCTGGAGCGGGTTTGGGACAAAGCGGAGAGATCTCGGCGGAGAGTCTCATACTCTTGGATGGCACGACGTTGGTCCCGGATTCCGGTGTCTCGCTCGCCCCAGGTGCCCTCAATGGTCGCGTCCGAGGTGCGCGCGGTGCCAGCAGCATTGCCATCGTCGTTTGAGTGGGCTGCAGTGTCATCGCGCGGGTCCGGAGGCGGAGGAGAGTTGTGCCATGGGTTGTCAGTCGGATGCCGCGAGCCGCGGTCTTCGGCAATGGAGGTAGCCCACATGGTGTTGCGCACAACGGGGAGGGTTTCTTTGTTGGCACGCAAAGGGAGCCGCAGATGGCTCCCTGCTTTAAGCACGTCGGGGGATTACCAACAAGGCTGGGCGGGGGAATGCGGAGAGCCCTTTTCGATCATATAAGCGGAGGAAAGGCTGCGGTCTCAGGGCAGAGTAAAAGTGCAAACGGTGTAGCGGGCATAAGCTAACGCCGCCCACGCAATTGGCTAGCGGTGAGCCTAAACTCTCGCGAAGCGGCAGTGAGGTCATCGTGGAGATAGCACGATTTCTAAGCCGCCCCGCTACACCCGCCGCCCATCGTCCGGCGCACGGCCTGCACGCCCGCCTCTTCACACGCAAAATCTGCAACACAACATGCCCGAGCGGAAGCATTCGTCCGGGAACAAGCCTTTGGGAGAAGAGGTCCGAGGTCCGAGGGGCAGGCCGCGTAGGACCGCAGCACCACGAGAGCAGCAGAGGCGTCCATTAGCCGGGAATCGTCCGCAGCTGATCTATCATGTTGCCCCCATTGGCGCAATGCTGGAGAGACGGTCCCGAGCCCGTGTTACCACCACCACCACACGTTGCTGACCGCATCGGCGAGGGCAGCGGCTGCGTCCGCATCATGCAGACGGCAGATGAATCATTCTGATGGGAGCAAGCTGCTTCCTAGCACGGGCTAGCGGACGCGGCAGGCCGCACGGATCGGCGAGGTGGTGATGCATGTCAGCGGCGTGCAGCGAGGGGCACGCGACGGAGTAGGAGTAGGGCAATGAGGCACATGGCAGCGCGTGTGCAGGTGGCAGGGTGCAGCGGCGTCAGCTCCGTGTGCGCCGTGCTGTACATAGTAGTTGCCGGTGGTTGGTGACGGGTGGCGGTGGGCGAGTGGTATCGGCGGCTCTGTGGCTCTTGCGCACTGCAGCCCGTCGATCGCCTGGCGCCCGGGCCTCAGGCGCGTCGCCCAACTTTATCGCAACGCCAGCTGCACGCCTCGACAAAGCCCCGCCTAGGTTCCCGCCATGCCCAAGCCCACTGCCGACTGGGAGCGCGTCGGCGACCGCTTCTACCGCAAGCTGCAGCTCTACACCGACGTTTTCGACCAGGACCTCGAGCTCGAGAACTTCCACGTCGTCGCCGCTCCCTACTCTGGCGCTGTAGGTATGCTCCCGCGCCCTGCCCGCCCCAAAGCCCGCGCTGACCCCGCCAGCCATCTACCGCGACGAGGAAAAGCTCCAGACCTACCGCGCCTCGCAGCAGGCCAAGACTTCCATCGACGTCTACAGCTGCGCCGGCAAGCTCATCCGCCGCATTAATTGGGACAAGGGCTCTATCAAGGGCATTGGCTGGTCGTTGGACGAGAAGCTGCTCGTTGTGACCGACGATGGCACTGTGCGCTGCTACCAGCATCTGCATGGCGACTTCGTTCCCTTCACCCTCGGCCACGGCGCCGATGAGATTGGCGTGAAGGCTTGCCGCTTCTGGGGCTCCGGCTTCGTCGCCCTGCTCAACAACAATCGCCTCGTCTCCGTTGCCCGCTACGATGAGCCGCGCCCGAAGCTGCTAGCCCTCGCTCCCGAGGATCCCGTTGAGTCTTGGGCCTTGATCCCGCCCACCGAGACCCTCTCACGCTCCGTTGAGGTGCTCCTTGCCATCGGCGAGACCATCTATCTTGTCGACGCCACCGACTGCGAGGACCGCATGCTGCAGCGCGGCCCCTTCAGATACACAAGCGTCTCGCCCAATGGCAAGTATGTCGCCCTGTATACTGAGGACAGCAAGGTCTGGGTTGTCAGCAGCGATTTCCAGAACAAGCTCAGCGAGTATGACTCCAGGGCGAGGACAGTGCCCAAGGACATGCAGTGGTGCGGTAACAGCTCTGTTGTCTTGGCGTGGGAGGATGAGATTCACCTCGTCGGCCCCAATGGCTCTGCCACCAAATTCTTCTACGACAGCTTCGTCCACCTCCTGCCCGACGTGGACGGCATCCGAGTACTTACGAATGACGTTTGTGAATTCATCCAGCGTGTCCCCGACGTGAGCGAGGAGACGTTCCGCCTGGGCTCCACCTCTCCGGCTGCTGTGCTCCTGGATGCGGTTGATCATCTGGAAAAGAAATCGCCAAAGGCTGACGACCTGATCCAGATGATCCGACCCAATCTCGCCGAAGCAGTTGACACATGCGTGAAGGCTGCAGGCCATGAGTACAGCATTCACTGGCAAAAGCAACTGCTCAAGGCTGCGTCGTTCGGCAAGTCGGTGCTTGACCTCTACAACAGTGACGACTTTGTCGACATGTGCGAAACTCTCCGCGTGCTCAATGCGGTCCGCTTCTACGAGATTGGCCTGCCTCTTTCCTACGACCAGTACATGCGCTTGACGCCCGAGAAACTTGTTGAGCGACTTATCAACCGTCACGAATACCAACTCGCCCTCAAGGTTTCTGATTATCTCCGCCTCCCGACCGACCGCATCTATGTACATTGGGCCAGCCAGAAAGTCCGCATCTCCAACGATGATGAGGAGAGCATATGCCGTATGATCGTGCAGAAGCTCGAAGGCAAACAAGGTGTGTCCTTCGAGGAGATTGCGAGGGCAGCATACGATGAAGGCCGTGCACGCCTTGCAACCGAACTATTGAACTATGAGCCTCGTGCTGGAAAACAGGTTCCCCTGTTGCTTGACATGAAGGAAGACACGATAGCATTGGACAAGGCAATAGAGAGCGGAGACACCGATCTCGTGTTCCACGTCCTTTTGCACCTAAAGAAACAGCTCACCTTGGCGAGCTTCTTCAGAACCGTCACCAGCCGGCCGGTTGCCACGGCACTGGTGGAGTCTTCTGCCCTCGAGCAAGACAGGGAGCTGCTCAAGGACCTTTACTACCAAGACGATCGCCGCCTTGACGGCTCTAATCTCCTCATCGCCGAGGCGCTTGAGCAGCCCAGCACGAGCCTTTGTACTGATAAGCTTAAGCTTGCTAGCAAGTTGCTCCAGGACTCGCGTGAGCACAGTTTCAACGTGAAAGCCATTGATGAAGCACAACGCTTGCTGAAGCTGCAAGAGGCTTTCGAGAAGGATCTAGCGGTGACGGGGTTTGTGGGTCTTTCCATCAACGAGACCGTCTTCCGCCTTGTGCGCGCGGGCCACATGAAACGTGCGCAGAAGGTGCAGTCCGAGTTCAAGGTCCCAGAAAAGGCATACTGGTGGCTCAGGTTACGTGGACTTGTGGCCAAGAGGGACTGGAACGAGTTGGAGGAGATCAGCAAAACCCGGAAGAGTCCCATCGGCTGGGAGGTGAGTCTTCGCTCCACTGTCTATCCTATCTCCGTGTCTTCTCGCGAAATCTTAGTGCTGACGTCCGCCCCTTTAGCCCTTCTTCAACGAGATCCTCTCTGCCGGAAATACGCGAACTGCGGCACTATTCATCCCGAAGTGCACCAACCTACCGGTCACTGACCGCATAGAAATGTGGGTCAAGTGCGGCCTAGTCGTGCGGGCGGGTGAGGAGGCGCTCAAGGCGAAGGACATGAACAGCCTGGCCGAATTGAAGGCCAAGGCCACCGGCAACGCGGTCCATGAGATTGAGCGGATGATTGGGCAATTGGCTGGTGGAAGGAGGTAGTATGCGATCCATGCGGGGTCCACGGAGTCCTGGTATGTCCGCCTATCGCCGGTCGCCCAGCTTCTGATCTCCATTCGCCCATCGGCCGAGGGAAAACTGCGGCTGAAATTGGATAATAGTTGATGAGATGATGTTGATGATTGTACGAATCAAGTCTTCCGTATGGCACCGTACCCGTCGCTGACGTCTCATTGCATTAGCTTCGCTGCATTGCTGACCACAGCGGCTTGCGTGATTGACATCAGGTGTCAATACGATGTGATGTTCTTGTGACTTTGCCGGAGAGCAATTACCGATTCTAGCCTGGAATTGTCGAGATCCACTCGACACAATATTACTTTTGCATAAGATTTCTAGGGCTTCAAACCAGGGGTGTATTTCAGACAGTCATCAACACTTATGATGACAAATCAATCAGATCGATGGCTGTGAGTCAACACACATTAGTGTTGAAGCATAGTAGACAAGCACTTGACTCCGAGGACCAGTCGAATCACCCAAACTTCACCGTCGCAACGGCCTGCTTTGCCCGTACGGTGGTGGACTCGGTGCCAGCCTTTCAGTTGGTTCCTAAAGAATTGATCATTCTCGAACCTGTCCCAACAGATATATTGCCCCCTACGTACGTGGGCAGTCGAAGTCTACGCTTGCAGGCATGAACAGTATGAGCTCGGCGCTATGTGGAAGACTTCAGCTCTCAAGTCTTGTTCATATTCCTACATGGGCAGTCGGAGCAAATATCTGGACGTAGTTGCGAGTTTTAAACCCGTATAAACACGTCCAGGTATAGGGTTCCACCACCCACGTGACTTGAAACGTATCAGTCTCATCCGCCGAGTAAAATACACGATGCAGCCAACTTGCGCTTCTCGGCGAGGCTCACGAACAAATATCCGTATGTCCTGACTCTGAGCAGGGAGAAAACCACCGCCCGCACATGTATCGTGAGCCGTAGTACGCCTGGATACATCCTTGGGTTGATAAGATGTTAGGAGTCTTGATACGAGAAGGCACTCCTCTCTACTGAACCCACGAAGTCGATGTGACCGGTATACTCTGGTTTTTCTTTCTCTAGTAAGCTTTTATTCTTTTTATCTAGCGCAACTTCTACCCACTTCGAAGGATAGTTACAATATCGTCAATTTTTCCATCGATGCCGACGGCATTACCTTCGGCTTCCAGGTCAAAGTCGACAAGGCCAGAAGCCTGCTCACCGCCCCTGATCAGTTTAACCTTACCATCGCCCCAGCGCACCAGCTCTTCATTTGGCCATCTTATTACACCCGGCGTGTTCATGCCTACACCCAACTCGAGAATGACGAGAGTCTTCCCTTCGCGTTCCACCTCGTCCAGGAAATTTTGATAGCGTGCTTCTCCTTCTTCGAAGGGGCGCTCATTGAACCAGTCTCCTGCGCGGACGCAGAGGAAAACCTCGCCACCACAGTACTCGCAGATTGGTATCTTGTTTTTGTCGGCCAAAATTTGGGTTTGAGGGTCTATCAGAGGCAAGGCGTCGTCAAGGAATGGCTTCGAGCGAAAATATGCATCTGGACGACAGTTTCGGAGGCACTGCAAATACCGGAAAGAACCTTGTGGCGAAGAAAAGCGCTCGCCCGGGAAACCGTTGGCGGGAAAGAAGCCATCGGCGTTGGAGGTGCGCACGAAGAACCGGCCGGGAAAGTGGGTAGTGGCAAGATCAAGCAATGATGCATAGAGCGGCGAGCCGGGCCAGGTACGCGTCAGTTGCAACTGGGTGAAATAGAAAGCCCATTTGTGCATCTTTGAAGGCCATTCGTCCCAGCCGAAGGTGTCGTAGAGTCGATGCAAGCCAAAGCGACGGAATGCTGAGAAATGCTTCTGGAAGAGCGATTGAGAGGTGAAGTCGAGGCCAGCGGCAGCGCTAAGACCGGCACCGGCAGTTACGAGGAGGTAATCTGCTTGGAAAAGCCAACTGCGTGCGGTTTCGATGACTGGAGGAACGACGGATAGACTTGTTGGTACTTGGTCGACAAAGCTGCTCACTGTACCTGCGGCAACAGCGTCTGTGAGGACCTTCCGATAATAGTCTTCATCTTGCTCAAGGAAGACGTCAAAAATAACATGGGTCACAGGTGTGTCTGGATGGCTTTTGCACCAACTAATCACAGCATCGACGGCGATCTGAGCAGCAAGTTGGCCGGGGAAGCAGAAGAGACCGGTGGAGATACAAGGAAAAGCTACGACGAGACGGCCGTCTGGAAGAAGGGGGAGGTCTTCGGCCTCGTCTAGGCAGGACTTGTAGCAGCTCGCCAGGAGCTGCTTGTGCTGGTCGGTGGGCGGCTCGCCCTGAGGCAGCTGAGGCCCAACGGTATGCAAGATGAATTGAGCGGCGGCACAATAGGCTGGTGTGACCTTGGCTGATCCAACGGGCTCGGGGCGGGCTTGGTGCGCCATAAGCCGGTTGCACTCGGCACGCAGGCGCGGGCCAGCGACCGAGTGGATGACGTTGTCAATGCAGCGATGGGCGGGCTTGAAGCATCCCAGGAGGGCCGAGTTTGCGGCATTGACGATGGCAGTGACGTGGGCGAGGGCGGTGATGTCGCCCCGCCAGAGGGTGATGTTGACGGCAGACGGGCCATCAGAGGGAATGCGGCAGAGCGGGGTGAGGGATGCGGCAGGCACCAGGACGCGGCGGCCGTGCAGGTGGTCGAGGATGCGGTCGATGTCTTCTAGAAGCTGGGGCGGCAGGGGCGGCAGGGCTGGGCGCTGGCACAGCAAGGCGCGGAAAGTCTGCAGCTGATGCCAAGTGTCGGCGTGGTGGAGATAGGCGCGGATGTCGTGGGAGTGGCGGTGGTTGTGGGAGGCGCACTGGCGGGCGTGCTCAACCGCCGATTCCTCGAATAGGAAGGTGAGAACCCGCCCCAGCGTCTGCGCCAGGCCGTGGCTGTCCATGTTTACATGCATGATTGTGTAGCAGAGTGCGGCTCCCGGAGACTAAATGCAAACATATTGCCTCTCCTGTTGCTGAGGAAGAGGTGCGGAATTGTGGCCGCAGTGCCGTAAGCGATTACCGCACACCTCCACCGCGCCACCCTGCGCCCTCACCTTCAACCCTCACCTTCCACCCTCACCTTCAACCTTCACCTTCAACCTTCACCTTTAACATCACCTCACCACCTCCACTCCTACCGTCACAGCCACAGCCAATAGCCATAGCCATGGTGTTGCGTCCCGCAGCACCGCTCTGCGGCCTCACAGCGGGTGACGGAAAAATTGAGCCTATCCGCAACTGCCTCACGTAGGGAGTTGGAGCTGGTATTCGGACGTGTTTGTGTGATTTTAAAACTCACATCCGTGTCCAGATATTGGATTCAACTACCTACCCTACGTAGAATAAGGTAAGCCTGGAGGGCCCGAGTTATTTTGTCATCCGCCGTGGCCTCAGACGCGCAGCCGAGGGGATACGACGCCACGTGTGCGATCCTTCATCTCTCTCGCCAATGTGAGTTGACAGAGGGTCGCACCAAGGATGCAGGGAATCGCTTCCAGTCGTCCACCCCGCCTGCCGCCAAGCGCCCCATCCACCACCTCCGGCCAATACCACCCCCGGGATGACTTGGCAACAGCGACAGTTGCCTGCTCCAATTTAGGCACTGCTGGTTCAGAAGGCAGCCACCACCGGAAGTCATCGACCCCGCCCCATCGTCTGGCTGTCTACCGCCCAGCACAGGCTCTCATTCTAGTTCCTCAAGGCGACACCTTCTTATCTTCAATCCGTCCTTCCGCTGCCTGCCAAGTGCCTGCTGGCTGCAGCTTCCGCCGCACTGCACTTATCGATGCTTCTCCGCCCCCAGCCCGTCCTTGGCGCTGCCTACTGTGCATTGGCAGCCTAGAATTCTTCTGGAAGGTCGGCTTCCTCTGGCGTCCCCCAAGAGCGTACCAAGATCCAATGCCCGCCCCGCGGAACCGCCAAGCCTTCCCCAGGCCCTCGTATTGATCTTCCATCCCAAACTGCCCCCAATCCCGGTCATGCCGTGCTTCCCAGGCCAAGCCCCTGCCTGGACCTGCTCTTATCGCTGCCGTGCAGCTTAAGAAGAATGCATTTCCTTGCGCGTCTTGTGCCTGGCTCTCTCACGCCTTTCCGCCTCCATTCAAGCCCCTCTTCCTTTTCGCTCACTTCAAGGATCCCTCTCCAACGCCGCCATGGCCGACAAGGCAGACGCCGTGGAGAAGGGTGGCATCAAGACCAGCGGGAGCGATGAGGTTCCTCCGACCTACGCAGAGCCGCAGGCTGGCTATGCTGAGGAGCATCAAGAGAAGCTCGGCCTCTGGACCAGGATGGGCTTCACTCCCCAGTCCTTCCAGCGCCGCACCAAGACAAATATACACAACCAGCTCAACCAGTCCCTACAAAAGCGCCACCTCCACATGATCGCCATCGGTGGTTCCATCGGAGCTGGTCTTTTCGTCGGCTCTGGGAGCGCTCTCAACCGCGGTGGCCCTGCTGCCCTGCTCCTTGACTTTGGCATTATTGGGTATTCCTGCCTTCCGCATCAACAGTCTCTCGACTAATCCGTGCAAAGTATTATGATCTTCAATGTCGTCTACGCTCTCGGAGAACTCGCCGTCATGTACCCGGTCAGCGGCGGCTTCTACACCTACTCCACCCGCTTCATCGATCCGTCCTGGGGGTTCGCCATGGGTTGGAAGTGAGTGCACTCGTCGCCATAGCAATCATATTCAGGCTAACATTCGGGTAGTTACGTCTTCCAATGGGCTATCGTTCTCCCTCTGGAGCTTGTGGTCGCCGGAATGACGGTGCGCTATTGGGGAGTAGACGTCAACGTCGGCGTCTGGATCACTGTCTTCCTCGTCACCATCATTTTCATCAACGTCTTTGGTGTCTTGGGATATGCTGAGGAAGAATTCTGGTCCTCGCTGCTCAAGCTGTCCACCATTGTCATCTTTCTTCTCATCGGCCTCATCTGTGTGCTGGGGGGAGGACCGTCCAATGGGAATTTCAGTGAGTACTGGGGTGCCCGTCTCTGGTACGACCCAGGTGCTTTCGCGAACGGCTTCAAAGGCGTGTGCTCCGTCTTCGTCACGGCCGCTTTCTCCTTCTCTGGAACCGAACTGGTCGGTTTGGCCGCCGCTGAGTCCGAAAACCCTGCCAAGCAGCTGCCGGGTGCCATCAAGCAAGTCTTTTGGCGTATCACCCTGTAAGGCTGCAGGCCTGAATGCCGCCCTTTGAACTTATAGTGCTGACTGGAAATGTAGCTTCTACATCCTGTCCCTGCTATTTGTCGGGCTTTTAGTTCCCTACAACGACGACAGGCTCCTCGGTGCCAACCCTTTCATCGATGTTGCTGCTTCTCCTTTTGTAATCGCTGCAAATGACGCCGGTTTGATTGGTTTTGACAGCTTCATAAACGTTGTCATCCTCGTTTCTGTCATCTCCATCGGTCTTTCCGGTGTCTATGGTGGATCCCGTACCTTGACCGCTCTTGCTGAGCAGGGCTATGCCCCCAAGGCCTTCACTTACATCGACAAGGCCGGTCGTCCTCTTTGGTCGACCATCGCCATCATCGCCTGCGGTCTGTTAGCCTATATCAACCTCGACGAAGACGGCCAAATCGTCTTCGACTGGCTTGTTGCCCTTTCCGGTCTGGCCGCGCTATTCACGTGGGGCAGCATCTGCGTCGCCCACATCCGCTTCCGTGCCGCCTGGGCCCACCATGGCCACACCATCGACGAGATTCCCTTCCGTGCTGTGGGTGGTGTGTACGGCTCATGGATTGGCTTCATCCTCGTAGTCCTGGTTCTCATTGCACAGGTGAGCGTGTTCCTTGATACCTCAATCCCTGATTCTTTCGCTAACGTAGCGTCTCTAGTTCTACACTGCCGTCTGGCCTCTCGGAGGAGGTGTTAACGATGCTGAGGGATTTTTCAAGGACTACCTAGCCCTCTTTGTCGTCATCTTCTTCTGGGTCTGCGGTTATTTCTGGAAACGGACCGGTTGGCTGAAGCTTTCCCAAATTGACGTCGACACCGGTCGCCGCGCTGTCGACTGGGATCGTATCATGGCCGAACGCGAGAGGGTTACTGCTATGCCCGCGTGGCGGAAAGCCCTGAACGTCGTCATGTAGTCTTTTGCTGGGCCATGTACAGCCTGAAATATAAGGCTATGCGGAGAGGAGCAGGATAGAGGCGAAATACTCTTAGTTTTTATTGGCCATCCTGCAACATGTCACCACGGTCGCGTCAATGCCGCATACGTATATTACAGTATACTTAACACTCTGAACTATCTCTTTAGTCGAGCCGGTCCATTGTGCCGACCGAGGAGATACAGCTCGTGATAGACGACAGGGAAAGAAATGGAAAAAAAAAACCATAGAGATGAACTCACACACACAACCACCACACATGAAATACAACAGGTTTGAGCAGGTGCGTCGGTTTGTTGGCATTCTTCCTTGCCTGTTTGGTCGTCAGTGCTACGTAGTGATGGCGCAGCATGATCAGAGATACGATCAATACGACTGTACGTCAAGTGGGACTTGGATCGCAATGGCACGGCATATGAAACTGCGGACTTATTCGCAAGCTACCAAGATATATTTTCGGTAAAAGGGAGACGCTGCAGTCTGTTGGACAGCGCTCGGCAAGTATTTAAGCGAAAACAAAAACGCGCAAGTATCTACAGGAATATGCTGGTGTTTGTGTCCTTTCAGATCAGGTATCTCTGGCATCACATCGCGTCGTCAAACACTTAAGCCCTGAAGCCACGGGCCCAGCGCTTGGTGGAGTTGGAGGTCGAAGACGAAGCGCCGCTCCAGAGCTCGGGGCCGGGGAAGGGGTAGGTGTCGATGTTGGCGTAGATGTTGAAGACAGTGTCCTCGGGCGTGTACAGCTCGGTGCCCTTGACGCCGTCAGTCAGCTGGCCGGAGCCGGAGCCGGTGACCTTGACGTTGTAGCACTGAGGGTAGTTCTGGGGGCCGTTGACCTCGCCACCGGCGTGCAGGGCGATGATCTCGTTGCGGAGGACGTAGTTGCCCGGGGCGAGCGAGGAGGGGATGGTGACCATGGTCTTGTTGTTCGTGATGAGCTCGTCGGTGGCCCAGACCTGGCTGTCGACGTCACCACCGGTGATAAGACCCTTCTGGTAGACCTTGGTCCAGGCGAGGTCGGTGACGTTCAATGCGGTGCAGTCACCGGATGCGTCGGCACCGCCGCAGGGAGCCATGTAGGTGATGATGGGGCCGTGGTGGCTCGTGGGCTTCATGATCCAGTCAGCATGATCTCAATTACGGGGGGCTCGGGAATGCTTACCCAGGCGCTGGGGGGGCTGCCAGGGGTACCCCAGGAGATGGCGACATCGTCACCGGCGGCGGCCTCCATGTAGATGGGGGCAGCAACAGCGTCGTCGTGGCAGTTGATGGAGGCGGTCGAGTACTGGGTGCCAACAATGGGGCCGTGGCCGTAGCCACCAGCCTGCCAGGCAGCAACCTCGGGAACGGGGTTGTAGTACTGGTAGTTGGCGTTCCAGCCACCGTAGGTCTTGCCGCCGGAAACAATGTCAAGGATGACACCGTGAGCGTTGGCGGTGGCCGCACCGGCGGCGATGATTGCAAGAGACTTGAAAGACATGGTGTTTATGGGTTGAGGTAAAATTGAAGAGGCACCAGGCCAAGAACGAATGAATGGAAAGTTGGTGCGAGCGAATGAACTGTCTAGCAGTGGGATGCTGGTCTCAACCCATCAGGCGGATGGCAGATATATATGTCACAGTCAGTATGCGTCGCGTGGGTCCCGTTTCCACGGAACGCACGGTGGTTAGCAAGCGAGGCCGGCGAAGGCACTGACCGCGCGGCAGCTTGATTGCGGACGTTTCTCCATCAATAGGAAAGGGGAGCTCGTGGGGACGTAGATTGCCTGGATGGGACAGGGCACGGCGGCTGGTGGATGTTTTGGCGCGCAGGCGGGTCGGGCGTCGCGCGTTGCCGAAGATTGATGAAACGGCTTGGCGTTCATGCGTCGAAACACGGCTGTTTCGCAAGCCGCGAGAGCCCAGGAAGAGCGGGGGCGACGAAACAAGTCTATTTTCTACAGTCCAAAAGGAGCCTCTGGCCGCTGGGACGGGGCGCGGGGCGGGCTGGAGCACGGCAACCCGCAGGTCAAAGGGAGGCAGAGCTAGCTAGCTCGCGTAGAGCACGCAGGCTCTCAGGCCACCTACCGGCGTCAGGGAGCTGCTGCAGGCCGGAGTGGGTGTCGTCGGGGCCGATGCTGGGCCGGCCTGGTATCACGGCCCGCAACGCCATCGGCTCGCTGCTCCGGCTTCCATATCCTCCCTCTTCAAGCCGCCGTCTGGCGCCACTTGTCGCGCAGTCCCACTCCGCCGGCCACCATCCCGCAGAAGCCCACCCACGCGTCGCTCACGCAGCCCTCTTCCAGGCTCCAGTGCACCGTCAGCGGCGCGTAGGCGGCGTTGCTGATGACCTCCCTCCACCACCGCTGATATTTCTTCCTTCTCTCCAGCTTGTCCTCCTTTTCTTCGCCTTCGGCCTTGGCCTGCCTGGATTCCTGCTGCCACACATAGCCAAGCCTGGCCAACTCGAGACCGACATGTGCCGCCCAGAAACGTGAGCTCCACAGCCACCACCACGTCTGCCTCTTCACGCCCGCTTCGCCCGTCCAGCCGTCTGTGTTCAGGATGCCCTTGCTGGCAAGGTACGCGCCGTTCTCGAGCACCTGGTACAGGACATTCACGACGACCTGCGCCCAGGTGATGGACCTGACGACGCCGTCTGCAGGAGGGGCGAGGTAGGTGGCGCGGCCCCAGAGGTACAGGTCGAGCAGGCCCCACATGCGGACGAAGACGCGGAAGTCCGAGATCAACTCCTCAAGCTTCTTGGTGGCATCGGCAGAGCGGGTGAGGCGGCGTATTGCGGGCGTGGGCGGGAGCGAGGCGATCAGAGTGTCGCCGGGCAGGAGGGCGTCTGAGGCCTTCTCGGCAATGCCCAGGGCGAGCGAGCGCAGCTTGGCGTCGAGGTGCTTCTGCAGGCCAGTGCGCACGAATGTGAGGGTGTAGTTGATGGTGCACAGGGTGCTGTCGACGCCAGCGGGGTACGACAGGAGCTTCGACAGACGCAGCAGGTTGGTGTCGGTCGAACGCATGGAGCTGGCGAGCAGGGCGCGCAGCTGCGGGCGGCGCAAAGCGGGCGGCGCACCACCCTCGGAGGAGCTCATGGTGTTTCCGGAGTGGCGGGGTCTTCAGGTGGTGGCTCGCGAGGTGGAGGGCGATATTATAGCAGACGCGGCGCGCACATGGGCAACCTAAGGTAGGTATGCGTCTGATAAGCCGAGGCCCGTAAGTACGCGAGTCAGACCAGCCGACCTCGCTCCCTCTCATCCGCCCTGCGCATGTGCATCATCATCTCAGCTACATACAGCTCGCGGACTAGAGTCTCGCATCTTGCTCTCATCGTCAGGCCTGAAAAAAAAAACATATATTTTCGCTGTCGCCTCCCCCGGGGGTTCTATTTCCCCATCGGGAAGTGTACTCCGCCAGCCCTACGGAATTGGTCCGCGGCATGTCACAGCGAGAAGACGGCCTTCATTTCTGCATTGCCAAATTTTCTAGACTACTTTTCCGACATTATCTCCCGTAGTGCTGTCTCTGATACTCGTACAATACAATTGCCGCCGCTGTCTGCACGTTCAGGCTCCTCGTCACCCCAACCTGTCGGACCTCTACGCACATGTCACATTCTGCCAGCACCATGCCGGGGATGCCCTCTCGTTCGCTTCCCATAACCAGCACGCATTTCTCCGGCAGATCACTGCCCGGAGCACCCAGCACAAGGCTTCGGTCCGTTTGCTCTACCCCCACCACCTTGTATCCCTCTACCTTCAGCGTTCGCAAAAAGTCGGGAAGTTCTGGTGGCGGGAGGGCATGGATTGGGATGTGCGAGTGCGACGATACCGACACCGATGTGAAGTCCTTGTGCTTCAGCGTCTCCAGCGTTCGCATGTACATTGATGCGCACCCAAAGATCTCCGCCGCGCGCGAAAGCCCGCCGAGATTGTAGGCATTGTCGATCAAGGACCCCACAAGAATCAAGGGCGTGCTGGGTCGCGTCGATGACGCCGCCGGCGATGCGAGCAACGCTTCCTGCCACGCCATGCCCTTGGTCTGCAGAAAGCCAACCGCCTCGTCCACGCCAGCCACCGCTGAAAACCCGTCCTGCGCTTTGCCTGCTGAGTCGCTGGCCCTCTTCTCCACCTCGTGCTCTCCTAGTGGCATATGCGGAGGCGGATAATTGCCTTCTTGCTCATCCTCCGCCCATACGGCCTTGAAGTCATCAGCCGAGACGAGCTTGGCCTCCGCCGGATCAAAGTCGAGATACATTCCTCCGAACAGAAGCTCTAGGCTGTGGTCCTTGATCGGATCCAGCCATTTGAGCATTCGTTGTGGCGGAGGCGTTGAGTACTTGTCGAGGGATCTGATGTGAGTGTTGAGAGCCGAGAACGCGGGGTTGTCAGTCACCCTCGTCCACCCGCAGGCTTCTGCATGATCCCAAAGCGGTGGAAACGACCATTGAGCTTCGTGCCGAATGATAATCTTAGGGCTCGCTGAAAGCGCAATCAGGAATGTCATGAGCTTGTGCCCAAACTCCTCGTTGGCGTCTGGGAGGCGGGCCACCATTACCGCCATCTTCATTACCGAAGCCAGGTGTTTCGGATTCGAATGATCGTCACTTCCGAGCACCTCCAGCAACTCTTTGCGCTGCTCGGGCTCGCGCACGTATATTCTGGCAATCATCCACTCCCAGAGGAAACGATACCGAGGTAGTGGCTCCATCGAGAGGATCTTCGTAAACTTTCGCAGGTATAGCGCAACCTCTTCCTTTGGCGCGGCTACCAAGCAATTCTGAGACAGTAGCAGCATTGTCTGCACCTGAGTTGTGGCTTTCCACTTGCTAACCATCGGTATCGGCATCTTCTGGTGTACCCAAGGCTTCAACACGTGATCGAAAATGCGCTTGGCGAACGCGTTGTCGGACACGGGAATCCTGTTTAGCATGTCGAACATAGCTGCATGTCCTTGAGATTCGCCCGGGCCGTAATACGAGGCGTACGTACGGTGCGGCACAATTGCAGTCAGCTTCTCGGCCACAGCAGCCTCCATCAAAAATTCCAGCTTCGCCGTGGGCGGGTGATCAGCGAAGCGGACGATGAACTCTTCCAGCGGTAAGAAGTCGACCATCTCCGGAACCTGAAAGTAAGCCCTTCGAAGTGCCTTGACCAG
Source organism: Diplodia mutila (assembly GCA_022560015.1). Taxonomy (NCBI): domain Eukaryota; kingdom Fungi; phylum Ascomycota; class Dothideomycetes; order Botryosphaeriales; family Botryosphaeriaceae; genus Diplodia; species Diplodia mutila. Next base: position 15,402 of record JAFISB010000013.1, on the reverse strand, counting down.
CGGCGGGAGAACATAGATTCTTCCCTCGGCGAAAGTGTGAAAATCGGGCAATGCTCGAGCCAGAAGGGTCCGTGTCTCCTCCAGTGCTGCGCGAAGGCAGTGAGGGTGGTAGAAAATTTCTGGTAGCAGCATTAGAGAGAGCCTTGGGTATTCTTGAGTTTCCATTTCATCCCAGACCGCTTCTAGTGAGGTATGTAGGTCTTTGGGATCCAATTCGCTGTGTTGGCGAATTACTTGGGCTAGGTGGTGACATGCTGTGAGAAGACCGTCGCCCTGCAGGCAACGATATTGACTCTCATGCAGCGCCTGCACGAATGACTTGAGGGGTGTCGTGTTTTCGGGGTCCAGGCTGGGCCTATCAATGTCGAGAGCGGATCCAGTCTTAGCATCATTCGGATTGCGAACGTCATCCCAGCGTTGCTTCAAAAGCTGATATCCAGGCGTTCCGTCCAGAAGCTCTAGTTGGTCTGAAGTGGCCTGTTCAATGAGAACTGATGCTGCAGCAGTAGAAAAATCGCGCGCAACCTCGGGGAGCCCAGAGCGGGTTGCCACTCGAACAAGCAGGGGAATGTCCTCGACTGCCAGCTTGGTCCTGATTCCGTCCTCTCGCATAAACCCATCAATGATCCCTTGCAAACAGTAAGGAAGCGCATGGGGGAAGAAGTACTGGCCTCGCTCATGAATGAAAGAGAGAATGACCCTTGCGAAAGTCTGCCGGGATTCATCTTCGGCGCAGGTGTTTAGAAGTTGAGAGATGAAGGAAGCCAGACTCTCGCCGTGTTCACAGCGAACGTGCTGACGGTTACGTCGGAGACTCGCAATGAAAAGAAAGCCCTGCGTAGCCCATGGTAGGAAAGCTGATGCAAGAAGCCCCCGGTAGGCTTCAGAAGCGGCATGTGGCATTGGGATGAGGCCATGCAGAAGTCTTGTCCCGATGAGCTTGCGGATGCCGTCCTGGACTCCAGAGCGGAGAGAAGCTCGCAAGAGAGTGATGATCCATGTGGGGTGTATGCTTGATTTCCAGGCTAGATTTTGCAGATCCGGCATGCATTCCTCGATTTGATTCAGATATCTCCCGAGAATGATGGTTTCAAAGAGCGTGCAATACCTGGTGAAGTCGGTTTCGAAGCCGGGTTGCGTGGCACCTGCGACATATGGATGAAGATCCTCGGCTTCGGCCATGGCCACGCGAACCGACGCTGTCAAGATGTGTAAACAAAACTTTCGCTGCTCGGAGAAACCTTCCCGCAGGCCCAGTTGCAAGAACTCCCAGTACTGATGTTGTTTCATGATCGAACGTGAAGGGCCGAGATGCCCTTTAAGTGCAAACCATCGGAACCATATGTGGAATGCGGAAGGCCAGTAACCCAGATCCGAAGGTGTAGAAAGAAGGTCAATGATTCGGCTCCATATGATTTCTCCAACAGGGATGCTTAGAAGACCGAACACGCCCGAGACGGCCTCACGGGTCTCATCGAGGGCGGCCTTGCCCGTGTGAAGACTGTGGAAAGCGGCAGCAAGGCAATCTCTGCTTGCGTAGGCTAGTTTCTCAGAACGGGCGCCCAGAATGACAAGCAGGGCTTGGAGGAGATCCGCAGAAACAGTGCAAGCAGCATTGGACCAGAAGAAAAGTTTGAGAAAAGTGAGATAGAGGACAACGCGGTCTGCTTGTTCGTCGCTGGTAGGAGGTTCCGACGGTAGCACGGGAGAGGTCCAGCTGACGGCAGACGCTGGGACAGCGAGAGTGCCTTCATTCCCGAACCGAGCAGAGATCAGGGCAAGAAAGGAAGTAGCTTCGGTGAAGACACGGCTTGCCAGAGATGGATGACGGATGCAAAGTTGGACAAGATCAGAAGGAATGGCATCGTGGGCAGTGTTGTTGATAATCTCCATCAACACACGCCCCAACCGAGCGGCTGACGCATTTTTCTCACTCGTCTAGAGGCGGTCAGCGCAGCCAAGCAGGGGCGAGAAGGGCGTCTTCTGCTCACTTTCACCTCTCACAGGATCGTCTCACCTCTGGACACCTTTTCAGCAGCTCAGCAGACAGTTCGGCAGACAAGATGGCGGATGGGAAATCGACATTACGCATCGTGGTGCGCTCATACAAGTCGGTGATGACGGCGTCGACTGCAGCAGGCTGTTCACCTGCCGGGAGGCGGGCCAGGAAGAGGCGGGCCAAACCCTCAGCGGACGAAGAGGCCATGCTCAGGAACCGCCGGCGAGGGGCAGCGCAGCGGACAGAGGGCGGAGAGCCAAAGAGCAGCGCGCGTCGTATGGCGGCCACGATTTTTAATTTTTCCTTCTGCGATGCGAGGTGCGGATTTTGCAGAGCAGCGAGGTGGTCAGTGCGCTTGGTGCCTCAGGCATCTTTTTTCCACATGCTACACAGCACAGTGTGACACAGCACGGAGTACACCACGCAGGCAATTATTAATCATCGTCAGTCGGGGCGATTGGCATAACTCGACCACAAGCACCTGTTGCATTACCAGGATGAAAAAAAAAAGTCGCGCTCAGCTCATGCCTGAGACCGCCCGCGAGGCCTGGCGGTGGTGAGGTCTTCGCGCTAGACGTTGGGCTCTCGCTGGAACGCGGACGCGGTTGTCAGGACAGGCCGCAGGCAAACAAGCGCCGCGGTCGGTCAACAAACGCGTGGTGCGACTCCCACGCTGCATCCACCCGCTGTCGACAGCACTGCAGCGCGCATTCGCAGCGATCTGGTCCACTCATCTCTCGCACGGTCGCGCCGGCAGTCCTTGACAACGCGCTGCAGGCGCATCCCCCGGCCGGCGATCTTACGTCATCCCCCGGCTAGGCGCAATCCGGCAAAAGGCAAACACTGCGCATGTACACCTTCCTCGCCCTCCGCCGGCGCGACGTGCTTGCAACGTGCTGTGCTCTGCTGGAAGCCGCCATGGATCCCCACGCCTACCGCAACTACTCCTACGACATCGAGTCCACCGCCTCCACGCCCTCGCTCCGCGCCTTTAGCCCCCACCCCCCGCCGCAATCCACCATGGACGACGCCGGCAACGTCAAGGTCGTCGTGCGCTGCCGCGCCTTCGTGCGCAGAGGTGAGCCCTCCCGCACCACCACGCCCGCCCACGCCCGCCCGCGCCCCTAACAATGGACAGAGATCGAGCGCGGCGCCCAATGCCTCATTCGCATGGACCCCGCCACCCAATCCACCACCCTCTTGCCGCCCGCCGAAGCCAGCGACCCAGCAAACTCGCGCGTCAACAGCCGCAAGGTCTACGACGAGAAGTCGTTCATCTTCGACAAGTCTTTCTGGTCCCACAGAGAGTCGGATCCGCACTATGCCCACCAGGACGACGTCTATAGCTCGTTCGGCGAGGAGTTTCTCGACCACAACTTCGACGGCTACCACACCTGCATCTTCGCCTACGGCCAGACCGGCTCCGGGAAGAGTTACACCATGATGGGCACCCCCGAGCAACCTGGTCTGATCCCGCGCACTTGCGAGGCTCTGTTTGACCGTATCAACAACGAGCCCAGCCCCAATACCACCTACAGCGTTCACGTATCATACTTCGAAGTCTACAATGAGCATGTTCGCGACCTGCTGGCCCATCGCACCAACCCGCCTGTTTATTTGAAGATTCGTGAATCCCAGACGGATGGCGTCTATGTCCAGGGCCTGACTGACGCCGCTGTACGGAGCCATGCGGACGTTGAGCGTCTCATGAAGATTGGTGACCTTGTAGGTGCCCTTGACCCTTTAATTCCCTCGTTGTATGATCTGATGTGCCCCAGAACCGTACGACCGCTGCCACTAAGATGAACGACACGTCTTCACGCTCTCATGCGGTCTTCACCATCAACCTCAAGCAGATGCAGCACTCCTTGCTCACTGATGAGACGATCGAGCGCTCGGCTCGCATGCGCCTTGTCGATCTTGCTGGTTCTGAACGCGCCAAGAGTACCGAAGCCACAGGTCAACGTCTGGTTGAAGGTGGTAAAATCAACAAGTCTCTGACCACCCTTGGTCGTGTCATTGCAGCTCTGGCCCAGAATGCTGGCAGCGGTTCCACATCCGACGGCCGTCCCCGCAGTGGCCATGGCAAGAAGCGTGAGCTGGTTCCCTACCGCGATAGTGTCCTCACCTGGCTGTTGAAGGATTCTCTTGGTGGCAACAGTAAGACCGCCATGGTTGCTTGCGTCGCCCCCGCCGATTACGACGAGACTCTTTCCACTCTTCGCTATGCCGACCAGGCTAAGCGCATCCGCACCCGCGCCACCGTCAACCAAGATTCCATGTCTTCTGCCCAGCGTGACGCCCAGATCTCTGCCATGGCCGAGCAAATTCGCCAGTTGCAGACCTCCGTCAACGCCTCTACCCTACGCCGCCAGCAAGCTGAGGCAGCAGAGCTGGAGGATTACCAGCGCCGTGTGGAAGTCATGCAGCGTCTCATGGAGGAGACCCGCCAAGTGTCCGAGGCCAAGATCAAGGCCTTGACTGCAGAGGTCGAAGAACTCCGTCCACTCAACCAAACCCTGCGTGCTGAGTCGGAAGCTTTGCGTCGTCATCTGGCTCTTGCATTAGGCGAGTTGAAGAACCCCATCGTACTGCCGCCCATCCAAGGTCTGGACCTATACGGTGGACTGGAGGAAGAGGAGGAAGAGGAGGAGGATGTCGCCTCTGAACATGAAGACAAGGAGAACGAGCCAAATGCGGGTAAAAAGCTCGTCGAAGAGGAAGATCAGCACGAAATGCTTGCTGCAGAGTTGCAGTCTCATGCGGATGACTTCCTGAAGGACCTTGGCCTGTTCAGGCGGAAGGTCAATGATGATTTCACTCGTTTCGGCCCAAGAACTCCGTTGGCAAACGTCGTGGCCAATTGAGGTGCTTTTATTGAAAGGAAGCACTTGTCGAGGAGAAATTAACGATTGGATGATCAGCGAATGCTTGGGTAAGGAGGTGTCTTGGATGGGCGTTGAGCGATAACGACAGGTTATAACGAGCGATGATTTGGGCGTTGGTGAATAACAGCATGTAGATAGCCTCAGGTGTGGCATGGTTACCGGAAAGGGCTGTGGCGCATCGTCCTAGGATGGTAGCAGTACAGTGGTGATCCAAATCGACTGGAAGCATTCTGGGCCGATGGTCAACTTGTCTTTGAAACCAGGTGGTTCGAGTTGACTCGTTCATTGTTGTCGACAGGGCTGGCTCACTAGAGGTTGTGGTAATTATAATTCCCCAGAGCATCCGCAGCGGTAAAAGTCGCCTATAGGCACCGGCATCTCTTTCCATAGTCTCTGCTATCCTTACAACATTGGTGGAAGAACGGGCCGGACATGGCTGTCGCAAATGATGGTGGAGTCGCGCACTGGCCGGAAGACGGAACCAACCACCATACGCGTCCCTTTGGACAATCTATTCAAAACCCCAAAAGGACATACGATCTCCCGCCGAAAAAGTACTTATGGCTTTGGGCGCGTCGCTCGGAAAGCTTGTCGACCAACAAGCACTCGTTTGTTAGCAGCCCTGTCGTTCGTTCATCATGCGCTCCTCGCTTTCCTTCGCTTCTCTTTCCCTGGTGCTGGGCGCCACTGCCGCTCCGTGGAGTGACGGGTCCAAGTATGGCAACATGTTTTACTCGGGTCCCACCAGTAATGCCCACATCACGAAGGCGACCTACTCTGTGGTTCCTCCCGATACGCCTTGCAACTACCATACCGGGGTTCCCCAGGAGGAGCTTTCGCTGTGGGTCGGTGTGCAGGCCGACCCTACCAACGAGGATGTTATGGATATGAACCTCGTGCAGCCTCTGCTCAACTGGGCCCCCAACCAGAGTCTCAGGTCAGCACACCCAACCACAAAGCGAGACACGTACTTATGGATGACAGCGGCTGTGATACCGATAACGAGCATTGGTGTGTTGCGGCAAGCACCTACGCTCCTTGTAAAGCTCCGTGATGACCTGTTTCCCTGAAGACTTTACGCTGATGATTGAGTAGCTGGTCAGACGGGCCAGACATACCAAGTTGTTCCTACTGGTTCTCAGCTTGACTTTGAAAGTTCGTTCCCATCGTCAATTCCATACGCGTTCATCAATACCAACTAAATTGTAGTTTCGGTCAATTCGGAGACCACCAAGATTGACCAGAAGGTCTGGATCTCCGGCAAGCTTGTTTCCTCTCAGTCGGACAGTATGTTTCTCACCGTTCAAACCCTTTTGGGCGGAACTGACCTTCTGCAGGCGCCGGTATGAAACCTGCTGTCTTCTACGGCGCCAATGAGTGCGTTGGTTATTCTTGCGGAACCCTCAAGGGATACAGTAAGCCTTCTCAGATCTCAAATGCATCGGTCGTCTAAAGCTATCCAGGCTGGTCCAACATCACCGTGCACCTCAGTGCCGCCGATGAGAATTACGGCAACACCTTTTCCCTGTCCAACGCGACCTCATCCGGCCCTACTACCTCTGATGGCGGAAAGACTTGGCACATTGACTCCATCAAATTTGCCAAGGATTACCTCTATGATGATGACTCCGTTCAAGAGTGCTCTTGAGTGGTTTTCGAGCTGTCATCACTTCTCGGAGGGCCTTCTGGGGCAGGTAGAGATGGTTTGCTATGGAAATAAAGAGGCCAATTACCACGCCAAGTCTATCCGATGATTCAACAAGTCTATAGCTCCTACGTTCCAACAATCCGGGAAAACCCGAAGTATCTCAAACATGCTTCAAACACCTGTCCTGCCGTGCCGCACCGCCCGTGCCGCGAGGAGGCCGGCGAAAAGAGCAAAGGATGCTCCGGCAACTACCATTGTGTTGCTTGCTGTCGCAGTACCACTCTCTTTCTCATCGTCATATGCCCATTTATGCTCCACCCGAGGCAATCCAATTGTTTTCAAGCTCAACCCGCTCGTAATGAAGGAGCTGTAGAAATCCGTGGCCTTGGAATCTGATTGGAGGGGGATAATGTACTTGGAAAGGAGTTTGATTCCCCACGTATCCCAGGCAGCCGCATACTGAGCCACTTGGCAGCGCTCAACCATATCCACAAGCCTGGGGACTCTCTCCGACTCGACCGCGGCGAAGACACTGTGTACAACATCGATAGGCCAGGCGGGTGCGGTTATACCAGAAGACTCCGACAGGGTGGCGGCCAACGCATTGACGAGCCCCGCGCATGATTCGATGCAGCTGTTGCCGCCCTGACCGACTAGTGGGTTGAATTTGTGGCTGGCATCCCCAATGATGATGATACGCCCAAAGTGCCATCGCCTCATGACATAGTGCGGCAGCGCCGTCACCGCACTCCGCTCGAGGTTCTTTGCGACGTCTCGCAGACGCAGGCCATTGTCTGCCACGATGACGTCTCCTCCGCGTTCAAGTTCCTTCATCTCGTCCTCTTTGGTGAAGCGCGGAATGTTGTTGACCGCGCAGGAGTGCAGGGACGGAGGCAGCTTCCAGAACCAAAAGAGAAAGATCTCATGGTCCTTGCCGCCCATGCAGCCTGCTGTTGACTGGGCTTTGGACACCGCGATTACATCGCCAGGCGCAATCCCCGGGGTTGGATTGGCAAGGCCGAACACGCACGCGTATTCACATTTGATGTCTGGGGGTCTGTGAGCTTGGTGTGGGAGGAGGGAACTTGCGGTACGCACTCTGCTTGTCCTCCATTGGGATGGCTGCGGGGTCCTTCTCTCCCGCATTCCTCCACATCTCCCTTCTCACAGTACTGTGGACCCCATCCGCGCCGACGGTAATTTGGCCTTCGAACGTTGTTCCGTCTTCCGCGTGCACCAGAACTCTGCCCTCATAATCCTCGATTTTCCGGACCTTCTTGTTGACAACGATCCTCTCTTTCTCGACGATATGCTTGTAGAGCACGCGCAGAAGCTCGTAGCGCTCCATAAACATCGGCGCGTAGCCATGCCTCGTCTTCAGAATAGGTCCACAAGGAATCTTTGTCAGTCTTTTCCCGGTTTCACCATCCCGGACGATGTGAACTTTGGCGGACTGTGCGATCTTGCAGACATCCTGGTAGACTCCGAGCTGGTCGAGGATGCGGAGACCGTTGGCGTAGAGGCCGATGCTGGCGCCGACGTTGGGCGTTACGCTTTTGTATGCTTCAAGAAGGACGTAGTCGATTTGAAGGTGTTGAAGCATCAACGCCAGAGTGAGCCCGGTGATGCCGCCGCCGACAATGACCACTTGGTGCTTGGATTCGGAGACCATTGTGTGTTGTAGCTGTAGAGGAAGGCCGGATCGGAAAGGGGTGGGTGGTAGACATTTCGATGTACATGTACATTTATTTATGATCTGGGCATTTCGGAACCTGGAACCACCCAGCTCCGAGGGATGGTGCACTGATTCGCTGAAGCGGGATCTATTGGTGGTTGGTGTCTCACATTGCGGAATGATGGTGATTGTAGGCTTGGCTGAGTTGGGTGGCCTTGGTACTTTTTTCACACCGGAGGCCCTGTCAGACAGCGGCAGTCATTTGCCAATTGCCGGTACCCGATAGCCGGGCCGCGAGCACGCAAAAAGATATGGGCCGTTATGGGGCCATGGCACCAGCTCGAGTCATGTTGAGGGAGTGCGACCCCGGCCGTAATAATAAGTAGCTGTCTACTCCGTAGCGTTGAAATGGCTGTGCGCATAGGGGACCGGAAATAGCGAGGAGGGCAAAGATGGAGATGAAGAAGTCCAATTTGAAAGGGGTGTTTGGTCCTCTTCACCGATATCCCCTTCCACGTTCCCGACGAACCATCCTCCCCTGTTCCCGCGACAATCACGGGCACCGTCTCAAGTTGAAAGGAAGTAGAAGGAAGTGATACACTTTTGCATATCATCCGCCATCTCACAAGTCGAAAAGTAAACAAAACGACCGGAGACGGGTCCCGTATCAGTAGCAATGAGCTTTCAGGTTGCCGGCTCACGTTCTCTTGGTCGCATCCTTCCGCTTAATTGGCCTGTAGTTCGGCGGGTGCAAGAGTGCTTTGTTCTTTTTCTTCTTCTTTGCACTGTGGCATTTCCGGCACTCCCAGAACCCAGCGACATAGTCCCAGAGCCACCGTAGCGGGTTTCCTTTCTTCGTTTCAGTTGCCTGGCACTCGGGGCACACTGAAGGCTTTGGTGTGTTGAGCATCTTGTCGTGACAGTTCTGGCACCACCAGATGGTTTCCTCGGGATTGAACAGCAGCATGCTGGGCTTCTTCTTCTTCTTCTTGCAGGCCTGGCAACGATCCGGCTTCGGAATGCTGGCCCCCTCTCCTTTCTGAATTATTTGACTGATCTGTTGTGTCGGGGTGGAGGCTGGACCTGGGCGCTGGTGTTCGGGTGAGGGGAGAGACTGGTCAGCGGCGAGGCGAGCGCGCCAACGGTAATCATCCGCACGTCGTTGTTGTCGTAGGATCGACACCGGAGAGAAAAGGCGTGCCCAGCTCCAACGCCACGTGAGCGCGCGGTTGAGAGAGGGCGGCCGCCATGTGCGTCCGTGAGCGGTAGTGTCACTCCCGATGCGTCGGATATACGTAAACACCATTCGACTTTCTGAAGGCTTCATTTCGCTGAAATGTAGGTAGAAACTTGCAGAATGGGCGCAACACCTAGAGTGCGGTGATGGGGGCCGAAGTTAGTCCGAACTCGGATAAGCATCCGTAGGTTACCTTGTCGATTATTGTTCCTCGGGCTGTCGAAGCATAGACATCCGGATATTCAAAGCAAAGCTGCACAAACATATCTCGACATGATGTTCTACTATCCACGCGGCCTTGATTCCTTTTCCACCCGCTGCGATGCGACCTCGGCCATTTGGCCATTGTGCCGCAGCGTCGATAGAACGGTGTCGTGTTCGGGTCGAGCGTTGTCGCAGCCGATGCTTGGTTGATGCGGGGAGAGATTCATGGCCTGTATGTAGAACAATCATGGCGGGGTAACGATAGGTATCGGACCTTCACCCCCACCTCCGACATGCCTATCAGCATAAATACTTGAATGAAATCTTGCTTTCGTGTGCAAGCATCGTCCGTCATCATGGCCAGCGCCGATAGCTACCCGCCGCCGCAACATGTCGAGCTTCCCATGTTGAACGCCATCCCGGCCCATCTGGTCGACCGTTTCGACGCGGCCTTTGTCCAACACCACAACAAATACCAACTCGGGAGGCTGCACACTCACCAGATCCCCATCGAGTGGGTCCGGGCGAATCCGGCCAAGTACGCCATCTCCTACGGCCAAGCCCACTTCCCCACCTCCCGTGTCAAGATTTCCGAGCAGAAATGTCCGGTAAAGGACGGCGAAATCACCGTCCGCGTCTTCGAGCCCGTCGACGGTAAGCCCGGGAAACCGGCTTACATGAACTTCCACGGCGGCGGCTGGGTCTTTGGCGGCGGGCTCGCGAAGGACCACGAGTTCTGCAAGAGGCTTGTGCACAGCCTGGGTTGTGTCGCTTTCGACGTCGACTACAGGCTGGCGCCCGAGTATCCGCACCCGACCCAGTTGGAAGACTGCTGGGACGCGTTCCAGTGGATGAGGGCGAAGGCCGACGGGTTCGGGCTGGATGTGGAGAAGCTTGCTGTCGGTGGAGCGTCTGCGGGCGGCCACCTTGCCGCTGTCATAGCACTCAGGTGCCGCGATAAGGGCATTCCTCTGGCCTTCCAGCTGCTGCAAGTGCCGTCCACCGACCTAGCAGCTGTATTCACGCCGACGGCGGAGCTCGATGCGAACTGTCCGTACGAGAGTTACAGAGAGATGTGGGATGTTGTGGTTCTTCCAGGAGAGCGTATGAGCTACTTTCACAAAGCTTGGCTGGGGAATCCCCGGCCGGCCAAGTACGACAACGTAAGCCGTCTTCGAGCAGAAGGATCTCAAGGGGAGAGCTGACGAAATGTAGGATTGGGAAGTCTCGCCCATGAAGAACCCAGACCTGTCCAATCTTGCTCCCGCACTGATTGTGACCGCGGAAATGGACCCGCTGAGAGACGAAGGCGAGGCATATGGCAAGAAAATGAACGAGGCTGGCTCCAAGGCCGACATTTGGCGGATACCGGGTGTTCCTCATACTGTTGTCCACTTGGACGGTATCCTTGAAGGTGGGCGGGAATTTAATGCGAGGGCAGTGAAGGCGCTCTCCGAGGTCTGGGAGGTCCCCGTAACTGCTTAGTTTCCCATTTCAGTGTAGATTGAGCCTTTTCAAGTCCCTAAATGGATGTCATTCTGCTTTGGTGTGGAAGGTAGAATCGTGATCGACGGCCATGTGTGACCTCTAGAGTTGTGTGCTTTGCACAGTACGTACCGTCGCGCACGACAGGAAGAGTGAACTTGAGTTGCGGGTGAGTGTGTTTTAAGGCTGAATGACTCGTTGAGCGACGATGATGCACAATCGTTGAATCGTGGAGGCGCTAGTCCCGGAATGTCGCGCTAACCGAGCTCCGGCACTAGGTGTTGCGAAATCGCTAGGTCCACCAAAGCCGGAAGCGCGAAGTTTCTTCTTCACCTCGCGACATCTTCAACCACCGCCAGAGCGCAGGATATCCATTTCTTTGCGCACTTCGCAACCACCTCACGCACCTCGTCAAAAATGGCCCCTCTTGTACGTTCACTGCTTTGCTGCCCGCCGATCTCCTGAGTGAGGCTCGGCTTTTGAGAGCAGTAGGCTAAGTGTGCATTACAGAAGCGTGCCGGCCCCAAGAAGGCCAAGGTCACCAAGAAGGTACGCCCGTCGTCTCCCGCTCCTCGACTCGCCCGCCTGCAGTCTAACCCCCGCCGCAGTTCATCATCAACGCCTCGCAGCCCGTGAGCGACAAGATCTTCGACATCACCGCCTTCGAGAAGTTCCTCCACGACCGCATCAAGGTCGATGGCCGCACCGGCAACCTCGGCGACACCGTCCAGATCTCCCAGCAGGGTGACGGCAAGATCGAGGTCATTGCCCACCAGGAGTTCTCTGGTCGCTACCTCAAGTACCTGTAAGTTGCGACGAAGAATCGCGTGCGGGAACAATGGCTGATGGGATCGCGTCGCAGGACCAAGAAGTTCCTCAAGAAGCAGCAGCTCCGTGACTGGCTCCGCGTCGTCTCCACCTCCAAGGGTGTCTACGAGCTCCGCTTCTTCAACGTCGTCAACGACGAGGCCGACGAGGACGAGGAGTAAACTAGGATTGATACCCGGAATTTCGTCTGTAAAAGATAGCTGGAAAAGTCATCCGTGTGCCCCTCAACTACTCCCTGACTGCTGCGCTGTGATTGTTGTAATGTTTATGGTTTCAGACGTTTCCACGCTCAACTTGGTGCGGATCAGAGCTTTGCTATGACCATGACGGCCGCAGGACTCAGCAGCAAGATGACCTACAATGGCGGTTATGGGTCAGCCGAACATTTGCCGCGCAGGAAACCGAAATGGCAAAGGTTTAGATTGGCCTGTGACGCTGCCCTTCCGGGAGGCTACTAGGCGGAGCCGGTTGTGAAAAATACATGAGCTGGTCAAGCAAGCCATTGTTTAACGAAGGAAGTATTGCACTAACGCAATCCGAATAGCACAGATATCACTAAACGAGGTACCAACTGAAATATCGCCACTAAACCCGTCATCCAGCCATGGCAAATAGCCTTTGATCCGGTGCTAATTCTTGTCGGAAATGGGCACCGGCGACGCAGTCCTCAGGTTGATCAACAGAGCGTCGTCGTCAACTGTGGTAGAAGCAGCCGCCCATTTGATGACATAAAGGTCTTCTGTGCCCGTGGGAACAGCCCGATAGTTCATTTGGATCTCGCCGGCATCAGAGAGATGATAGGCCCATGCTCCGTATAGGCCAAACCCCGTTGTAGTCATCGACGTGGTGGAGTTCACAATACCGACGGTCTCCAAGTCGCCGCCAGTGTTGGTGATGCCCCAGGCGTAGGATTTGCCACTGTCAGTGGTCACGGTCCAGGTTCCACTTTGGCTATCCTCCGTCGACACTGAGCAGTCAGAGGGCTGTATATATCGGACTGGAATACTGGACTTACAGGTAATATTCGCAATGCTTGATGCGTCCGAAGGAATTTCTTTGCCCGCATAGGCTACGCCTGTTGATATTGTTAGCGAGTCTTTCAAGCACTACTTCAGGACGCGAACCGTCTGCAATGAAGACACCCAAGCCCTCGGGAATGTCGGAGCCATACGCATAGAGCTTGAAGGGATCGGCTCTCGGCTTGATGGCGGCGGCGCTCGAAAAGCGGACGAGAATCAGCACCGTGGCTGTAAAAAAGAGAGAAAACATCATGGTGGTTCAACGATGGAGATGGACTTCAAGGAGAGACCAGGTGGATTCGCAGCCAAGACACACCACTTCAACTACCTCGCGGTGACATTGGATATTTGTAATGGCCCTCGGGTGCTGGCGTTTTTCCCTCAGGCGCCTTTATCCATATGCCACAAGCTGACGCCGGACGGAGAAAGCCCCGGTCAACTCGGTTAGAACCATCAGGCAGGAGGACACAATCTACGGCGCAGCAGTTTCGATAGCACGAGCTATGCAGGTGTGTCTCATGACAGGGCCGACGTGGCTTTTGTTTCATTACGCGGGTCCAAAAACGGGTTGCACGACTTTTCTTTCGAACCAAGTGCACCCAGATCGCCACAACCGCCGGACCAAGAGTTAGGGTGGTATGCAGGGAATCGAAACCGTTACGCGAGCAGGTGGCGGTTGGCGGGTTCTGCTGAGGTTCCAGCGGTGAGCCAACCGGCGTTAATGAAGATGACGCGCGTACACAATTCCCAAAACAGTAACTTTCGGCCAACAAGCTCGAGCTGTTAAGGTTCCGGATCCAACAAACAAGCGGCTACCCTGCGCCAAGACGCATGTCTCCCGTCTAACAGACGCCACTCTCCCCGCCGCTGAGGCTCCATGCGGAGTAGAGGCCAGGATAGTGACTGCAGCCGGGCCATATCTTGGACAGCATCGGAGAAATATAGCTTTTGGTCTGAGCACAATATAGGCAAGGTCAGCCTTGCAGTGCCCGCACCCGCGCGGGAACGTCGACTCGCCTATCTCGCCGTTCGACCGGTTAGATATGAGCAGTGCGGTGGATATTTGCCTCCTCAAGCCGGGGTTGAGGACGCGTCCCCACCTCCCAATCAAGCCAAAATAGGAGAGGAAAGCCCGTTTTTGCTTTTTCCAGCATGTCTTCCCTTCAACGTCAGCAAACCTTCCGGTCTAAACCCCACGGGCTCAGCCACATGCACGTCAACATGCACTCGAGACCGGATGTGTTCCCACGGACGCATCTCGACTCGCTACCAATGGCGAATTAATTATTGCTGACGACGAATCTACCTCCAGGATTGCTACGTTGTTCCATATGGTTGATGCGGGTGAGGCGTCCAAGGAGACACGATACCCTGCCACCATCCCTCTGAGTTTGCCTCGTTTCCGCTTCCCGCCCCTGGACTGCCACCTGTTCCTGTTAAGTCCACATACTCGAAATGTTTGCACGAGTGCTTTTGATCTGCGTTATCCAAAGAGTTGCGCCAGGTATGACTGCTCGCTGCAAAGATTCAGTCAACGACTGATAAGTTGGATGAATGCAGCGGCTAAGCAAGTCTGTATGCATCGGGGCCAGAATCATCGAGACTACGGTCTCGGTACGAGCCCCGGATTTCCAGAGGGCTCTCGGGCGGAGGGGTCTCGTTCCAGTGGATGCACACCGGGCCCGACTGAAGCAACCCCAAGGGACACTTGCAATTCCGTCTGGAGGCAGCAGTTTACTTGGCTGCATGAGGCCCCCATCCAAGGCTCGAGACAGCGCTTAGATGCGCCATAGGATCAACTTGGTAATGTGTATGTTGGAACTTCGGCCAATGGTACCCGACTCTGGCACTTCTAGTTCGCATTGGAGAGACTCGGATTGCTGCTTCAGGATATGAACTCGTCAGCTCAATCCTTATGTCCGAACCAAATGATTGGTAGCATGCTTCGAAAACTATTGTTTTTGCACGGCATACTTCATCCCGGCCACATCTGCTCTCACAGGTGGCCCTATCCACCTTCTACCCGAGCCGGAAATTAATTTGTGGCTTACATGGCCACGCGCCATCGTGGCTGCTTCGGCCAGCTTCTTGCTCCCTTGGAACAGATATGCAGAATGTTATTGAAACATCGCAATAGGCGGATCCCGATGAAACTAAACCCTGGACTGGCTGACTCGTATCCGAGTGACTTCGACGAGTCGTGGCCCCCATGGGCTCTAACCGAACCCTAGATACCTTCAACATCATGAGAAGTTTGGTTTTTAACTTCTCATGTGCTATTATCGTCCTGGCGATAATTGCGTGGGGGGGGGGGGGGGGAACCCCCCGGGGCCCCCCCTCTTACATGCATCGGCTTAACCCCGCCCTTCCACATGGATCCCCGGCCCAGCTGGGGGTTTTAAGTTTTGTTTTTTCCGGG